>OX352766.1:7830880-8430880 GCA_947095585.1 Nephrocerus scutellatus
TTGGGTCAATACAAAACCAATCTGTGAATACGGCGAGAGGGAGAGATATCGAGAAAGAAAAAGAGGATGTGAGAAAGATACAGATAGTGAGAAAGGGAGAGATGGTGATAGGATAGAAGATGAAATGGGAATAGGATAGGATAGAGATGAGACAGAAAAAGTGAGATAGGGTGAAAGATAGAGAAAGAGAGAGAGAGAGAGAGTGAAAGATAGAGAGAGAGAGAGAGGGAGAAAGATACAGATAGGTAGAAATAGTGAGATAGGGTGAAATATAGAGAGAAAGAGGGAGAGAGAGTGAAAGATAGAGAGAAAGAGAGAGAGAGAGAGTGAAAGAAAGAGAGAAAGAGAGAGAGGGTGATAGGGTGAAAGATACAGATAGGTAGAAATAGTGATAGAAATAGAAAGAGAGGGTGAAAGAAAGTGATAGAAAGAAAGAGATAAAGAGAAATATGTTATGCAAATAGTTCTGCGTCAATTACAAAAACAAACTGGGAATATGGCGAGAGAGAAAGAGAGATAGAAACAAAGATATAGAGAAAAATAGAGAGATTGGGATAGGATACGAGATTAGAGTGATAGAAAGAAAGAGATAAAGAGAAATATGTTATGCAAATAGTTCTGCGTCAATTACAAAAACAAACTGGGAATATGGCGAGAGAGAAAGAGAGATAGAAACAAAGATATAGAGAAAAATAGAGAGATTGGGATAGGATACGAGATTAGAGCTAGAGTGAGAAAGAGAGAGCAATGGCTCTGCGTCAATTACTAAAACTGAACTGAGAATAAGATGAGAGGGAGAGAAAGATATCGAAAAAAAGCGATGTAGGGAGAAGAGTGATAGAGTTTTAAAGGTTATCTATCTATCATGGTGCTTTGATGCCTTGCACAAACCCTCTTTAGATCGCTATTAGTTCGAATTACCAAGTCTGTACTGTATTGTTTTTATTTATTTAATTTTTTTTTGTTTTTGTAAATTTTGATAATTAAATTAAATAATTATTTAATAATTTTTTAAACGTTTTTAAAAACATTTTTAAAACATTTTTGTTTTGTTTTATTTTTTCTTGTTTTTTTTTTTTTTTTACATTTCAACATAAATTGCTTAACGAATTTATTTATTTTTTGTTCGGTTTTTGTAAACTTTAATTTAAATTTTGCTTTTTTTTAATACAATTTTTTTTTATTTTTTTTTTTTTTGTTATTTTGAAAATGGCGTAAATAATTATAAACTTTCTAAATACATTTTTTTTTGTCTATTTTTGTGAGTTTAAATTTTTTTGTTTATTTTTTTATTTTTTTCTTTTTTATTATTTTTTTTTATTATTTGTTTATTTTTTTGTTTTTAAATTATCAAAAAAAAATTAAAATACCCTTTTTTGTTTTTGTAAATGGCGTTAATTATTTAATTATTATAAATTTTCTTATCACTTTTTTTTTCTGTTTTTTGAAAATTTAAATTTTTTTTTTACTAATTATAAATTACCAAATTTTTTTATTTTTTTTATTTTAAATTGTTTGTTTTTTTTTTGTAGTTTTTTTTAAATTAAAACGTTAATCGTATAAATTATTCAAAATTTTAACAAACATTTTTTTTTGTTTTTTTTTTCTGTTTTTGGGAATTTATTTTCTTTTACTTTATTTACGTTTTTTTTATTAATTTTAACATAAATCGCATAAGTTATCATACATTTTTCAAATACATTTTTTTGTTTATATTCCATTCCGTTTTTGAAAATTTTTTCTAAGTTTTTGTGTTTCTTCTTATTTTAATTTTTTTTTTATTTTTTTATATTTTAATAAAAATATTTTTTTTTTAATTTAATTGTAAATCGGATAAATTATTATACATTTTCCAAATAATTTTTTTTTGTTTATTTTCCGTTTTGAAAATTACAAGTTTTTTTTTTATTTTCTTACATTTTTTGCTAATTTAAACGTAAATTGCGTAAATTATCATACAATTTTTTCTGTCTTTGTAAATTTAAATTTTTTCTTCATCAATTTTTTTAAATTTTCTGCATCGCATAAATTATCATATAATTTTTTACTAAATTTTTTTTTCTTGTAAACTTTAACATAAATTGCCTTAATATAATTAATTATCATACATTTTTTTTATATCAAGATAACTAAAAAATAATTAAAATTTTATTCTGGTATTTATTATTGTATATTTCTTCCCGGCCTCTCTTCGTCTCTTCGCTCACCCCGGCGCAAAACAAAAAAATATGTGCATGCTGCAATCGTCTTGTTCGTCGTCCTGATCGATCGATCGTCGTCTGATATCAACAAAACTAACAAAACAAAAAAATGCTATTTGCTGATCTGCAAACTGTGCGCGCGCACTACACCTCCACCAAACACAATTGTTGATGTCCATCCATCACCACACTAATATATTAATTTATCATCACAATGGGGTGCGTGCGTGCTTTCGTGCTTGCGTGGTGTGCTTGTTCATCATTCTCATCCATCATCATTATGTTTGTGCATTCGGAAAACAAAATGGATATCACAAAAAAAAAAAATCACATCACTTTTCGCTGTTATCTGCTTATCAATAATATTCATTGCTTGGCAACAAAAACAAAACACCGTGTAACATTCAACATTATTTTTCAACAATTATTGATTGACTGATTGATTGATTGATTGATTGATGAACTGCTGTATCGACCGACCGTCCCCCGTTCTCAAATCGATGACGATGACACACCGATGATAATTGGACTACCAATGCCGTCGTTCAAACATCTCCTCATCTTACATCCATCTTGAAAACAGGTCCGGATGCATGGGGCACAGGATCCGTTTGGCAAACAGCCAATACGACAAACAGTCTGTGGACGCCATTAGATGGAGGATCGACTGAGCGTGGCACACCATCGAATTTAAAGCCATATTTACCAGAGAATCTACTCGAGCTCAACTGATATTCTGAGAATAATTTAAAATTCAAATTGAAATTGGAATTAAATTGAAAATTGAGAATTACAACAACACTAAAAAACATATATATATAAAAATATTACTAAGAGAAAAAATAAACATTTTAAACAGTGATGGAAAAATGTAATTACTTAATTAAAAAACAAAAACAAAAATGCCCTCCTCCCACTCTAGCCGTAAAAAGAAAAATATCAACATATATATATATATATATATATATATATATATATATATATATATATATATATTTAATTAATTTTATTATTACAAAATAGTAATAATTCATATATTACTAAAAAAAAATATTAATTATTATTATGGTAAAACTATTACAATTTAAAAATTATATATATATGTATATTTGAAATATTGCAAATTAAGAAGAAGCAAAATAATATATTCTTAGTCACATTTTAAAACAAAAACTTAATTATCATTGTGAGATTATTTTCTGTTTTTTTTTTTTTTTTTTTTTTTGTGAAATGTAACGATCAAAGGAACAACGTAGCAATTAATATAAAAATACATACTCCCTTGAATCACTCACAACACATCCGTTATTGTTATAAGAAACTCAAAAATATATATAAAAAAAACAAAACAAAAATAAATGGAAAAAATAATAATAATTGATATTTAAAAAAAATATTTTAATTTAAAATTAAAAGAAAATTATTTTAACTAAAAAATTATTTTAACTAAAAATTACAACAAAAAAAAATAACTGAAATTAATTTATAATTTATTAGATCAAACTAATGTTATAATATTTAATAATTATTTAATATTTAACAAAAGCAAACTAATTGAAAAATAAAAAAAAACAAAAAATAAAATAATAATTTTAATTAAAAATTACTACAAACAATATATAATTAATGATAATAATAAATTAATAATGTTATAATAAATAAAAATTAATTAATAATGCTGTTATAATTAATAATTAATTAATAATTTTATAATAATAATTAATTTATGTCATATTAATTAAATAATAATGTAATAATAATAAATAACGAATTAATAATGTCATAATAATTAATTAATATTATTATAGTTAACAATAAATTATTAATGTATTAATAATAATGTCATAATAAATAATTAATAATGTAATAACAATTAATAACTAATCAATAATATCATTATAATCAATAATTAATTATTATTGTAGTAATAATAAATAAAATATTAATAATTAATTATTAATAAATTTATAATACAGTAATACCCCGAAGTTACGCGATTGGTGGTTCCGACGAAAATCGCGTAAGTCGAATTTGCGTAAGTCGGGGTGGGTAGAACATACATACTAAAACTAACAAAAACACTATTTTAAAAGGAAAATATTTAATTATTTTGCATTTCTTTTTAAATATTAATATGTACACAATTATTATAAAATAAATGTGTTACATAAAAAAGTTAGTTGGATTCATAATATCTAATCTGACGACACAATGCCTTCTTTTCTTTCACGCAGAATCTCTTCGTAGCAAGCTAATAATTTTTTTATTTCACGCTTAGTAGAAGAAATGCGCTCTTCGTTGGAGTATATGTCTTCTAAAGTTGGTAAGCCCCTTTCAATTGAGCTGAGACCTTCTGTCAAGCTTGCAATTGTCATGTACTTATATGATGTTGGAGCTAGGCTTGAAGAGTCGGATATTTCAGTGACGTTTTGCTCACGCATCTCCATGAGTTCATCGATTGTCAGCTCCTGATCATGTGAATCCTACAGCTCGTTAACATAATCAGCTTCTTCAACGGCACATGTCTCTGCTATGCTGTGCCAATTACAACGAGATTTAAAATTTAAGTTACTAGCAAAAAAAGTTTTCACCTTCTCCCGCCTCCCCAGCTCCTTCCTTCGACCGCTCAATATTCATCTAAGATTGTTAGCAATTGGTGTTCTGATCTTTTGGACAATTCTATTGTTCTATTGTCTTCACACCAGAATTTGAGCAGTGTTTCCACCTCAGCAATAACACCATGACGCTTACGAATTATGCTTGAGTTTGAGGATTGAGCACTTTTCACCACATCGAGAACTTTTCCTTTATCCTTAACGTTTTGTTCTAATTGTTGATTCCGGTAGCTCAAATTTAAGAGTTTGCATTTCAAAGATATCGTCTTTCTTTTCACCAGAATCAGCTTTACTTCATCCTCACCCCTAAAGTTGTAGCTATATCGGACTGCCCAAGACCCCAAAGACTCTCCAAAAACCCACCCCAAGATATTCCCATTCAATATTTATTTATTTAGCGGGTGTTTTTCTGGTCGTCGATCTGATTGAGGTATGTAGACGATCAAATTGCTGGTGGCGCAAAATCTCAAGGGGGTGTCTTGGGGATCCAGAAAAAAGCAAAAAAGACACCAGAGACAACCCAAATCTTGGAGCACCTTGACCCTTCGTTAGTCATCGGATGCTCTGGGATCTATGCGATCTATGCCTCATATAGGTTATAACAGCGTAACAAAAAATCTTAACTTTTGTCTATCATGAAAAACACTGAAAAAGAGAACAGAAAAAAATTCAAGAATTGCGTAACTCCGAGTTCGCGTAAGTCGTGGTAGCGTAAGTCGGCGTATTACCGTATAGTAATAATAAATTAATAAATAATGTCATAATAATTAATAATGTAAAAATAATACATAAATAATTAATATTGTAACAAAAATTGTTAATTAATTAATAATGTTATAATAATAAATAAATAATTAATAATGTTATAATAGTAAATTAATATTGTGTTAATAATTAAAAATTAATTAAATATTAATTAATAATGTAGTAATAATAAAAAAATAATAAATAACGTAATAACAATTAATAATTAATTAATGTAATAATAATTAATAAATAATGTCATAATAATTAATAATGTAAAAATAATATATAAATAATTAATAATGTTATAATAGTAAATTAATATTGTGTTAATAATTAAAAATTTACTAAATATTAATTAATAATGTAGTAATAATAAAAAAATAATAAATAACGTAATAACAATTAATAATTAATTAATGTAATAATAAATAATAATGCAAACAAAATAATTAATGTAATAATAATTATGAAAATAAAATAAATAAATAAACATAATAATTAAATATTAATTAATAATGTAGTAATAATAAAAAAACAATAAATAACGTAATAACAATTAATAATTAATTAATGTAATAATGAATAATAATGCAAAAAAAATTAATAATGTAATAATAATAATGAAAATAAAATAAATAAATAAATAATGATATAAAAATATAATTAATAATTAAAAAAAAAACTAATAAAATATTAACTTTAATTTATATTTACAAAAAATTAATTATAATGTTATCCTTCATTATGATCAACTTTTTGTAATTATTAAATAAAAATAATATTTTTCAATAAATAAAACGAATAAAAAACAAATAAGCAAATAAGTAACTAAAAAAAGACAAACAAACAAAAAAATCAAAAACCCACAACAACAACAACATTATGATACAAAAACTACACAATGAACAAAAATTAAACCAATTTATTAAAGAGAAAAACAATTCAAATTAATTGTGTAGCAAATATATATACATACATATATATATATATATAATGAATATGTTAAATTAAAAGAAAAATATTATTGTGGAACTTTCCTAGAGTAAATAAGAATACAAAAGAAAACAAAAAAAAAAAACAAATATTAACAAAAACAAAAAACTAACAAGCAAAGATGAAAATCCTAGATGTAGTTGTCATATATCTTAAGAGAATTATTAGAAACATTTCAATAAAATATAATAATAATTATAATAAAAAAAATTAAAACAAACAGAGCAACAGAAAGAAAAACCTTTTGAGGACAGGAAGCCCAACCAAAAACAAACAAAAAAAAACAAAAAAACCACAAAAAAAAAACAACCAACCGTCAAACAACAACCAACAACAACAAAAACAATAATGTGAACTCTACAACTACTAATATAGGTATTCTTAATTATAATTATGTAATATTATTTTTTATTTGCTAACATGTAAGAGAGAAGAAAAACAAATTTAACAATACACTTTACAACAACAACAACAACAACACAATATCAGAAAATTATTATGAGAACGCTGAAAATAAAATGAACTATATGAGTGAATTATTGTTTTGAAATGAAATCAATAATTTCAATATGTACAACTATATTTATATATATATGTGTATACATGTGTTGTGGTGCGTTTTTTTTACTTAAAATTTTAATTTTTTCGCATTTCCCCTGACTCGCACGACTACACTTCGAATAGCACAATTAGTTCACATTACCATGTCTTTACTGTATATGAAAGTCAAGTACTACACTCGTTAGTTTTTGGGACACGATAAGTTCAGTTCAGTCAACAATGTTTATTGGTGAGGGGGCAGAGAGTGGATAGTGGTGTAGGAGAGTTGTGCGAGAAGGGAGAGAGTAGATCGATGAAGATAAACAGTTGAGAGAAGCGATATAGCGAAGAGGAAGAGAGGGAGAGAAAATATAGAGTGAAGAGAGAGAAAAGAGTGAAGATATAGAGTGAAAAGAGTGAAGAAGACCAAACAACTGCCGTATAGGTGAGAATGCTCTTTTACATTGAATAAAGGGAAACTGAGCTTTTGGTATTCACGACAATAAATGTCAAAATTGTGGTTCAACAATTTGCGTCCTTGTGACTTGTGATAAAGAGCTCAATAAATTTACGCTCATGAGTCAAAAACCATACAACTTACTACACTCATCTACTAATACAACAAGATTACGATTCTGTATTAAAGGGTACCCTCATTTTGATACCCAAATTCGGCTTCAGGTTTCATAAACATTTACAAGCGATTATAAAACTCAACATTCTTACTTGAAACTTCTAGAAATTTCCAGTCAACGCAGCACATTAGCGTTCACATTTTTAGGGATTTCGTTTTGGTTCAAAAGCTTGAAAAGTTGCCTATGATATCCTAAAATTAGCTTTCCAATGAGATATTACACGTCTTCCTGAGTGGAAAAATGGCAATTCCTATATAGCTTTCCAACGCCCTCTAAAGTGCAAAAATGGCAATTTCTATGGTTATAGATGTATTTATATATAGTATATATTAATGTATATATATATATTCCGTTAAATATACGGTCACTAAAATTTGCCTGGTGGCGAAAGCCAAAAATTCGCTTTCCAATGAGATATAATACGTCCTCTTGAGTGGAAAAATGGCAATTCCTAAATTCCTCTAAAGTGAAAAACTGGCAATGAGTTATGAATATTAAATATATATAGTTATATATTCTGTCATATATACGGACTCGAAAATTTGCCTAGTGGCGAAAGCCAAAAATTCGCTTTCCAATGAAGATATAACACGTCCTCTTGAGTGGAAAAATGGCAATTCCTAAATTCCTCTAAAGTGAAAAACTGGCAATAGTTGTGCATATAAAATATATATACATAGTTATATATTCCGTTATATATGCGGTCACGAAAATTTGCCTGATAGCGAGAACCAAAAATTCGCTTTCCAATGAGATATAACACATCCTCTTGAGTGGAAAAATGGCAATTCCTATATTCCTGTAAAGTGAAAAACTGGCAATAGTTGTGAATATAAAATATATATACATAGTTATATATTCCGCTATATATACGGTCATGGAGGCATGGCAATTTCTACAGCCCGAAGACAACAAAACTCACAATTACATAAAAGGACATATGACATATATAAATAAATATTAAACTTATGTTTATCAAAATAATAGTTTGTTTTTTGTGAGTAAACAGGAACACTGATAAAAACTACTATTGAATTCCAGAAATCCATAAATGCACAAAACTGTTCTATTGACACAATAGCTTGTGTCATGGATAAGGTTTTCGACTGTCACACCAGCCAATACTTTGGTGCGTGTAGACTCTCCATAGGCATTTCGGTTGCTGTCAGTGTTGGACCGTTCGCTTCAACAAGTGGCTGTGTTTCGGTTGTTCGGTTTCCGGCTTACTCGTTCCGCGTTGAAATAATTAATAATTTAGAAAATAATTTATTACTTTCATATACTTAGTAAACCTACCGGTAACTTGTATTTTCATCAGTAAATGTGCAATAAATGTAATTTTCCTTTCCTATTCGCTGATATCACAAAATGCCGGCATTTTGCTTTTCCGAATTTGCGTAACGCGTTGCTGCTCTGCAGTCGGTCGGTTTAGTGTTCGATTTTAATAAATATTTTAATCGCTCTGGAAAAGTTGTTTGTCTATTAATTTTCCTCTATCATTTCCTTATAAATCAAATAATTTAGCAATAATGTGTTGTGTTTCCTTTTCGTTCAATTATCGCTAAATAGAAATTTCGTTTTTTAAATGTACGGCTGTGCTCGTGTTCGACCGACTGTGTTCAAAATGTCGGCGTGTCAGCTCTCTGTGTGTTTTTATTTAGTTCGATCTAAATATTTCCATTGTTGTTTGTTCCCATATTTATAATTATTATTAATTAGTTCTTGTGCTTAAAATGCCGTCGTTCCCTTCGCGTTAGTGCTTGTGCTAAAAATCAAAGCAAATTTTGTATTTCCTTCACCTTCACCCCTAATAACTATGACACTTGTCGCTATGGACAATTGGCACTGAAGTTTGACAGCAGGTAAGTGTGTGTTTTGTGGTGGTGGTGGTGGCTTTCCTTGAATGAACACCTTTAGTTTCGCCTAAATCGCTTTGATTAATTGACAAAACTCTTCGTTTTAATAATGTTATATGAAATAAGTTTACTTAGATTGATGTTACGATTATAATCGTATAATTATTATGTGTGAGATTCTATTAAAAACTCATGAATACATGGTATGTATCTAGACAATCGCACGCCTACTCGTTGAACCAGTTGGAGCTTCGTATGAAGCGCAATAGACTCTTAATGTCAATTTGGTTTAGATTGTTGAGATCGTTGAAAAAGAACGCTCCCAGATGGAGCTTCCGCCTATTCGAGAGGGCTGGGCACGTACAAAGTAGATGGACAGTGGTTTCCTCCACCTCCTCCTCATCCATGCAGCTTCTACAGAAATCGTTGGAAAAGATTTCTAGTCTTTCTGCCTAGTTTGTCGCGATTGATTGCTTTATCTAATGCAGTCCACCAAACAGCCATACCGTATAGCAGAATAGGTCTGACTACTGCTCTGTACAGCCAATGACCCCATTTACTTCCTATGGCTTTTTTGCTTGAGAAGAGTGCCACTGTGGCTTTTCGGACTCTTTCTTGTATGTTGGGTTTCCAGCTTAGCTTCCTATACAGAATAAGACCAAGATATTTGGCCTTATCGGAGAAAGTCAAGCTCGTGCCCTTGATGGACGATGGGTTGACAAGTGGGATTTTTTACTTCCTCCTAAAGAGGACAAGTTCAGTCTGATCTGCCCAGCATATTAGCTTATTTAGAGCATTTTGCAAAAGTTCTTTCAAGGTGTGTGGGTGTTTTCCTGAGACGGCTATGGCAACGTCGTCCGCATAGGCGATAACTCCGCAGCCCTTTCCCTTCAGGCGAACTAGCAGCTCATTCACCGGCAGGTTCCAAAGAACTGGGGACAGAACACCTCCTTGCGGGGTGCCTCTACTGACAAATCTTTTGGCAGAAGTCTTGATTTTATGATCCTACTTGTGAGTAGAAGATCAATCAGTTCACCTGGTTTGACGTTGTTAAAAGCGCCTTTTATGTCCAGGAAAACCACCATTGAGTATTCCTAGTGATGAAGGGAGTTTTCAATGGAACGTACTAGCGTTCTGCAGAGCTGTTTCTACAGATTTGCCCTTGCAGTACGCGTGTTGATCGAAGAACAGAAGTCTTTTGTCAGTACTTGTACGAAGGTGGATTTCGATCAGTCTTTCTAATGATAATAAAAGGAATGACAAAAGTCTAATGGGTCTGAGGTCATTTACCTGCTTTAGGAATGAAGACCACTTTCACTTCTCTCCATATGACTGGAATATAGACCAGATCAACACAACTATTGAAAATTGTCTCAAGCAAAGGAAGGATAATGTCCGAAGTCCTTTGCAGTTCGGCTGGAATTATGCCGTCTGGTCCTGCAGATTTATATGTTTTGAAGCTATGTAGTGCCCAAAGCAATTTGTCCTTATCAAGTATATCTTGAGATATGGTGTTATAACTAATTGATCTATTTAGATCAGTGCTGTAGGTAGTATGAGCGCTATCTGGGAAATCTAGGTATCTAGAAGCAGATTAAGCGATTCTTCACTAGAAGTAGTCCACGAGCCATCAGCATTTTTCAGACAGCCAGGCATTATTGGATTTCAGCAGAATAGGGGGAATAACACAAAATGCATCAGAATTGCATGTGGCCGCAACTATCTCTAACTGGTGGAAGTGCGATCAAACCTCCACGTCGTGGCCGCCGGTAATTTTCCACCAAATACAGGAAAAGCTAAATGATCGGGCTATAGTCCCTTCAATAACCTCTCCCAAATTAGCCTCGGATACACTGATGTACGACGACGACCACGGCAAAGAAAAGAGGAATTCTTTGAATCAGTCGAACGGGAACTCCATGCCTGTCCTCAGTATGATGTAAAAATCATTCTGGGGAATATGAATGCAAAAAAAAGGTGTGGTGCCAGTATTCAGACGGTGCATTAGCACCCATAGCATACATGAGAACACTAATGACAATGGACAACGAGTCATAGTGATGGCAGCAAGCAATAATTGGGTCGCTGCGAGTACAAGATTTCGACAAAGTCACCTGGATATCTCCTGATGGAGTCACACGCAGCCAGATAGACCACGTATTGATAGATCGCCGCCAAAACCCGAACCTGCTGATGGTACGAACGTAGCGAGGTGCCAACGTCGACTCCACTACCTTCTTTGTATGGTGCTCCAAGCGCGGATTGCATCATCAAGAAAGACAGCATCCGCGAATCAGATTCGAGTCAACACGGATGCCATTCGCAACGAAGCGACCAGAAAGAACTACGGTCAAGTGATAGGACGAAGGGAGAGATGTCGAGCGTAGAAGAGAAATGTACCTGCCTTAAGAATACTGTCATTAGGACTGCTGACATCATCTTTGGCAGTAGTCGTTGAGATCGGAGTGACTGGTTCGATGACGTATTGAAGCTAGCGACTGAACGTGGGAATGTTGCGTACCGAGCAATGCAATGCAATATCAGGGAACGCAGGCACGCGAATATCAAAATAATGAGCTTAAAAGATATAAAAAATAGGTCACGAAGGCGAAAAAAGCAGCCTGGGAGAAGAATCTCGTCCGTTATCTAGATCAGTACAGAAAGCGAGGACGGAAAATTCTACCAAAGAGTCCACGGTATGACGCTCTATACACCGCGTTGCACATACTGCAAAGACAAGGGAGGGTCATCTGATCGCCGATCTCAAAGGCATCTTAGAGCGATGGGAAGAGCACATTCATGAGTTGCTAAATGGCCAGCTAACTGAGGAATTGGAGGCTCCATCAATGACCGAAGACCATACTATGCTGCCGCCAGCAAGCATAGACGAAGTTAGCAGAACGATTAATGGTCTCAAAAATAATAAGGCCCCATTATCCGATGAGATCTCAGCGGAAATGATAAAAATAGGAGGAAGTATGGAAGGAAGAAGCGATGCGAAGAGGCATTCTGTGTCCCATACATAAGAAAGGAGATATCACAAAATGCAGCAATTATCGTGGTATTTTTTCTTTATAATTCACACACGCTTCAAGAGGTCCGCCCCGTTATAATGCTCGGCTATATACTTGGCACAGCGTGTGCGTTAAGGAAAAGGAGGAGAAAAGAGCAGATGTCTATGAGCTTGTGTTTTGAATGCCTGTGTGCCTGGTAATGCCAGCTTGGAAGAACACCTCTTCAGAACTAATGAGGAAATACCTTCTGGCCCGGCGGATTTGTGAATGTTGAGATCGTTTAAAAGTCTATAGCAACTGCACGAGTACGAATGAATATCTGTCCCATAGATTGTTCAATATTCTGAGGTGCAGGAGGCAGCAATGCACAATCTGGAAGCGTGGAGCTAGCTGCGAAATGCGCAGCAAACAGATTGGCCTTCTCCTTAGAGCTGACAACTGGAGTGTCATTATAAATGAGCGTTAGAGTTGACGACGAGGCTGTATTTTTGATTCTTTTAACGAATGACCAACAATTTTTACTACCTTTGGGACATTGTAGTATTTTTTGCCTCAATTGTTGGTCGTAGGCGAACTTGACTCGCCGAAGATGGGCATTGCAATCATTTCTGGCTCGTTTGTTCGGTTTTCCTCTGTAGGGTTTGCTTTGTAAAACCGAAAGAATACCTCTCTAATCCCAGAAGCCTCTTTACAGCTCAAGTCATAGCGTCCATCTTCCTTTGGTTTAATCCTGGAAGGTATAAAGTCTCCTCTCATACCAATAAGGATGATGTTTGTGATTGCATCAGCGGCGGCATCCACGTTGCTATCGCGAAACAATAGCGACCAGTTAATTTTCCCAAAGAAGTTGTTAAGGCCATCCCAATTGGCTTTCTCGTATTGCGCCATAGTGTTTTTTTGGGAGTTTTTTCTCTAACTACGAGAAATTAGCTTATACTACGCAATGGTCTGATGAGCCTTGAGGCAATAATACATTGACGGAGTATTTATCCGGACGATAGGTAAGGAACAATGTCAAGGGTGTTTGCGGAATGATTTGCATAATGTCAGGTATTCGTGTAGGCTCATTTACAAGCTGAGTAAGTTGATTGAACTCAGCGAATATATTTCAACACACCTTCCTTCGGGTGTTGTCTGGCCAGAATGGCGAAGCCACCCATAATTGTGTGCAATGAAATCGCCCGCAATAACGATTTCATTTTTACGATGTTTTGTGTCAATTCTTAAGATTGAATCAGACAGTGTATCAAACTCGCTCTGAGTTGAAACACTGTCTAAGTGGGGGCTCCTTTAAAGGAAACATTAGTAGAGATGTTGCGCTCTTGTACCTTTACTTTGAGCCAAAAGAAATTAAATTCCGGATTGGAACTTTGGCTAAATTTAGGCAAAAGCTGAAACGCAACATCACTCCGGACATAGATTGTGAGTCCGCGTCGAGGGAAAAATAATGGCACCAAGTTATAACCAGGCAGATTAAATTCCGATGTATCAGAATTATCAAATACCTGAGTTTCACTTAGTGCCCGAATTGCTGGCCTGTGGACATGTCCATATATCGTTGTTGAGTACCGCGTTAAGATTTTCTCCCCCATCCTTTAACGCAGGATAGCCCTATACGCTAAAGACATCATTGGGATGTGGCTCCATCCCAGACAAATCAACAACTGATAAGATTTACACCCTTAGGCAGGTGATGGAAAAATGTCTAGAGTTTCAAAACTCACTACACCATCTTCTTATAGACTTTAAAGCCGCCTATGATAGCATAGCCAGAGTAGAAATTTATAAGGCCATGAGAGAATTCGGCATCCCAAATAAACTGACACGACTATGTAGGTTGACTGACCATGACCAATGTTATAAGCCAAGTATAAATACCCGGATGACACTATCATGCCCATTCAACAACTATAACGGTCTTCGACAAGGGGAGGAACTGGCCTGCCTCTTCTCCAACCTGGCGTTTGGGAAAGTGATCCGAGACTCTAACGTAATGGCGAGAGGAACAATCCTCTATTAGTCCATTAAGACGATATTGACATCGTTGGTAGAAACCGAAGAGCTGTACAGGAAGCTTTCATCCATATCAAGCAGGCGGCAGGGATGAAACGGTTGCTTGAAGCCCCAACAAAGCCTACTCTAGTCTGTCAAGACTCTTCAAATCTAGGAACTTAACCATAACATCAAAGCTGCTGATATATAAGACAATGGTCATACCAGTACTTACATATGGATCCGAGACTTGGGTGCTTAGCAAAAAGCGTTCTGACCTCTTAGCCGCGTTCGAGAGAAAAGTCTTACAGAGAATTGTTGGCCCCTTATGTGAGCAAGGACGATTCCGGAGACTCTAAAATGTAATATAAAATAAAACCGATTTTCTTCAAACTTTAAGCACATGTGTATCTCCGATGGACAAAACTTTTTTGTAAAATTTTTGGAGTGACTGAGGCCCATGTACATTATTTTTTAAAAACTAGCCCGATTTTCTTCAAATTCTTAACACATGTGTATCTCCGATGACAACACTTTCCTATTGAAGTTTGGAAGTGATCGGGCCCAAAGGTGGGGGTCTCCCATACCAATTTTTTACACATGTGTATCTCCGGTGACAACAGTTTTTGTACAAATTTTGAAGTAAAGGGGCTCTAATTGCGAGTCCGAAGGGCTAAGCTTATATTCAGAGGAAATAAAAACGAACGTGTGTACATTTGTACGTTTATACGTTTGTTTGCCGTGTCATATATCTTGGCTTCTACCAGTCAAATTTTGATGGGACTTGTTTTAAAACAATTGGTTAGCGCTTGGCTTGCGATGGGGTAATTTTTTCATTTATAGGGGTTACTAACCCTGAGAAAACTGAAAAAAATATTCAATCTACGCATCGCTATCGATTTTTGTAAAGCCTTGCAAAGTTTGCAAAGTAAAATGTGCTTTTTTCAGTCTATTTCAGAAATTTGCTTTTGACTGAATGACCCATCGCTTATGAATGAAAGACCTAAATTTAACTTTGCATACTATTAGGCTTCTAAGATAAATTAGTCTTTGGACAGAATTACAACTAAATATATATACACGGGTATGTGTAGTCACTCGCATAGCAGAACACATTAGCATGTGTGTCTGTATAGTAGTGGAACGTTTTTGGTAGGAACTCGTTTGTCTCGGCTTCTACCAGTCAGAATTTAATGGGACTCATTTTAAAACAATTGTGAGGCGTGTGGCATGTGTCACCTAAGGCGTGTGTGACGCGCGTGGTGCGTGCAAAAAAAAACAATTTTTTTTAAAAAAAGGTTTCCCAAAAAAATTAGAAAAACATTTTTTTTTCACAAAAAAAATTCCCCAAACAAATTTTTTACGAATTTTGTGAATTAAATGGTTACTATTGGGCTTATAAGATAATTCAGTGTTTAGGCTGAATTACAGCTATCCATATGGTGAGCTGAGAAGAGAAGCCCGGTTCAAACTTTGCACACATATGTATCTTTAGAGAATTTGCATGACAAATTTTAATTTTGATGGGTTTTTGTCTTTTATTATGAATACCACCACAAGCTAATGGCTATCGCTTGTAAGGATTTCGAGCCGTGTTGTCGCCGGTCTCGTAGGACTGGTCCTTCTTTCCTGTGTGTAAATAAAAACATAAACTTACAAACAAATTTTTGGTATTTTATTTGAAATATTTCTATTTTGTTATTTTGTTGTTGTTGCTGTTGCTGCTGTTATAAGTACAAACTCATTAGATCTTTTCAGATATTTATTTTCATTTCGCATCATTTTTTTTGTTGTTGTTTATTAAATTTGTTTAATTAGATAATTAATTTATTTTTTTTTTTAATTATTTACTTTCACAAGATATACAATTCTTTCTTCATCCTAATCATAATTTTTTTTCTTCTCTGTTTTTTTATTTTCATGATCATGCGATTGTTTTTAGTTCTTTTTTTTTTTTTTTTTCTTTTTTTTTATTTTTTTATTTATAACTGTCGTGGATGTGTTGTCTGGTTTTTATAGAGTCTTAATAAATACTAATTACATACAAAAAAAAACACTTAAAAAAATTCTAATTATGTATATAGTGTTATTAGTTTTTTGTTATTATTATTGTGTTATTATTATTATTATAACCTCAGCTGTAAAAAAAAGAACAATATGTCTGTTACTACTCAGAGACAAAGACCCGACCAAACGTTTGGCGTCTGTGTGCTTATAATTTCTTCATGTAAGTTATGTATTTCTATTTAATTTTCTGTTTTTATTGTTACATACATGTGTATGTTAATTCTGTAGTAGCAAAAAAGGGGAATTGCAGTAATTGAATTGATATCCTTCCTCTTTGTTTGTGTGGTTTGCTTATGTGTGTGTATGTGTGGTTTTTGTTATTGTTGGATTCTTTTTAAAACGAGCGGTTTTCACATTTGTTTCAAGAAAAGAAAAAAAAAACTCAAAAGCTTCAGAAAAAACAAACAAACCATTGATGCAAGAAGAAAGAGATGATCCAACACCCCACCTAATGGAGCTTTGCTGTGCGGCAGGAACAACCTTCATCAACTACAAAGCCAATAATTTCCACTCTCCTGATAACTTATTTTGCGTCCGTATCCCCCGAAATAAATTTTACATAATACTGAAGGTGGGAATGGACTTCTCGTTCGGCCTATTCAAAGATTCCATCTTATGGAGGGTTCCTGTTCGATTGAATCAAAGATTGCATCTTCCATACACAGGATATTTAAAAAAAATGTAATTAAAAAAATGTGTATGGATGAGGAGGAGGAGGAGCAGACCATCGTCCATCTTCTCTGTACCTGTCCATCACTATCTACTAAAAACCTAAACTCCATATGGGAGCTTTCTTCTACAACAACGACAATAATGATCTCATCACTATCGACACTGGTAGTCTCCTACACTTCATACGAAGCACTGTTGGATCTCTATAGAGACTCAAATGTAGAACAACTACCAACCACTTTGTGGATAGGCCGAACCAAAAACACTCATTCCCTTTTGGCGAGTATCTAGAAGGAACTGTCGCAGCATGACTTGCCCTCTCTGAATTTGATAAGCTTGTTGCATCTATCGAGTCAACAGGGGACCTAGATGAAGCAGCATACCAATAAAATGATGTGTTGCTTAACTCCTATCACGACAGCTGTGCCCCTAAAACCAGACTGTGTTAACGAAAGGTTCATTGATGGAACGACCGGCTGGCCAAACTTAGGAAGAAAGTTAGAAAACTCTTCAAGTCAACTAAACGTACGAAGAGATGGGAGCAATACAGAATTGAGACAATATCCATGTGGCACGTAATGGAGGAAATGCTGCGAAAACATTGCCGACATGCCACTAGAGTCACGAAACCATAAGGCACTCGTAAAAGATCAGGCAAATTGTGTTAGTTTGTTAAAAAAGACCTACACGTTGGACCGTGAGGATACAATCAGTGCTCTACTCCAGGTTAATTTCCCAGGTTCGTCTACTCGTGTACCAAACTCATACCCGACCGCATCTGACCAAAGAGTCTGCATTGCTAGTAGAATAAATAGTTTATCCGGTAAGGTTAAGTCGGCAGTAGGCTCCTTCAAAGCATTCAAAGCACCGGGACGGTGATGGTATCTTTCCAGCGTGTTCTTACAGCGGGTAATCAATCTCATCTTGCCTTTCTTTAGAGCCAGCTTCAACTCTCGTACTCGTACATCCCAACTACATCTTTATCTCCAACTCAGGCAATAGTTTTAGTGAGCTGTCTAAATTCTACAAACCAGTAAGTATAACATGAAAAACCATGGAGAGACACTTTGCTAATTAGAGGCTGGCTAGAGTTAGAGTCTACCCCTCTGCGCTCAAGTCAGTTTGGATACAGGAAAGGTAAAAGCATAGAAAGTGCCCTGCACTATCTTGTGAAAAGGATAGAAGGAACTTTTCATTACTAGGAAGTGGCTACTTGACATTGAGGGCGCATTCGAGTCATAGCCAGACTCAATCACAAGAGAGCCAGACTCAATCATGGAGAGACTCTTTGCTAATTAGAGGCTGGCTAGAGTTAGAGTCTACCCCTCTGCACTCAAGTCAGTTTGGATACAGGAAAGGTAAAAGCATAGAAAGTGCCCTGCACTATCTTGTGAAAAGGATAGAAGGAACTTTTCATTTCTAGGAAGTGGCTACTTGACATTGAGGGCGCATTCGAGTCATAGCCAGACTCAATCACAAGAGAGCCAGACTAAATCATGGAGAGACTCTTTGATAATTAGAGGCTGGCTAGAGTTAGAGTCTACCCCTCTGCACTCAAGTCAGTTTGGATACAGGAAAGGTAAAAGCATAGAAAGTGCCCTGCACTATCTTGTGAAAAGGATAGAAGGAACTTTTCATTTCTAGGAAGTGGCTACTTGACATTGAGGGCGCATTCGAGTCATAGCCAGACTCAATCACAAGAGAGCCAGACTCAATCATGGAGAGACACTTTGCTAATTAGAGGCTGGCTAGAGTTAGAGTCTACCCCTCTGCACTCAAGTCAGTTTGGATACAGGAAAGGTAAAAGCATAGAAAGTGCCCTGCACTATCTTGTGAAAAGGATAGAAGGAACTTTTCATTTCTAGGAAGTGGCTACTTGACATTGAGGGCGCATTCGAGTCATAGCCAGACTCAATAACAAGAGCAATCAGTAGCAGAGGTATTGAAGAATCTACCAGTAAATGATACGCTTGAAAGTCAAGATATTACTTTAGGGGAGGAGTCTTGTCCCCGCTTCTGTGGTCACTAGTCATCGACAGCCTTCTAACCGATCTACAGAGATCAGGCTACATCGCCATTGGTTATGCGGTTGACTTGGTGATTCTTGATAGTGGTAAGCACAGCACGACCATTACTAGTGTTATGCAAGGTGCTTTACTGGACGTTTCAGAATGGTGCAGCAGAGAAGGACAGAGATTCATCAATCCCTGAAAATCGTTCACTATCACTATCACCATAAAAGGCACCACCTTAGTTTATACCAGTGCCAGTTAAATAACTCAAAGTTACTCTTGATACTCTTAGCTGGATGTATACAATGATGGTGAAACCCATTATCACGTACGCGGCCGAAAGTTCTAGAGCGGACAATGGCAACGAAGCTTCAGAAGAATCGGTATCACGAGTGTCATGCGTACCTGCACTAGAAGCTGTCTTAGGGCTTTCATCCTTACAAATCTTCATGAAGTGATGGACCCTCTGCTCATCACCAGATCTGGCTCTTTTGTACGCTTTTTTGGTTTGTGTATAGTATTGTGGTTCTAGTTTTGACAGCTCGTACTAATGCTAGTGCTGTACCATTGTGTTGCGGCAGTCAAGTTTTTAATGCAATTACATGCCGCTAGACTTATATCTCTTGCCAGTAAAGAGAACGTTCTATGCGCCTTCCTAGACATCGAATGAGCATTCTACAACGCATTTTATGAGACGATGAAGAATGCTCTGGAGAGAAAGAAAGTAGACTGTCCACCAGAAAAGTGGAACCACATTATGGTCTCCCAAGGAGGGATACTGTCTTTCGTTTTGTGGAGCATCCTTGTAGATGAATTACTCCAGCGACTAGCTGAAGCCCAAGGCTAGACGGCATAGTCATCGTGGCAAGAGGGATGTTCGCGGAAGTGTCCAAAACGGATTAACCATTACGAGCAGATGGTGCCATGTGGTTAGGATGTACACCATAATTGTTATTCCAATGGTTACCTATGGACCAGTGGCATGGGCGAATAGGACCAAGCTAAGCACCACAAGAAGGGAATTGGAAATAGTACTGAGGCTAGCCTGTGTTTTAATGACGAGGGCCTAAAGAACCTGCCCCACAGCGGGTATGTAGGCAATCCTTGGGATACTCAAACTACACATAGCGTTAGAGAGTAAGTCCAAGGAAACTAAGTTATGTTTGAGCAAGTTAGGCCTTATTCACGAAGGGAGGGGCAAGAGGAATAGTTGACTCGCTTGTCAAGTAGATTCCTTTAGCGAGCATGCGGTCTGATAACATGGTACAAAAGCTTGCATTCAAGAAGAACTTTAATCTGGAAAGGAACTACGTGAGGCAGGCTTTAGCCCTGGATGCATTCCATATCATGCCAAGACTGCGGTGGAGGCGTGCAGGGCGAAACTAAACAGACTTGACCAAGTCAACAAGGTAGGTTTGTACTAGGTACCGGCATACACTGGCATAGAAGGCAACGAAGCAGCGGATAGGCTTGCCAATAAAGGGACAGAAATTCCGCCAGAACCAATCTGCGTTATAAGAAGAGATACGCAGAATATGTACGGCAACAGCTTCTGTAAGATGGGAAAATCTCCCAGTCTTACGTCAAGCAAAAGAAATGTTGGGGAAATAAGTCTCGCTCGATATGAAATATTAGGACTAAGCAGAAGTTATCTAAGGATCATTACCAGTAATTTTCGACTAAAAGGGCACCTAGAGACTATAGAAATAAAAGTGGACGGCAGCTGCAGGCTTTGTGAATAAGCGGACGAGACCACGTGGCACTTTCTCAACGAATGCGGAGCAACGATCCGACAGAGGAGAGACCATAAGGGAAGTATGCGCGACATTCACTGAATCCACTCCGTATCATTAGGTTCCTAAGAGCCATTGGTATTGAGAGAGTGCTGTGGGGACTGGCATGAACTGCCCCTAACCACTTCTCAGGGGAAAGCGCAATAGATCTACATGGGTCGCAATCGCTACTAATATACATCCCTTGTTATCATAATCCATTTGCTGGATAGAGTTAAGATTTCTGTCACGTGGCTTCAATTTGACGTTCCATTTACGAACTGTAACCGGGGTAGTGTTTAATATTGTATTCCAATTGCAAAGTTTTCTAATCGACACTGTGACTTTGTTTACTCAGCAAGAGAGACACAGAGAGCGCAAACAAACTAATTTCTCTGGAAACGACAAATGTCAAATTTGATTTCGGTTTGATGTTCCATTTGAGAGCGTTCATGTGAATTTGACAGCTTATTTCGTTTACTCAGCAAGATTACAAAGAAAGAGAGAGAGCAAACCAACTAATTTCTCAGGAAACGACAAATGTCAAATTTGCTTTCGGTTTGATGTTCCATTTGACAGCTTATTTCGTTTACTCAGCAAGATGATAAAGAGAGAGAAGTCGAGAAAATAAATTAATTTCTCAGGAAATGACAAATGTCAAATTTGCTTTCGGTTTGACGTTCCATTTCACGGCTTATTTCGTTTACTCAGCAAGATGATAAAGAGAGAGAAGTGAGAAAATAAATTAATTTCTCAGGAATTGACAAATGTCAAATTTGCTTTCGGTTGGTTGGATGGAATTTGACAGCGTTCATGTAACTTTGATGCTCAACAAGTGGACAAGGAGAGAGAAAGCAAATATGCTTTCGGTTTGATGTTCCATTTGACAGCGTTCATGTGACTTTGACAGCTTAGCTCAGGGTATAGTTTCGGATACGGTTTTTGCAATTAGAAAGTGACTTTTGTATGATGGAGATTTTTTTTAAAAAAATAATCATTAAGCCTTAAAGCAATTACATAAATTTAATATAATTTAAAAAAATAAAAAAACAACTTACTAAATTGGTTGGTACACCACTTTTTTAAAAACTAAATTGAACAAAATTAAAACAAGATAGATCGAACTAATTCATAACAACAAACAGAGATCACATCACCTTAGAGTCTCAGTTAGTGCTTGAGATAAGGTTTAATAAAATAACAACAACAACTAGATGATTCCTCTCCCTCCCTCTCTATATCTGGATAACCCTCGTTTTGCTTATAATAATTATTTGATACATACATTACACACTTCCATACTTTGATTTGATTTTTGTTGTTTCAGTTAAGGTTTATAGTTTTTGTTTGTTTTTGGTTTTGCTTTCCATTTCTTTCCTTTGATTAAACATTCAAAATATAAATTATACATTTTATGCACAAATGCTGTATCATCCATCCCATTGTCCCAAGTATCTTTGTAAATTATAACATGAAGTTCACACAACAAGTAAATGTTTGGGGTATCATTGTTCGTAGGAAGCAAAATAAAATTGGAGCCTCATATGTCGTTAAAAGGGTGACTTTTGGAGTGTAGTGGAGATTGTGGTAGTTTTAAGAACTCACTTGGTGAATGACTGTCGTCAGAAGGTGACTTTTGGAGTGTAATGGTGATGGTGTGGTGGTGTTGGTTAAGAACTCACATGGCGACTGACTCCCGTCAATGAAAGACAGAAGAGTTGCTAATGTGGCGCGTGTCTGTGATCATCGTGGTTACAAACTGGAGATATAATTAATAAAACAAAATGCTGATGTTAGTGCAGTGGTGTCACGACGTACTATGTGCCCTGATTTCTTCCTCTTTTCTAACCGGTCAGTTTGCTTGCAATATTTAACTTGTAGCACGCACGCACGCACGCGCTTACTGCAGCAGCGCATTCCATCCATCCTTTATTTTATTTACTTGTGTGTGCTTTGGTGAAATTATAGAAGCGTACATTTACGTTTTGATTTCGGTTGCAAAACTGGACACAGGACCGATCGGATTGCTTCGTCGAAAACCGTCTTCAGGCCTTTCTGTGTTAAAGCTGAACACTCCAAATACTTAACAGCTCCGATTTCTTTCGCCATGGCAAGTCCCTGCAATAAGAAAAAGAAGAAAAAAATTAGAATCAGAATAACATGGAATAAGTAAAATAATAAGAAAAATAAAACAACCCGTAAAAATTCTCCAATCGGGAACACACAATGTGCAAAGTTTGAATAAAATCGGCTTACTTTTTCAAAATAATTATTTCGGGTCCCACTCGATCACTTCCAAATTTTTACAGAAAGTCTTCCTCATCGGAGATTCACATGTGTATAAAATTTCAAGAAATTTCAACAACAAAAAATTATATGGGTGCTCCTGGGCCCTGGGTCCCGATCACTTCCAAATTTTCACAAAAAATGTTGTCCATTGGAGATAAACATGTATTTCAAATTTCAAAAAAAAAATCAGGTTTATTTTTAAAAATGGAAGCCCCTTGGCCCTGGGATTTATTGATTTGATTTGATTACTTCCAATATAAAAGTGGAAACAAAAAAAAATAAAGCCAATTCCAGGTTGCCTTTATTATAAAAGTAGAAATAAAAGTTAATTCCAGATTGCTTCCAATGTAAAAGTAGAATTAAAAGTAGGAATAAAGTCAATTCCAGATTACTTCCAATGTAAAAGTGCAAATAAATCAATTCCTGATTACTTTCAGTGTAAAAGTAGGAATAAAGTCAATTCCAGAATACTTCCAATGTAAAAGTGGAAATAAAAACCGAAATAAAGTCAATTCCAGATTACTTCCAATGTAAAAGTTGAAATAAATAAATTCCTGATTACTTCCAGTGTAAAAGTAGGAATAAAGTCAATTCCAAAATACTTCCAATATAAAAGTGCAAATAAATCCATTCCGGATTACTTTCAGTGTAAAAGTAGGAATAAAGTCAATTCCAGAATACTTCCAATGTAAAAGTGGAAACAAAAACCGAAATAAAGTCAATTCCAGATTACTTCCCATGTAAAAGTGGAAATAAAAAAATTCCTGATTACTTCCAGTGTAAAAGTAGGAATAAACTCAATTCCAGAATACTTCCAATGTAAAAGTGGAAATAAAAACCGAAATAAAGTCAATTTCTGGTTGCTTTCAATTTAAAAGTTGAAACTAAAGTCAATTCCAGATTACTTCCAATGTAAAAGTGGAAATAAATCAATTCCTGATTACTTCCAGTGCAAAAGTAGGAAAACGGTCAATTCCAGATTACTTCCAATGTAACAGTGCACATAAAAGTAGGAATAAAGTCAATTCCAGATTACTTCCAATGTAAAAGTGGAAATAAATCAATTCCTGATTACTTCCAGTGTAAAAGTAGGAAAACGGTCAATTCCAGATTACTTCCAATGTAACAGTGCACATAAAAGTAGGAATAAAGTCAATTCCAGATTACTTCCAATGTAAAAGTGGAAATAAATCAATTCCTGATTACTTCCAGTGTAAAAGTAGGAAAACGGTCAATTCCAGATTACTTCCAATGTAACAGTGCACATAAAAGTAGGAATAAAGTCAATTCCAGATTACTTCCAATGTAAAAGTGGAAATAAATCAATTCCTGATTACTTCCAGTGTAAAAGTAGGAAAACGGTCAATTCCAGATTACTTCCAATGTAACAGTGCAAATAAAAGTAGGAATAAAGTTAATTCCAGATTACTTCTAATTTAAAAGTGGAAATAAAAGTAGTAATAAAGTCAATTCCAGATTGCTTCCAATGTAAGAGTGGAAATAAAAGTACGAATCAAGTAAATCCCAGATTACTTTGAATGTAAAATTGGAAATAAATCAAAATTGGATATTAATCAACTATATATAATCAACTAGATTACGGGTACAAACCGGGTGACTATGTTGGTCACCTGAAAATTCTTCATATAATTCCGGAAAGAGACATGTTCTGCACTATCCCCGACATTCAGAAGGAAATTTGAGGTAGAAATATTGGACCGGGTACTGGTGCAATAGTGTTCCGGCACTGGGCGTTAGAGGTCTGGTTTGGTTCTTGTCCAGGTGTCTTTTGACCTAACAACAAAGTCTCGATACCAATGGGAAAAAGTCCCTCAGTGTTCCAGGCCATTGAGATCTGCGCCGGAATTAAACTTAGTAAAGGCATTACGAGCGCTAGAATGTATATCTTTTCAGATAGCCAGGCAGCACTTAAAGCGCTGTCGTCGAATTTATTGAAATCCATATCAGTCAACAACTGTTACGATGCACTGCAATCTCTACCAGACACAACAAAGTAAGACTCGGTTGGGTCCTTGGTCATCAGAGCGTTGCAGGCAACGAATCTGCGTTCAAAGGACCTGAACACTACTGTGGTGTTAACTGGGCAGCCGCTACAGTACTGATAAATTGTTCGGAACACAAACTTCGTGTAGCCCACCACTTGGCAAAGCGTCCTGGGGCTTAGGCAATACAAACTATTAATCAGGCTCTTTTCCTACAAGGAAATTCTTAATCTAAATAGGGATATTATCAGGAGGCTGGGAAGTTTTCTAACAGGTCGTTGTGGCCTACGATATCACCTTAACAAAATCGGTGTTGGTTGAGAGATAGAATGTAGGTTCTGTTCGGAAGATGAAGAGTCATCTGAGCACATTCTCTTCTCTGTGAATGCCCAGCATTACTTTGTTTTAGGAGACGCATATTTCACAAGGAAATATGCTCGACAGCGGTGTTGAGAAATTCTGCTACTAAGGATGTACTATCGTTCATTAGGGAGGTGGTACACGTATAACCTAATACTCCCGGCAAACATTTTTGTAAAAATACCTAATTTTTCATAAAAAATGAACCTAATACAGAACTGTATTTGATAACAAGCATAGATGTGCATATGTATGTTCTTGAAATGTAAATAAATGTCTTTAAAACAAAAAAAAACATATTTTGAGCACTGACAAAAGGTAATGTAAAACTAAGTTTTATAAGATATAAATTACTTATTGTTAGTTTCTTATAAAGAAAGATTCAGAATAAAATCGTATGAAGAAAGCCAAACACACATACCTGAGGATAGGTAATCGGTGCCAATTTCTTATCTCTTAGCTTTTCTATGGTGTTCTTGTCGTCTCTTAAATCCAGTTTGGTGCCAACTAAAATAATGGGAGTACTGGGACAATGATGGCGCACTTCTGGATACCACTGCAGTTGTCATTGTTTGGTGGTGAAAATAAACGACAACAAGAACAACAACACAAAAAAATCATCAATAATCACAGTCGTCGCCTTTCGAAAAAGAATTCAGTGCACAAACCTTTGCCCGGACATTTTCAAACGAAGCCGGATTGACAAGTGAAAAACAAATCAAAAACACATCTGTTTGCGGATATGACAATGGACGTAATCTGTCGTAGTCCTCTTGGCCAGCTGTATCCCACAAACCCAAATTGATAGGCTTAGCATCGACCATAACATTTGCGGAATAGTTGTCGAATCTGAAATGAGAAAAAGAGTTATCATTACAAAAGGATACAATGCGAATTTCTAAGAACTATGTATACAACTTACACTGTTGGTATGTATTCGCCAGGAAAGGCATTTGTTGTATAACTTATGAGAAGGCAGGTTTTACCAACGGCACTAAAAAAACAAAAAACAAAGATACAAATGCAATTCTTATTTAATTCCAAAAAATGGTCACTTCTATGAAGGAGCTTACTTACCCATCGCCAACGACTACACACTTAATTGCTTGCATCTTGTCGCCTTATGTTCGTAAGCCTCTTATTTAAGAACACAAATGGTGTATCGCTGGAAGAAGGCTTTGCAAATTACTTCTTCTAACCAATAGTTAGTTAAACAATTAGTTCGTTGCCTAATTGCTGTTGGACCGTGTAGAGAGCTGCAGGGAGGGAGTGATAAAGAGATAGAACAATAAAGAACAGCTTAGTTAGGAGATGAAGAATAATCCACAATTAAATGGTTTTTGGTTGTGTGTTAGTCGTCACCATCGTAGTTTGCTCTAAAACAACCAGACACCGGATGGTTCGGTCGCTCCTCTTGTATTATTACGGCGGTATCTTAAAAGTAATCATACATAATCATTATTAGTCCTTCCTTCCTATACTCCACGGGGTGTTACATACGATCACAAATACGGCTACAACCGTACAAATGGTTTGCCACCGCAGCTCAAATTTACAACAAATCACCAGAAATCCAAGTGGCTACATTTATGGCCTAATTCATCAATGATAATTTGGGAGATGATTCTTTGGCATCATCATCATATTTGGCTCTACCACCGGGCTCCGGTCCTAGCCAACCGCAGAAAGTCTCTCCACCAGTTCCGATTTTTAGCCGATGCCATCCAGTTTGGCATCCCTAAACTCTGGGCGGCCTGATCTACGCCATCCTTCCGGCGAAGGCTTGTCCGGCCTCGCTGTCGTGTTCCATAAATCCTACCGCAAATGACTTTCCGAGCAGGATCCTCCTGCCCACCGGAGCCTACCGAGCTTGATTCTCTTTACGATGTCGACATCGCAGTAACGCTCGTAGATCTCATCATTATATAGTCTCCGGAATCGTCCTTCCTCATATACGGGGCCAATAGTTCTTCGTAAGACTTTTCTCTCGAACGCGTCTAAGAGAAGTTAGAATGCTTTTTGCTTGATCCATATGTAAGAACTGGTATGACCATTGTCTTATATCTTGACAGACTAAAGTAGGCTTTTTTTGACTTTGAGCAACCGTGCGCGTATTTCTGGTTCCATGCTGTTATCGCGGCTGCTACAGTTGACCTGAGATAGTTAAAGGATTGCACTTCGCTTCGCAAATTCGCGCTCCACTATTTTAATTGAGGTACCACTGTTGGATTCTCTTCGTGCCGCCCGCTCGATCTTATACCACGATTATTGCTGCAGGTTGTGATATCTCCTTTCTTATGTATGGGGGGCACAGGATGCCTCTTCGCCAGTCTTCTTGTATCGCTTCTTCCTTCCATACTTGCACTATTAGTTCATGAATTGCTTGGTGTATTGCGTGGCCTCCTGTTTTAATTAGCTCCGCTGGGATACCATCAGATCCCGGGGCCTTATTATTTTTGAGACGATTTATCGCTCTGCTAACTTTGTCTATGCTTGGTGGCGGCAGCATAGTATGGTCTTCGGTCATTGATGGAGCCTCCAATTCCTCAGTTAGCTGGCCATTTAGCAACTAATGAATGTGCTCTTCTCATCGCTCTAAGATGCCTTTGAGATCGGCGATCAGATGACCCTCCCTTGTCTTTGCAGTATGTCTAACGCGGTGTATATTGCGTCACAACGAGGACTCTTGGGTAGAACTTCCCGTCCTCGCCCTCTGTACTGTTATAGTTCACGGACGAGATTCTTCTCCAAGGTTGCTTCTTCTTCTTTTTCATCATCTGGGGAACCCTCTGTAGGTGCGTGCGTACGTTTATAAGGCTTATGTTCTTAAACCTGCCCCGCCGTTCATTTACTGCTTTAAGGCCGATAACGGTGGATTTAATTCTTTTGCTGACTAAAAACCCCACCTCCAGGCACATGATGTCTTGCATGACAGCTGTCATATTCTGATTTTTGTAAGACGCCATTCCCCGTCCACCGTATCTCCTGAATTGTTAGCATTATATTTTTACAGGGTATCGGAGAGCTCTATACAGCTCCGGTTTCGTTGCCGTGGTCGTCGTCGTATCAGTGTATCCGAGACTGATTTGGGGTTCCGTAATATGGTTTTTTTTACAGGCGAGGTTATTGGCCTCGCGCCAACCTTACTTTGAAGGGACTAGCCCGATCATTTCACTTTTCCTGTACTGGAGGAAAATTACCAGCGACCACCACGTGAAGGTTTGATCGCACTTCCACCACTCAGAGATAGTTGCGGCCACATGCATTTCTGAAGCACCATTCTGTGTTATTCGCCCTACTCTGCTGATGGCTTACCGCCTCCCAGCACATTAGCTCGGGAAATATTATGGAGTAGGCCTAGCTATCGGCACCTTATAAGCAAAGATCCTTTGGATCTAGTTAACTTATCACCATAAACTAACCAAATAAGAACGAAGCAGCTTAAGTCTTAAGAAATTAATATCTAATTAGCTTCGAGTCCCTGCTTCTATGGAAGTTAGCGGTAAATGAACTGCTGGTATGCCTAAGAGGTGAGGACTGCAGCGTAATCGCGTATGCGGATGACGTTGCTATTGCCGTCTCAGGAAAATACCCGAATACGACTTAAAGGAACTCCTGCAAAATGCTCTCAACAAGCTAACTTTCTGGGCAAAACGCTGTGGTTTAGGGATAAGTTCCCACAAAACTGAGCTTGCTCTATTCACCAGGACATATAAAGTTCCACATATTAACCATCCTTCTATAAAAGATATAAGCTTAACATTCTCTGATAAAGCCAAGTAATTGGGTTTTATTTTGGAGCTGAGCTGGAAACCTAACATACAAGAAAGAGTTCGTAAAGCTACAGTGGCACTCTTCTCATACCATAAAAATGCCATTGGTAGCACGGTGTGATTTTATGGTGGACTGCCTTAAATAAGAAAGTAAACCTTGACAAATTAAGCAAAGTCCAAAGATCAACTTGTCTATGTATAAGCGGAGCACTTCGTACAACCCCCTCTGCCGCAATGGACATTCTGTTCGACCTTACACCACTCGACATTTACAGCAGGCACGTTCCCTCCTAGTTGGCTAGTTTTTCGCCTAAATGCTATCTCCCAGTGGTCTAGAAATGAATCAAATGAATTTAGTCAAGATCCCAGACTACACCATTCCGCAACTTTATTTCAAAAAAAAAGTTTCAGGTCACCTTCCCATCCAGATCATTCTGCGACGAAGACGCTTACTTGAAAAATGAACACATTCATTTTTACACAGACAGGTCAAAAACTGATGGCGGAGTCGGCGGAGGTGTTTTCTCAAAAAAAAAAAAAACCTTAGCCTCTCTTTCCGTCTTCCAAATCACTGTATAGTGTTTTCCAGGCTGAAATTATGGCGATCAGTGAAGCCTTGTCTTGACTGAAGAGAAACGTCATATCCTCTAAGGACATTCTCGGATAGCCAAGCTGCACTAAAATCCCTGGAATCAGTCTCCAAAAATTCAATTTTAGCCCTTAACTGCCGATCATCTCTCCTGAAGATGGCGGAGCAGTTCAAAATACACCTGTGTTGGGTGCCAGGGCACACGGAGACATTCCGAGAAACTGTATGGCTGACGATCTCACCAAGCAAGGAACTACACACCCATCTTACCTGAATATGGTTCCATAGGCATACCAATCGATACATGCAAACTCTTATTAAAGCGGGATGCTAACGTAAAAACTAACTGTACCTGGTCAAACGGTACAACTTGCATAGCGGTACAAAACAGATCTGGCCCAAGCTGGAAACGACTGGGTTTTGTGTGTGTGTGTGTGTGTGTGTGTGTGTGTGGAAACGCTCCAAGTGTTTGATTTCTCAAAAAAGATCCACACATGGGTGCTATTGTATAGGTGTCATCACTGGACATGAAGGAAGACTTTTGGTGTCTTCTCGTATGACTTCTGCAGAAGCTGCATCGATGAGGAGGAGGAGGAGGAGGAGACCATAGTCCATCTTCTCTGTACTTGTCCAGCCCTCTCCCAAAGGCGTAAACTCCATATGGGAGCTTTCTTCTAAAACGACACTAATGATCTCATCAACATTGACATTGGTAGTCTCCTACGCTTCATACGAAGTTCTTTGAGTAGTTGGATTGAAATTCTTCCTAATCCGTGGACCATTACTGGTCTAAGTGTGTCGGTTCCACTGAAAGCCACGTTAACCTAACCCAACCTAACCTATGTTCCGCAAATAGACAAACCAATTCATCGCATATACACCTCTAGATCCAGCCGACTATAAAGCAGACCTAAATGCAATTCATCAAGCGTCAGTCAGAACCGAACTAGATGATCGCCAAATCATCATCATCATCATCAGTCGTGATACATCAAAGCGTGGAAAACCTTCACAGACAAGCCAGATCAACCATGGCACAACTGAGATCAGGATGGAGCTCTTTTCTGAATACCATCATACACCGCTTACGTGACATCATCATCGATCAATGTCCTGACTGTGGTGCATCACCACATCACACAGCTCATCTATTCAGCTGCCCGTCCCATCCGACGTTACTTACACCGCTTTTCCTATGAACACAGACTGTCGAAACAGCCGCATTTCTGGGCCTGGACTATTCAGACAGCTACACAAACATTACAACCCAACGTTGGGACTAACACGAATTAGTAGTTGATATAACAACAACCAGTTGATTGGCATTTCTTTGAAATTTCCGATTTCCCAAGACTATCGTTCAATCACAGCAACCGGATTCGGGATATGTTACGTTAATAGTGATTGCTGGTCTAGTGGGAACGTCGCTTGTACTCGGAGTGCTTGTCTATGTTGGCTATCGCCACTGCAGCAGAAGAGCTGCAGTCGATTAACTTTGAGAATCCTGTCTACCGGTAACCAGCAATCGCAGTTTTCATTCATTGCTCGATGCCTCCCAATCTGTCCAGATTGGGTGGAATTGACCGAAGGTTTAATTTGGCATTTTCTGCCAATTACTGCACCACTGAATGTTAGTTGTCACCTATATGTCATACTACCTACCAACAATGGTAATAAATATTCATCATCATCATATGTGGCTCGACAACCGGGGTCCGGTCCTGGCCCCCCTGGCAATAAACATTATTTTGATTTAATTTTTCTGTCTGTCATGAAAAAATGAAATTAAGGGCGGCGACGGCATCGCCAAAGGGTATCAGACAACGACAGAACCATCCATTTTTCTTGTGTCCTCCTGCATTTGAACATAAAATGCAAAACCATCACACCACACCACACAAAAATCAGGAAACAGATAATGACACTGGAAAATTAGGAAGGGATAACAAAAACGCCTCTGACCCGCTTTTAATTTAATGTCCACTTTTTCCAAAGTAAGTCTCAACCTTTAGTTGCTTCCAATCTTGCAATAATTGCCTATAGATACAAACGGCAAACTTTTTCTCGTATGTTACAAATGCGGCATTTATTGAGATATAAAATTCAATGGAGATGTGTAGGTTTTTTTTCTTTATTCTTGAGTGCGGGCGGCGGGATACTATAATACAAAAAAACTATCAATGATATGAGCAAAGTTGTCAATTAAATTACGAGCGACAAAAAAAGAACCACACACAACACACACCAAAATTTTCCCTATTGACTGGATAATGATTTGCATTTCCATTTCATCATCGCTATCGAATGAAAAACCTCACGTACACCACAAATTTCTTTTCTTTTTGCAACTAAATGCCACTCACTCTATAACACGATCTTTTCTGGCGATTTTCTTAAATACAAATTTATCGTATTATTGTAAAGGAATTGTATAAAAATCTACATTATAAATTATGCGAAAAAAAACCACACACCACCACTCTATAACAAAACTGTGATTATGATATTTATTATGGTTGAACAACAGGCAGCGGCTAGATTTTGTTTAAAACACATGCATTATAGTTAGATCAGTTATGTTCATCATCTTGTTTGACAGTTCTTTTCCATTTCAACCATGACAATTGATAGGAGGTTTGTTTGTTTTATTCTTTCAAACTGAACCCAGATTCTCTAAACCACAAGTTAGAAGCTGAATGTTTCTGACCTGCATGCATTCTAAGCTGGGAAATGGGCTGTTTCCATGTTTGACAGTTCTTTTCCATTTCAAACATGACAATTGATAGGAGGTTTGTTTGTTTTATTCTTTCAAACTGAACCCAGATTCTTTAAACCACAAGTTAGAAGCTGAATGTTTCTGGCCTGCATGCATTCTAAGTTGGGAAATGGGCTGTTTCCATGTTTGACAGTTCTTTTCCATTTCAACCATGACAATTGATAGGAGGTTTGTTTGTTTTATTCTTTCAAACTGAACCCAGATTCTCTAAATCACAAGTTAGAAGCTGAATGTTTCTGACCTGCATGCATTCTAAGCTGGGAAATGGGCTGTTTCCTTGTTTGACAGTTCTTTTCCATTTCAACCATGACAATTGATAGGAGGTTTGTTTGTTTTATTCTTTCAAACTGAACCCAGATTCTCTAAATCACAAGTTAGAAGCTGAATGTTTCTGACCTGCATGCATTCTAAGCTGGGAAATGGGCTGTTTCCTTGTTTGACAGTTCTTTTCCATTTCAACCATGACAATTGATAGGAGGTTTGTTTGTTTTATTCTTTCAAACTGAACCCAGATTCTCTAAATCACAAGTTAGAAGCTGAATGTTTCTGACCTGCATGCATTCTAAGCTGGGAAATGGGCTGTTTCCTTGTTTGACACTTCTTTTCCATTTCAACCATGACAATTGATAGGAGGTTTGTTTGTTTTATTCTTTCAAACTGAACCCAGATTCTCTAAACCACAAGTTAGGAGCTGAATGTTTCTGGCCTGCATGCATTCTAAGCTGGGAAATGGGCTGTTTCCATGTTTGACAGCTCTTTTCCGTTTCAACCATGACAATTGATAGGAAGTTTGTTTGTCTTATTCTTTCAAACTTAACCCAGATTCTCTAAACCACAAGTTAGAAGCAGAATGTTTCTGACCTGCATGCATTCTAAGCTGGGAAATGGGCTGTTTCCTTTTTTGACAGTTCTTTTCCATTTCAACCATGACAATTGAGAGGTTTGTTTGTTTTATTCTTTCAAACTGAACCCAGATTCTCTAAACCACAAGTTAGGAGCTGAATGTTTCTGACCTGCATGCATTCTAAGCTGGGAAATGGGCTGTTTCCTTGTTTGACAGTTCTTTTCCATTTCAACCATGACAATTGATAGGAGGTTTGTTTGTTTTATTCTTTCAACCTGTACCCAGATTCTCTAAAACACAAGTTAGGAGCTGAATGTTTCTGACCTGCATGCATTCTAAGCTGGGAAATGGGCTGTTTCCTTTTTTGACAGTTCTTTTCCATTTCAACCATGACAATTGATAGGAGGTTTGTTTGTTTTATTCTTTCAAACTTAACCCAGATTCTCTAAACCACAAGTTAGAAGCAGAATGTTTCTGACCTGCATGCATTCTAAGCTGGGAAATGGGCTGTTTCCTTTTTTGACAGTTCTTTTCCATTTCAACCATGACAATTGATAGGAAGTTTGTTTGTCTTATTCTTTCAAACTTAACCCAGATTCTCTAAACCACAAGTTAGAAGCAGAATGTTTCTGACCTGCATGCATTCTAAGCTGGGAAATGGGCTGTTTCCTTTTTTGACAGTTCTTTTCCATTTCAACCATGACAATTGAGAGGAGGTTTGTTTGTTTTATTCTTTCAAACTGAACCCAGATTCTCTAAACCACAAGTTAGGAGCTGAATGTTTCTGACCTGCATGCATTCTAAGCTGGGAAATGGGCTGTTTCCTTGTTTGACAGTTCTTTTCCATTTCAACCATGACAATTGATAGGAGGTTTGTTTGTTTTATTCTTTCAACCTGTACCCAGATTCTCTAAAACACAAGTTAGAAGCAGAATGTTTCTGACCTGCATGCATTCTAAGCTGGGAAATGGGCTGTTTCCTTTTTTGACAGTTCTTTTCCATTTCAACCATGACAATTGAGAGGAGGTTTGTTTGTTTTATTCTTTCAAACTGAACCCAGATTCTCTAAACCACAAGTTAGGAGCTGAATGTTTCTGACCTGCATGCATTCTAAGCTGGGAAATGGGCTGTTTCCTTGTTTGACAGTTCTTTTCCATTTCAACCATGACAATTGATAGGAGGTTTGTTTGTTTTATTCTTTCAACCTGTACCCAGATTCTCTAAAACACAAGTTAGAAGCAGAATGTTTCTGACCTGCATGCATTCTAAGCTGGGAAATGGGCTGTTTCCTTTTTTGACAGTTCTTTTCCATTTCAACCATGACAATTGATAGGAGGTTTGTTTGTTTTATTCTTTCAAACTGAACCCAGATTCTCTAAACCACAAGTTAGAAGCTGAATGTTTCTGGCCTGCATGCATTCTAAGCTGGGAAATGGGCTGTTTCCATGTTTGACAGCTCTTTTCCGTTTCAACCATGACAATTGATAGGAAGTTTGTTTGTCTTATTCTTTCAAACTTAACCCAGATTCTCTAAACCACAAGTTAGAAGCAGAATGTTTCTGACCTGCATGCATTCTAAGCTGGGAAATGGGCTGTTTCCTTTTTTGACAGTTCTTTTCCATTTCAACCATGACAATTGAGAGGTTTGTTTGTTTTATTCTTTCAAACTGAACCCAGATTCTCTAAACCACAAGTTAGGAGCTGAATGTTTCTGACCTGCATGCATTCTAAGCTGGGAAATGGGCTGTTTCCTTGTTTGACAGTTCTTTTCCATTTCAACCATGACAATTGATAGGAGGTTTGTTTGTTTTATTCTTTCAACCTGTACCCAGATTCTCTAAAACACAAGTTAGGAGCTGAATGTTTCTGACCTGCATGCATTCTAAGCTGGGAAATGGGCTGTTTCCTTTTTTGACAGTTCTTTTCCATTTCAACCATGACAATTGATAGGAGGTTTGTTTGTTTTATTCTTTCAACCTGTACCCAGATTCTCTAAAACACAAGTTAGAAGCAGAATGTTTCTGACCTGCATGCATTCTAAGCTGGGAAATGGGCTGTTTCCTTTTTTGACAGTTCTTTTCCATTTCAACCATGACAATTGATAGGAGGTTTGTTTGTTTTATTCTTTCAACCTGTACCCAGATTCTCTAAAACACAAGTTAGAAGCAGAATGTTTCTGACCTGCATGCATTCTAAGCTGGGAAATGGGCTGTTTCCTTTTTTGACAGTTCTTTTCCATTTCAACCATGACAATTGATAGGAAGTTTGTTTGTCTTATTCTTTCAAACTTAACCCAGATTCTCTAAACCACAAGTTAGAAGCAGAATGTTTCTGACCTGCATGCATTCTAAGCTGGGAAATGGGCTGTTTCCTTTTTTGACAGTTCTTTTCCATTTCAACCATGACAATTGAGAGGAGGTTTGTTTGTTTTATTCTTTCAAACTGAACCCAGATTCTCTAAACCACAAGTTAGGAGCTGAATGTTTCTGACCTGCATGCATTCTAAGCTGGGAAATGGGCTGTTTCCTTTTTTGACAGTTCTTTTCCATTTCAACCATGACAATTGATAGGAAGTTTGTTTGTCTTATTCTTTCAAACTTAACCCAGATTCTCTAAACCACAAGTTAGAAGCAGAATGTTTCTGACCTGCATGCATTCTAAGCTGGGAAATGGGCTGTTTCCTTTTTTGACAGTTCTTTTCCATTTCAACCATGACAATTGATAGGAAGTTTGTTTGTCTTATTCTTTCAAACTTAACCCAGATTCTCTAAACCACAAGTTAGAAGCAGAATGTTTCTGACCTGCATGCATTCTAAGCTGGGAAATGGGCTGTTTCCTTTTTTGACAGTTCTTTTCCATTTCAACCATGACAATTGAGAGGAGGTTTGTTTGTTTTATTCTTTCAAACTGAACCCAGATTCTCTAAACCACAAGTTAGAAGCAGAATGTTTCTGACCTGCATGCATTCTAAGCTGGGAAATGGGCTGTTTCCTTTTTTGACAGTTCTTTTCCATTTCAACCATGACAATTGATAGGAAGTTTGTTTGTCTTATTCTTTCAAACTTAACCCAGATTCTCTAAACCACAAGTTAGAAGCAGAATGTTTCTGACCTGCATGCATTCTAAGCTGGGAAATGGGCTGTTTCCTTTTTTGACAGTTCTTTTCCATTTCAACCATGACAATTGAGAGGAGGTTTGTTTGTTTTATTCTTTCAAACTGAACCCAGATTCTCTAAACCACAAGTTAGGAGCTGAATGTTTCTGACCTGCATGCATTCTAAGCTGGGAAATGGGCTGTTTCCATGTTTGACAGCTCTTTTCCGTTTCAACCATGACAATTGATCGGAAGTTTGTTTGTCTTATTCTTTCAAACTTAACCCAGATTCTCTAAACCACAAGTTAGAAGCAGAATGTTTCTGACCTGCATGCATTCTAAGCTGGGAAATGGGCTGTTTCCTTTTTTGACAGTTCTTTTCCATTTCAACCATGACAATTGAAAGGAGGTTTGTTTGTTTTATTCTTTCAACCTGTACCCAGATTATCTAAACCATAATATGACGTATAAACGAAAAGTTTTGACGTTTCTCAGATTCTCTAATGCACTTTTAAGATAAAAAGCATATTATTCAAAATTGTACACTTTAACTAATTTCATGGAAGACCTATAAGAACAAAGTAATGTCTGTCTGTCTGGTAGTATTAAAGGGTGTCGCAAAAAGAACGTCGGATTTAAAGGGTGTCCCACAAAACAAAACAAAACAACGTTTAATTATTGAGACCGAGCAAAAAATTCTCCGGCGCTCTTGTTGGGAAACCCTTTAAATCCGACGCTCTTGCTGGGACACCTTATGGAAACTAGACAGCGGGTCGATGTTTCCTTGTGCCTGCTAAAAGATAAGATGCGTCTTGCGTTGTGTAACGTTTTTAAAAAACTTTTACTTAACTTAACCTCTTTTTGTCTGTATTTTCGACTACTTTGAGGTCTTTTTTAAACACCTTCCATACGACATCAAGAGAGCTGAAATTTTGTGAGTGTCTTAGTTTAAAATAGCATTTTTTATATTCCGCGTATGACGCGTATGACGCGTCCGGCGCGTCTGATGGGTTAAAATCGTGCCATTTTCACGTTTTTTGTGGTCTTTTTGTAAGTGAAACACTCCTTTATCGGCGGTGAGGAGAAAATTTACCACGGTATCAAAAATAATTTTGTGTTACGATTTTGTGTTGCGATTTTGTGTTACGATTTTGTGTTACATTTTTGAATTCTTGAAACTAAGCCATTCCTCAATGGTCAAATGGCAAACTGGATGACATCGGCTCGAAGTCGGGACCGGTGGAGAGACTTTTTGCGGGAGGCCAGGACCGGACTCCGGTTGTAGAGCCAAATATGATGATGATGAAGCCATTTCTCATGCGATTTCTATGAAATTCAGTATTTAGGACTAAGATGCCACTATAAGACTTGTTCATATGGAAATTCTGGGATCTGGTCATAAAGGTCTTAAATTTTCGGAACTAAGCCGTTTCTCAACCGATTTGTATGAAATTCGGTATGGCCTTCTGGGTGTCTTTTAGTGGTCTTTTGAGGGTCTTTTGATGGTATATCTAACCGAACAGTGGAACCGGTCTTTGCATCAATTTGGTGAAAGCAAAACTGTTGCACTCGATGCTTCTAAGGCATTCGACAAAGTTTGGCATCAAGCTCTTTTGTCTAAAATGCGTGCTTATGGAGTCGATGATAAACTGCTTCACTGAATTAGAAGCTTTCTTTTGGACCACTCAATTCAAGTTGTATTGGACGGTTTCAAGTCTAAAGTTCATTACTTGAATGCTGGCGTTCCGCAGGGCTCTCTTTTGTCCCCGACACTCTTTTTCTATTTTTTATTAATGATTTCTTATCTCTGGCTTCTAATTCAATTCATTCTTTCGCTGACGACAGCACTCTCAGCTTCTCATATAAGTTTGATGAACGTCCCTCCACTTCTCATGTGGAACTCAAACAACTACGTTAAATTCTGATCTTGACAGCATAATACAATGGGGAAAAATCAATCGAGTAGAATTTAACGCTTCCAAAGCCCAATGCTGTCTCCTGTCATCCAAGCGAATCCTAAATCCCATGCCATTATCCATGAATGGCACTTCCATCGAGGAAACTGAAAATCTCGCAATTCTTGGTATTTGCGTTAACGACAAGCTTCGTTGAAATGACCACACATATTCACCGTTGCCAAAAATGCTGCGAAATGTTTAGGTTTTCTAGCCCGGTGCAAGAAATATTTCACTCCCTCCGACGATCTGGCTACTATCTACAAGGCTTTTATTCGCCACAAACTTGAGTACAATTGCCATATCTGGTCTGTTGCACCTTAAACTACTATTTTGCATCAGCTAGATAGAATTCAAAACCGCTCGATAAAACTTATCGGTGACGCAAAGATAGCGAAATCAATAGATTCGCTTGAACACCGCAGGAACGGTTTCTGGCTTCTTCCGCGAGCGGGGTGCTCAAGAGAAATAGCCAGCTGTATGCCACCTCTCTTTGAATTCAACCGCAATACTCGTAGCGCTCTAAATGCTCATCAGTTTACCCTAAAGCCCATCTTCGGACGTATACAGTTAAATTGAGGGATTCGTTCTTCAGCCGTACAACACGTATGTGGAATGCTCTGCCAAGCTCCGTCTTCCCACATCAATATGATCCACAGACATTCAAAACACTTCTTCTCCTTCTTTTCCTTAACGCCCACGCTGTGCCAAGCATATAGCCGAGCATTATAAGGTTGCGAACCCCTTTAAGCGTACACGAATTATAAAAAAAAGAAGGGATACCATCTGATCCCGGGGCCTTATTATTTTTGAGCCGATTTGTCGCTCTGCTAACTTCGTCTATGCTGGATGGCGGCAGCATAGTATGGTTTTCGGTCATTTGTCGAATCTCCCACCCCTCAGGTGGTCAACACGTGGACCAGGTTACGAGTGGCTCCATCAGAAGATACTCAGGTGGCTTTGTGGATATTTTTACGCGCAAAACTTGTACTCGCAACAACCAAATGTTAGGTGTTGTAAATTTTGTCGTTCTCGTTCTCGTTGCTCGTTAAAAAGATCTAAAAATGGGCTCTAGCATGCATACAAGGACGACCCTTTGAGCACCTGTTATAACTGTTGTTGTTCACACATAAAATACTTTATACTCTTTGACAAAAGAACCTCAATAACGTCCCAACAGCCGAATACTGCCATAAACTGGCCTCTAGTAAATATAAATATATGAAAATAAATGAATTTGCTTAATTAAAACAGAAACAAAGAAGCTTTCTTTTTAACTTGATCAATAAACATATCAATAAGTGTATCAACAACAATAAAGAAGCAACATTAGCAATTATAAATGTAAATTGACATCGGTCGTCACACCCAACAACCAGTGACCCAACCCACATCAATGCAATTGCTATTTCTTAATAATCAGCACAAATAGCAATTGCATTGCATTACCAATAAGTTTATGTAAGTAATCATTTCTAACAGTTGGTCAATATTACTCTTAAATTACTTTTTTACGTAGTTAGCAAATGTTATGTATAAATAAACAGAAATTAAATCAGAATTTTAAGATCTGTCTAACAAACGATCCAATAAACTAACAACTATTCCCCCACCAATGAGTGAGTGGTAAGATGGTTGGTTGTTCAGCAAAAAAAAAAAAACTCCATATGGGAAACATCTCAAAAGCTTATGCTTATATCGATATATATATATAAAAGTTTTCACCCTAAAAACGAACTGTTTTTTTACATTTACTTGTTTCATCTTTTATATAACGTTATGTTTAACATAAAACATATTCTTCTTTCTTTTTATGTTGTCATCTTTTTAAAGAATACATAATTCATTTATTAATTATTACTAATTGCATATATGATTATTGTAAAGATTTTAAAAATTAAAACAAATGTGTATGTAGCAATAAACACCACAGGAGGTGAGAACAAGAATTATAAAAACAGAACTTAAATGAGAATCTTGTGACGAACGGACAATCAATGGCTGCCACCGACGCGATCTCTTGGAATCAATCGAAGCTCAGAACCATGCTTAAGGAAGACATTTCCAGCTGTTTGTTGTGGACTGATTCCAATGCCGTCATCTGTAATGATAGCACTGGTTGCCGCTGTTACTTTAAATTCTTCAGCGGCAAATTTGAGCACAGCTGTAAATGGTGTCGCCTCCGGGACGCTTAATCTATAAAAACAAAATAAGACAATATTTATATACATACATATATATATATGTTTTAAAGTTAAGAACAGAGGCGAGAACTTACACTTTAAACGGGAGCTTCGGATCCGATGTTAGAGTAATTTTAAATGTTACTTTTGAGCTAAAAAACAGAATGAATGTTAAAAATAAAAGTAATATTTACATTTCAAGATGATCAAAATTGCAATTGGGACGAACAATTGATTATAAAGTTAAGTAACAAATTAAATAAAATAAAAAAAAACAATAACCAATAACGAGCATCGACCCATTTCTCCCCAAAACAGGAATATATATAGGCATACCCAGGTTAACTTGAAACGGATGGTTCATGGACAGCTTCGAGCATGGAAACTCTAGAGCTACTTTTAGAAACTCACTTTCCAGGATCGACCGAATCGAGAAATGATTTAGAACTCATCCGATTTGCATAGATGACAATTAGCAATTAGCGGCTTTAAGCCTTATAAAGCAGCCGGCCCAGACCAAATCATGCCAGCGCAATTACAGAATAACTCAGAGATTATCCTTGCATGGTTAGAGGTGATTCTCAAAGGGTGTCTGAAATTAATACATATTCCTGAGAACTGGACGGAAGTTAAAGTAGTCTTCATTCCAAAAGCAGGGAAAAGTTCACATGGTTACGCCAAGGAGGACATAACACCAATCCGCAGGAAGGCGTTCTAACCCTCTTACTCTGAAATGTGTTAATCAACGAATTGCTAATGGAGCAAGAAAGAGATGGCATGAGTGTGTTACATATGCTGATGAAGTAGCCATCAGATAGGTTCCTGATAACAACCACAGAGGTTTCTCATAGAAAATAGACCCAGTGTCTCATAACAGAGTGACACTTACCCTTAAACTTGGCAGTGAGACAATGGGTCTGTTTTGTTATTCAACCCGAGCGAATACAGTTGCACCGGAGTACACCGAGCAAATGGTGTACGGCGTGAAAATATACGGTGTATACACTGGGTGACTTTACTCGCTCTTACCCCCTCTTACGATGATATTTATTTCAGTGGAGAAAGTGTATACACCGTGTCGTGCACGGTTCACAATAAAAAACACAAAGTACAGAGTAAAATTACTCCGCTTGAATAAAAAAAACACCGAGTACATTTTGACGTACACTGACATGAACAGACCACCCATTGTCACGTCAAAAGTGTTGTGTACAAGATTTAAAGAAAATTGGGCTTTGGGAAGTGGGTAAAAAGTTAAAAATTTATCTCAAAAATCCACCACCGAACAAACGAACGACAGAACCATGCCGTTTATATAAAGAATTTAAAAAGTTTACAAAAGAAGATTCGATTCGATTCGATTCTGGGCTGGTTGCAAATATTGAAAGCAAAACGAACGCAGCAGCACACCAGCTATCTATTTATTCACTCGTGTCATGGAATTTATTTGTAATCTTCGTTGTTTTATAAAATTCCCTCCCGTTGGTAGGGAAGCGTTGCAGGTAGAATCGAAAGCGTGGATGCCTCTAAGCTATGGCGAGTGAAATTTCTACACAAACTACTTTTGAAGCTGTTTCTTAATGCACACTCACACGAGTATTGAATCTTCTTTGCCAACAAATTAATTTGGTTCGCTTTCGATTGAATTTTCAATTATAGGCGTTGTCTTCACGATAGCTACAACTCAATGGAGCTCATTATGAAGTGTAAGTTGTAATGGGAACAACATAAATGTCTCACCTCATCGTGGTTGTGCTTCCACTTCTGTTCGTTCTGACGTGTACACTTTGTACGCTCTGTGCTATAGTCTCCTTTGACTAAACGTAAATCCTTTAGCGTTCCTCTGTTTTGAACAAAAAACAATTCCAATTCAACGTTGGTAGCAAAACTCCTTATAGATTATCATTAACAATTGAATAAACTAAATAAATGCAAGAAAACTCAGTACAAGAAGGCCGCGATTGTTGAACACAGACGAACAGAAGAAATCTGAATTTTAACAACAAAATCATTGAGCAGACGTGTCACTGTTAGCTGTCAACATTGCACGAATAGCGTTGCCAGTGTTAGCAACCCCTAAGTTACTGGGGATCGTATTTGAGCAAAAAGTGTATCGTATTTTTAATTTATTTTTGAAAAGCCGTTGATGATAAATCATAAAATATTTAATTGTTATTCTCGTAAGCGTATATTGTACCCAAAAATCAATTTATTTATGAAATTCGTTTTCCTTAAACGGAAATTAAATAGGATTCGTTTTGATATAGGTCCTACCTCATAAAAAGTAAACTATTTATAATTTCTTTATTATTACTACATAATATGATGTAAAAATACTATAACTACTTTTGTTATCCAGTTAATTTTATGGTTTTTTTTTTTTTGTGAATAAAATAACTTTATGTTTCCTCTTTTGCAAAGAAAAACTACTTTAGTGCGGCCATTCTTCTTTTGTGTTGCACGATTTTTAAAAGGAAACTTTATATTCAGTAAAATCAGGAATAAAAACTTCATTAAATGAGTAATAAATAATAAATAAATAATAAAAATAACAATAATTTTTACATTGTATTTTTTGGTTAAAATCTTCAAATTATGTTTTTGACGTAGAAGCTATATCAAAGTTTAACCATTAAATAAAATCAAATATTACCAGAATTACCCAGTTAATATGTGACTGTATACTTGCGTTTTAATCTGACAAAACAGTCTCTCCTCTCTCCTCCTCTGGTTGTCAACCGATTTTTTTTTGTTTGGTAGCTAGCGACGAGCTTTTTATCAATAAAAAAAAATTGGAAACAGAACGTTATTTATTATCGCTGCTATTAGCGTTTAGAGCAGTTGCTAGAAGTTCAATGTTCAACTTTTTGAAATTGTGCTTCACATCCAGCCGCTACATTCACTGTTGACGACGTTTTCATGGTAGTCAATTTTTGTATTAATTATAACTACTTTTAAGTAGCTTAAGCTGGATTATTAATTGAAATTTATATTTTGATTCATATCAATAAATCAGGGTTTTTAAATTGTGACTTACTGCTTTTTAATTGAATTTATTTTTTATTTAATTGTAATGGTATATATAAAAGTTTATAGTCTCAAATATACAATGAACGAATATATAACAAAAGGCTAGTTTAAATAAAATCACTTGACAATGGCAATATTAACTTTAAATCTTTAAATCACAGTTGAAATTAATAACAAACATTGCACGATACGGTATTTCGTGTTACGGGTTATAAATCGAGTTGTTAAGTAGTTAAAAATTAATAAACTACGTCAAAGACAACACGTTGTGTAATCAAAAAATACGTATTTTTCAATTTTCCTAATTTTTTATATCCTTACTTTTTTACTTATTTATTTTTTACTAGCGGCTAGACCGATTTGGATCATTTTTTTTTTATAAATATTAATAATAGTTTAGGGAAGATAATAGGCACCTGAAAAATTGAAAAATTCGGGAAAAACTTGGATATTTCGGGAAAACTGAAAAAATGCCGTTTTACATGGGATTTATGTATGAACACGCGACCATAACTCACGATTCAAACACGTTTTTTTATATACATACTCGATTTTCCTGGGCACTCCGCCACCTGCAAACATGAAGCCCCGCCTTGCCATCACTACCACTATTGCCTAAACCTAAGCAAATCAACACTTCGATCGTATTCGCACTATGTGGTTTACTGAGATTTTGCTAAGACGCATATTCTGTGAAAGTCTCAGCTCAATCGGCTGTCTAGTTTTTGAGTTTTAGTGTCGTATTATAAACCAACGGACATTTGCTTTATATACATATACATTTCCAATATATTAAATTATAAATTTTGCTTTAATTTTTAGTTATTATTTTATAGATTTTGTGTTAAATTTCCTACGTACGTACGTACAAAGCAGCGCAGCATACAGCAAAAAGTCATTATGTCGGCCCGACGGTTTTTTCGTCGACTTTAGCTGTTTAGTTAAAAAAATTGTCGCCATGAAAGTCCCTTTTATTTCAACGGGATAATATATAGCCTATGTTCACCCTGAAATATTGCGGAAAGCCTTTTTGAAATCGATCCATTTGTTATAGGCTACAATTTTGGATTAGTGGTGGTTAGGTGGGGTTGGGGCTTAATAGTATGCTGTTGTTTCTGTGGGGGAGATGTCATTTTGGTTGGTTCAGTACGATGTGAGAGGCAGTCAGGCAACGCCTGTTTTTTAAGCTTTTGGTGGGTCTAAACTGATTTTGGGGTGGTGATCAGTGGGTTACGGGCAACGCAGGGGTTAACAACTAGTATATTTTATATATATATCAAATACATAAAATTATGTGTAAGTAAGCTACAAAATAAATTATTTAAACTACACCATTGACTACATATTGTAAAGACAACGAGAAATAACTGGTTGGTTTTAAAATTCCTTATTCAATTCATAGCATTAATTCATAACATTCAAAAGAAAGTCTAATATAGTTTGATCTTTAACCTTTTAACATCAATTAATTGTAATATTTATAATTCATAATTAATTTTAATGTATTTTAATGTAGTAAATGTATTTTCGTGTCGTGTTTTTTTGTGTCGGAGAAATCTGAAAAATTCTAGTTCCGAGATATTCGATAAATCCGATAATTTTTTTCTGTAATCATATCTGTCAGATCAAAAAAATTATCTACTATGTTTTTTTAGTATCAAAGAAAAGTGTTATTTTTCACCTAAATGCTGCATAGAAGTCGAACATGTTCCATGTTTAAAGAAACAGGTAACTACAGCTGTCAGAAAATGTTCTGTATATTTTTTCAGAGTAAAAAGATAATATCCGAGAATTATCGGAGCGTAAAACAAACGCCTTAGAGAAAAAAGATTTCTCGGAGATTTAAAAAAAAAACATAGATCTGAATTCTGACAGTTAAATTATCTCTCCGAGTACTCCGACATAAGAAATAAACACAGCCATAGTATTTTTACGTACGATCCCGTTATGCGATCGTATATCGTACGCTGATTTGAACTTATCGTATAAGTACGACATTTATCGTATGGTTGCGAGCACTGAGCGTTGCCACCTATGTGTTTAGATGTGTCGTTTTTTTCCCCTTTTAGAAATCTGCGCTCGAGCTCAGATTTTTCCCTGGTATATCGAACACGAAAACTTTTTTTTGGTTGGTTGTGTTGTTTTTGTTGTAAAGAGTGAAAGAAGTGGTAAATCTCCCAAAGTATAGAGACCTTTTTTCGCTCTACGGTTGGTTGGTTTTTTAGGGGGAACGAACCACTTGTCGTCCAAAAAACCACTCTGCGCCTGATTTAAAAGGAAAAAAAAAACGATTTTTAATGTCAGCATATGGTTTGGCAGTGTTTTTTTATGTCGGATTAATCGAAGAAATAATTTAACTGTCAAAATTCAGATATGCGTTTTGTTCATTCTCCGCGAAAAATGTCTCTGAGTCTTTTTTTTAAGCTTCGATAATTGTCGGATATGATCTTTTTACTCTGAAAAAATAGCAAATATTTTTGTGACAGCTGAAGTTGTTTGTTAGTTTCTTCAAATATGAGACATATCAACTACTGTGGAGCATTCAGGGGAGAAATAATACTTCTTTCCGATTCTCAACAAAAACACAAAACAAATGTTTTTTTATCTGACAGATTTGATCAGAAAAAAATGTTGGCAAAGTTTGAAATTAAAAAACATTATTATTTTCTTTAATATAAATCATTTTTCTTGAATCGAGCAAATCTAGGCTTTATTTATTTTCTAAAAAATAATTTAATAGCATACATTATGTATATTGTTTTCATTTCATGATATTGAATTCAATCTTATGTATTGGCGCACGTCACGTTTTTATTACAAAGACGGTAAATATGGGTAATTTTTCTGCTCGCTAAATGATTTGATGTAAATGTAAACTGTACGCTGGAATTGTAACAATTCCAAAACGTCAGTTTAATATCAAAAGAAAAAGTAGTGTTTGGTGCGTTTGACTTCTGAGCAGAAACACCTAAAGTATTTTTCACTGTCCCACGATTATAGCGAATGCAAATGTCCGAGAGCAATAACTTGTCACATTTCCGAGACAAGTTATTACTATCGGTCAGTGAGGTCAGTGCAGTGATAAGTCAGTGCACAAAAATTCGCTTATAGCATTGCGTTGTTTGTGGTGTGGTACCTATACTTTGGACCTGTCCACTTTAAAGAACGCCCCTTTTGTACATTTATGTTTTTTGGCTCTACTACTGGCAAGGATGGATGTTTTTTTTCATTAATATTTACCTATATTACCTTTCATTTGTTACCAATTAACCCCTAAAGATCCTTCATATAACTTAGAAAAATGAATTTTTCTGAAGAAAAAAAAACTCGAAACTTTGGATGACGCTCCTACCTAAAGGGGGCATTTCCGGAAAATAAAATGGTGATTTCCAAAATCTGCTCAGTTGGGGCTTTCATGGGAGTTGTGTCCGAAAGCCCAAATCTTGAAAACCTTATACTGGAGTTTAGCCGAAAGTCGTGTCGTGCCCACACCTCAATTTTTTTTTTAATTAGCTAATTTTTAATTAAATTTTTGTATAATTTCGTAAGAATCTAATGTTTATTTGTTATAATAAATATTTAAAAAAAAAAAACTATGCGTGGCTATTTTTAATTTACATACAAGAAAACAAACAATTTGGTCTTCTTTGATTTCTGCTACTTCTGCATCCTCAAACGGTGCTGGGTGCTATTTGAAAAATAGAGTGTCCTAATTGAACGATTGTGCCACTTCGGCAACGCTGGCTTCGCTATTCGATTTTCGCTATTCGCTTTTCGCTATTCGCTATTAGCTATTCGCTATCGCCTTCGCCAGTCAACAGCAGCAACAACATCATTCGCAATCACAATTCACAATTAGTTCTTCGACTGTTCTCCCGGTGGGTGGTTGTTTTTTCGTTCGTTCGCTCGTCGTTGTTGGTTCGTCCGTCGCGTTTGCGGTTTTAAATTTCGTTTTTTTTGTTACAAAACACAGAAAGAAAAAAAAACAAAATGAATTATGCATTCGGTTGTCCTTTTCGCGCAATTGTCGTTCATTTAGATTTAGTGGCATCATTCAAGTTGTCAAAGGAGCGCGCATAGTGTGTGTCTTTGTGTGTTGTGTTATTCGTGAAATGATGTATGGTCGGTAGGAGGCAATGGCCCACCGAAAAAACCCTTTCCTATTCTTATAATTTCTACGTATAAACAAAATTTCGTTTTTTTTTTGTATATTTCGTTACGCAAAAACGAACGCGGGCGCAATATAAGTACTGGCATTAAAAAGTGCTCCGACTACTCGCTAATGTAAGCTAATGTAATACGCAGAAGAAAAAAACGCTTAGTGAAACCTGAAACGGAAAACGACGACAGAGACACAGTCGAAGGAATATCACTCACACCACCAAGTCGACGACGGCGACAGCGACAGCGACTGCATGTTTTTGTTATTTCCAGCAAAAGATAATAATCTTTCGAAATGTGTTTGCAACAATTATTTTCTATGGTTACATCATTTGACCATTGAATGGATCATAAACTGCGTGAAGCAAATGTGTAAGTTGTGTTTAGTGAAACTCCCGTTTTGATTTTCAGGTTATCATCTATGACGCTCTGGGCTCTGCATTTGCATACCACACACATACCTATGGCTGCTTGCATGACGCAGACCTTCTTGTTATGTCAAACTAATTATTGGCAAAGGTATTTCGCATTAATGAATAATTTGATGATCTCTTGGGTGATGAATGTGAAACCGGTTGCTGTTTAAAAACTGCAAACAATAAACCGAAAATCGGCCATTTATTTTGTTGACGACCGCTTGTTATAAATTAATGTTTTCTGTAACTAATGGATTCACGCTATGCACAGTCGATAACAACGTCTTTTCGCAATGCCTGCTGTTCTGTTGCGCTACTGTGGCTCTGAAGAAAAACAGGTTTTTTCCCCTGTCATTCGTTTTAGTGGCGGCCATACACGAAACAATTTGCATGCGTAAAGCACTTAACAACAGATTGCTTCAGTGCAATCGCACAAGTGACTGACGTATGTCTCTTTCCAATTACTGGGTAGAGTTTGGTTTCAGTTTGACGTTCTATTAGCAAACTGTACCCGGGGTATAGTTTGATTTTGTGTTTCAATTGCAAAGTTTTGTAACCAACTTTGTAACTTTTCGTTCGCTATGTTTCGTTTACTCAGCAAGATGACAATGAGCGAGTGCAAAAGAACTAATTTCTCAGGAAATTTTCTGTCTAATGTCATAAAACCCTGTCGCTTTGACAGCTTACCCGTGGGTATGGTTTCGGATACGGTTTGTGCAAATGTAAAGGGACTTTAGTTTCGGATTGGCGTTCCATTTGCACAGCGTTCACCACGAAAGCTACGACAAACCCTGTCACTTTGACAGCTTACCCGTGGGTATGGTTTGTTCAATTGGAAAGGGACTTTAGTTTTTTTTTGGCATTTCATTTGCCCAGCATTTGCCTAAAAAACCACGATAACCATATCGCCTTGACAGCTTACACGTGGGTATGCTTTCTGGCATGGTTTGTGCGATTGGAAAGGGACTATAATATCGGTTTGGCGTTCCATTTGCACAGCGTTCACCACAAAAACCACGATAACCCTATTACTTTGACAGCTTACCCGTGGGTATGGTTTGTAAAATTGGAAAGGAACTTTAGTTTCGGTTCGGCGTTCCATTTGCACAGCGTTCACCACAAAAACCGCGACAACCCTGTCACTTTGACAGCTTACTTACTGACTTGTGTCCTATAGGTATCCCCTTATGGGTCTGAGGGCCTCTACTACGCATTACAGCCATCGCGTACGGTTCATGGCAATGTGCTTCAGCTTTCTCCAACTTTTCCCAAATTGTCGTGCCTCCTCCTTAACCGTTCTGCGCCATGTATTTCTCGGACGACCCGTTCTTCTACCATCCTGAGATAACGGATTCCATTGCATTGTGTAGTTTGGTATGAAAATGTCGTCTTTTCGAAGTGTATTTACCAATCCACTGCCACTTCCGTCGTTGGATGGTTGTGCCTATTGGTTCCTGACCCATTCTCTGGTTCGTTAGAGATACGCGGTAAGGCCAGAAAACCCTTTAGATGTTCCGTAGGCAACTATTTAGGAACGTTTGTAATCTTTTTGTGAAAGTAGCGGTCACCTTCTAAGTGCTGCATGCACCCATGCAACAGCACAGATTCAAAATTTGAACGGAACAGTCGCATTGCTTCGCCATATAATGGACATCATTCCAAACACTGAGTTTTCTTTGCCAATTCGGTTCGGTTCCACCTTTGGTCGAGACAATACTCCCAAGATATTGGAAACTCTCTACTCTACAGATCCACGGGGACTGCCGGAAGGTTTGCCGCAGTAGAGTAGCACAGTGTTACACGTTGGGGATTGGTGCGTCGATTCCAATTGGAGAAATCTGGCATTTTGAGGTCCTTCACTCCCTGAGTCAAGGAGCGTCCTCACATTCCAGAAACCAGTCTTAGTCCGGGTACAATAGCCAATAGTCGTCATTATTCGATCATTACTTATCCGAGGCGTTGTGTCGGTTTCAGTAGCTGGCATTTTTCGGTACCGCAGGGTGCTAACCCACGTTACCTATAGACTAGAAACGCTAGACCGTTCGCACATGCAATTTTAGCCTATAAGGATTTATACACACAGTTGCCCGGGGACCACCACTAGGAGGTAAAGCAAGTGCTACATCACGAACTTGATTGTTGAGCTACTGGCTTAAACCAAGTTTTGTTCAGTCAGTGGCTTCCCAATCAATCGCAATGCAGATCCCCCATTGGGTATGGTTTCGGATACGGTCTGTGCGATTGGAAAGGAACATTAATTTCGGTTTGGCGTTCCGTTTGCGCAGCGTTCACCACAAAACCCTGTCACTTTGACAGCTTATTCGTGGGTATGGTTTGTGCCATTGGAAAGGGACATTAGTTTCGGTTTGGCGTTCCATTTGCACAGCGTACACCACAAAAACCATAAAAACCCTGTCACTTTGACAGCTTATCCGTGGTTTGTGCGATTGGAAATGGACTTTAGTTTCAGTTTGACGTTTCATTTGCACAGCGTTTACCACGGAAACCATAAAAACCCTGTCACTTTGACAGCTTATCCGTGGGTATGGTTTGTGCGATTGGAAAGGGACATTAATTTCGGTTTGGCGTTCCGTTTGCGCAGCGTTCACCACAAAACCCTGTCACTTTGACAGCTTATTCGTGGGTATTGTTTGTGCGATTGGAAAGGGACATTAGTTTCGGTTTGGCGTTCCATTTGCACAGCGTACACCACAAAAACCATAAAAACCCTGTCACTTTGACAGCTTATCCGTGGTTTGTGCGATTGGAAATTGACTTTAGTTTCAGTTTGACGTTTCATTTGCACAGCGTTTACCACGGAAACCATAAAAACCCTGTCACTTTGACAGCTTATCCGTGGGTATGGTTTGTGCGATTGGAAAGGGACATTAGTTTCGGTTTGGCGTTCCATTTGTACAGCGTAAACCACAAAAACCATAAAAACCCTGTCACTTTGACAGCTTATCCGTGGTTTGTGCGATTAGAAATGGGCTTTAGTTTCAGTTTAGCGTTTCATTTGCACAGCATTTACCACGGAAACCACGACAACCCTGTCACTTTGACAACTTACCAATGCGTATGGTTTGTGCGATTGGAAAGGGACATTAGTGAGTCGGGAAGGAAATCTCTGCGTTTATTTTATTGACACGGTCATGATAAATACGAGTAATATAAAGGGGTTCTCAATAGGGACATAACAGTTTTGTATTTGAATACAAACGCACTCCTACATTTTTTTTTATTATCTGTCAGTGTCAAAACGTCAGCCAATGTTTACATTCTTATCATGGTGAAGTTCACGAACGGGCAACGTTTGCAAAAAATTACTACCGAAATTCTGGTTCGGTGGTCGCAACTTACTCTAATTTTCGGTCGTAACAATCCTTTCACCAGACAGGCTGTGCGTACTATAGTGGATAAATTTGAGTCTACATATTCAGGAACATTTCCTGTGCCAGTGAGACAACGCACCGGTCGAAGTATCCGCACAAATATCGCAGCCTAAGTGCTTCAGTTCAAAATGAGCCACCACGCCATTCACAGGAATTGGGAATCTCTTAGTCGAATTTTGCGTAAAGATCTTGATCTACACCCAAAAGCTTACAAGTTAACATCCGAAATGAAGTCTCTTGATCATTTGAAGCACCAAAACTTATGTTATGTCCGTATTTACAAGTCCTTACCTTTACACCTCTTCTCGCTTTGAAACGGACATTCGCCACGCGGGTATGGTTTCGTGATCGCCTCAAAAGGGGAATTATTTAAGTTCATTCGAGTTAATAGCTAAACTTTGACATTTTTCCGGCCGAACACATACATAATCACCTAAATAAAGCCCCAATTGGCTGTGAAGAATATCAGCAATCGACTTTAAAGAAAACGCAATCGAAATACAAAGTACGACCATTTCACTGGATGAAGCTGTTGAAAAAAGCAAACACCTTGGGCAAAGTTTGGAAGTTCATGCGTTTATTCTCATAAATAAAAAAGAAATGTCTTTATTAGCTAACGCATGGAAGCTTACCATCAATGGAAGCTTACCATCAAGTGACCAGTGTGCCTACAGATCTCTCAATCTATGCTGCTTCTCATATTGGATTCGAACGTCTCTCGTATCTCCTAACAATTATTTTCACCCCTAACTCCTATCAAATTGTTCCATCTCTCACAGTCGGTAACGCCGCGCTGATCCTTTCCCTTTACTATCAGAATGTTAGGGGACTTTGCACCAAAACCTCGATGGTAGATAGACCTTAACTCACTTAACACTTCCTTATGACATTTTTGGCCTTACCGAAACCAACCTCTGTCCAACTTCACTTCTGACTTCACAGTTTTTCAAGCTAACGGCCAGCCAGAACAACGTCCTTCGGCCGCGGTGTTCTTCTAGCAGCCATACATAGTCAGTCGTCTCGTTGCAACCCTCGTTAAAAGCTCAAACGCCGCTTCTTTTGAATTTGTGTTCTCAGTTCACACCTTTTTTTGACAGAACTTCGTATGGCCCTATATATATTGGATGTGCTAAAATATCTCTATCCAAATGGAGCGTAAACATTCTGCACTTTTCTATTCGCCCTCAGCTCAGCCCGTCCAAGTATCCCAACTATCTGTTGATGCTGTTGATTCTCTATTTTATGTCACTGATCTCGGTCCCGCTTTTGCAATCGGCTCCATCAGTGGACGAATCATCTTTTGTTCCAACTAATTCCTGTTCAGCAACGGAAACCCTGCTTACTGATCGCCTTTTTGACTCCTGCCTTTTGCCGATTAGTGGCACCATCAACAACCTTGGTATAGGCAGCTAGATCTCATTTTCTGACTCAGACTCTATAGTAAGTTGACGGAATGCTGTGAAATCAGCATTGACACTGTGCTTCGCATAACATCACTAATCACCAATAAAAAGAATAGTGGTTATAGTATGCAGCCTTGCCAAACGCCATTTCGGATGCCCATAATTCCCTGGTTACCGCAAGTACCAATCTTCTCTCCACCCATAACCGATAACAACCCCGTCTCGCTCTTACCTTTTCGTTGTTTCTGAGAATTCTCTTTCTTTCAACTGACTTCGTCAACTTCAGCTTTAACTTCAGCCTCTTTCTAAACAATAACCCATTGTCCATTGTCATCGGCTCTCGAATTTTTTTTGACTGTCTTCTCCAATCTGTCCCTTATGTGCTACGTGTGAAAACTGCTCGTCCTCTCCTCCCTGGTATAATATCGCAATGCCAGAAACAAATTATGGAAAACTTACCTGACATCCAGATCGGCCTTAGACTATAGAATGAATAGTCCAACAGTGTATCTTTCGCTTTTCCATCTTCTTCGAATACCGCGACAGAATGCAACTTAACCTAATCACTGATCCTAGAAGTGTCTACAAATTTTTTAAAGTCAACAGCAGGTCCGATGGCTTCCCTTGCACTCTAAAATTATTTAACACTTTATCTTCTGCAGACCCTAAAGCAATAGTCAACCTCTTTGCCACCTTCTTCAGCCAATCGTTTAGTGACTACTCTCACGAACGGGAGCTTGACTATTGACATGAATAACGGCCATCAAACTTCCCTTGTCTCTACCGGCCCAAATTTATGGAAGGACTCCTTTATTTTCCCTATCCATAAAAAAAAGGTAGTAAACGCGATATATCAAACTACTGACCCATAGCCAAGCTCTACAAAAGCATTGTTTACGACTCCCTGTATCTTCACTGCAAATCTATCTTTTCCCCACAACAGCACGCGCGCATTCCTAAAGGGTAGGTCCACTACGACTAACCTTACCGAATTCGCCTCTAAAACACTACAAGCCTTAGAGAAAGGTAGGGAAATGGATGTCATTACCACCGACTACCGCAAGACTTTTGACAAAATATGCCACCAAACTATTTACCTTACAACTTTGAAGGCCCTCGGTTTTCCACCCTTTTTCATATCGTGGCTAAAATCGCCAGTACAGGGTTCTCTTCAGATTTTCTGTCTCTGACCCCATTAACGCTACTTCAGGTGTTCCTCAAGGCAGTCATCTCGGTCCACTGATCTTTGTCTTAACAATAAACGATGTTGGTTACATCATAAAATGACTCAGATCTGTTTATTTACGCGGATGGCATGAAAATAATCAAGGTTATATCTACCGCTACCGATTCTCCCCTACTTCAAAACGATGAATTTTCGAGCACTGACCGTTGTCAGACTCGGCTTAAACTGCCAGTAATTTATTTTGCGACAGCGCAGCGCGTCGGATTTTTGCCTTTCTAATACTCTGGGATGGTTTTATAGAAACAACAACCACAACAAAAGACATACGATTATGCATTTAAGGCGAACGACTGTTAAATGCTATAACATCATGAAACTTATTCAAAGCGCGTCGTCCAGTCTCTCTGTGGATATGGACAAGTAATTGGAAAATCCCGAAAGCAAGCAACAAGAATTGCATGTAATTACAGCTTCTATATATAAAAAATGGATTGGCCAAACCTAAAAGACAAGAAAAAAACAACAAAAAAATAAAAGAAACCATTAAAGGTTTTGTTTAATCGTTTTGTTCCTTTCTCTCATTCTTCTTGTCCAGTTGTTGTTAATTTCTATAAAATTGGATAGATTGTGAATAACATTCTATAGAAACAAGTCGTCCTCTATAGATTGCTAATGAGCTAAGCTAGCTACGAACACACAAATCTAGCCGCGTGACTAATTCGGAAAGATTACTGCATGATGCATAAGGTCATTGAGGTGTTTCAAGTGTGTAGCTTCTGATACGAAGGTTGCTTTTCGCGAGTGGAAAAAAAAAACCAAAATGCTTTAATGGTCGGGGTCATGTTCGGAGATCCACAATCTATACCAGCCAGCCAAATGATTGCTTTCGTCGGGAACCGATAAAAAATCAGGCAAATAAAAAAACCTCATCAACTTATGTCATTTTTGTTTACAACTATTTCAAGGATGATATAGTATGAAACAAAAGGCAAAACTAGAAAATAACGTTTCGAGTAAATATTTCAATTTGTATGCAAATGAGGATTTGACTAAACAAACATCAAGATTTATTACGTAGAACGTGAGCGATGCAACGTGAAATGAAAAAAATTACAAATATTGTTCGATTCGCAATCAGCTGTTGTATAGAGTTACAAAACTTGTCGCCACGAAAGGCTCTTTCATTTAAACGGGATATAATATAACCTAAGTTCACCCTGAAAGTCCATTCTATATATTTGCGAAAGAATTTTTGAAATCGTTCTAGTAGTTTCGAAGATTACCTCCTACATACAAACCAACATTACATTACCTCTTTATAATATTAGTATAGAGTTACAAAATTGATCACCACGGAAAGCTCTTTCATTAAAACGGGATAATATATACCCTTAGTTCACCCTGAAAGTCCATTCTATATACTGGTGAACGAATTTTTGAAATCGGTCCAACAGTTTCGAAGATAACCTCCTACATACAAACCAACATTACCTCTTTATAATATTATAGTATAGCGTTACAAAATTGATCGCCACGAAAGGCTCTTTCATTTAAACGGGACAATATATAGCCTTAGTTCACCCTGAAAGTCCATTCTATATACTGGTGTACCTCCTACATACAAACCAACATTACATTACCTCTTTATAATATTAGTATAGAGTTACAAAATTGGTCTCCACGAAAGGCTCTTTCATTTAAACGGGATAATATATACCCTTAGTTCACCCTGAAAGTCCATTCTATATACTGGTGAACGAATTTTTGAAATCGGTCCAACAGTTTCGAAGATAACCTCCTACATACAAACCAACATTACATTACCTCTTTATAATATTACTATAGAGTTACAAAATTGGTTTGGTGGTGTATCCAAGTCAGTTTGCTGTCTATGTTAATTCCTAGATGTGTTTGTCAGTAAGTAGAAATATCTTTGTTGTTTAGATGTGTGTAGATGACTTGAACTGTTTTATCTTCATTGATTTGATTTCCCCATTTGTTAAAACAGTGGAATCCAGTATTTTCTGCAGTTGCTTGAGTAGTTGTTTGTATGTAATTACATATGTGAGAAGAGAATCACCGTGTCATCTGGGAATGTTGCTATCATACAATTGTGCTGTCTTGGGTTTGGTATGTCTGCTATGAATAAGAGGTAAAGTATTGGTCCTAAGACACTACCTTGGGGTACTCCTGCATCTATCTGGCACATATACCTAAGTATCATATTTTCATTTATGGTAATTTCCATACAATAAGAAAGCAATCAAGAAGCCAAGGTTTACATTTTTATCATAGCGAAGTTCACGAACGAGCAATGAGGAATTACTACCGAGTCGGTGATCGCAACTTTCAGAGTGCTAACTCCATAATTGCTAACGCCTACGCCAACAAACCCACCCACTTGTGCTTCAAGAGACTCCCTTGCATCCACACAAAAGTGACCGAACGTGTGTTGTGGATTTCATGCCGTAGTTGTGGTGATGGGACCGTATTTTATTTTCGTCGATGGAACCGATCGCTAGCGTATTACGGTCAATTGTGTTGCCGTGTTGGAAGACTTTTTTTTGGCCAGAATTAGTTGGCCTTGACATCAGTGGTTGTGGTTTCAACAAGATGCTGCCTCAAACAATTGTTCTATTAAAGGGGAAGTTCGGTAATCTCGAGAAACGGTCCCGCCGGTCGAATGACCAGCCCGCTTATCCGATTTAACGCCGTTGGATTTCTTTTTATGGAGTTGCGTTAAGTCGTTGGCTTAAGCCAACAAGCCAAGAACTTTAGAGAAAAGTGAAATTGCCATGGAATGGAGTTGTGTTAAGTCGTTGGCTTAAGCCAACAAGCCAAGAACTTTAGAGAAAAGTGAAATTGCCATGGAATGGAGTTGCGTTAAGTCGTTGGCTTAAGCCAACAAGCCAAGAACTTTAGAGAAAAGTGAAATTGCCAACGTTCCGGGCGATATTTGTGGAAGAGTGATATGGCAAATTGGCTCCAAAGAATAGATCGCTGCAAACATGCTCGCAGTAGTAATATGAACGAGATCGATTTCAATACTTACGAGTATACTTAACATGTGTGCTTCACCTGGAATAAATTTCAGCTCAATATCTCAAACATTTTTTTATTTTATTGAAATACAAAATTGTTATGTTCTTATTGAAAACCCCTTTAAACCCTATGTTTTGTACAACCGAAGGCATACCTCTCGGTTACTGATAGTCTCGTGTTGCAGCATCAATGATAACAACGTTGGTGTTGCCCAGTCATTTATGTTAGCCTTGTCGTTATAGTCTTATCGTTCATATTTTAAAAACTGATAAAATGCCAAATATGTTGGCGGCTGATCTGCACATCTAATAAGCGATAAGGGCATAGAAAGAGAGAGCGAAAGAGAGATATATTATACATAATTATTTTTCAAACTTCCTATAAACATGCTATAAATTTTCTACAATTATTCTATAAGCATTCTATAATAATTCAATAATGTTTTGTTAATTGACAAATAATAATATTTATAATTATTTTTCAAACTTACCATAAACGTGCTATAAGTTTTCTACAATTATTCTATAATCATTCTAAAATAATTCAATAATGTTTCTTTAATCGTCAAATACTAATATTTATGAAGCGTCTTATAATTATTTTTCAAACTTACCATAAATGTGCTATAAATTTTCTACAATTATTCTATAATCATTCTATAATAATTCAATAATGTTTTGTTGATTGACAAATAATAATATTTATAATTATTTTTCAAACTTACCATAAACGTGCTATAAGTTTTCTACAATTATTCTATAATCATTCTAAAATAATTCAATAATGTTTCTTTAATCGTCAAATACTAATACTTATGAAGCGTCTTATAATTATTTTTCAAACTTACCATAAACGTGCTATAAGTTTTCTACAATTATTCTATAATCATTCTAAAATAATTCAATAATGTTTCTTTAATCGTCAAATACTAATACTTATGAAGCGTCTTATAATTATTTTTCAAACTTACCATAAACGTGCTATAAGTTTTCTACAATTATTCTATAATCATTCTAAAATAATTCAATAATGTTTCTTTAATCGTCAAATACTAATATTTAAGAAGCGTCTTATAATTGTTTTTTAAACTTCCCATAACCATAATATAATCGTTCTGCACCCACTTTGTACTCATCCTATAATAACCTTTAAAGCATTTACTTCTGCATGTGAGTTGGCTTGATAATTCGCCTGTGTGTGTGTGTGTGTTTGTGTGTGTTTGTGTGTGTTTGTGTGTGTTTGTGTGTGTTTGTGTGTGTTTGTGTGTGTTTGTGTGTGTTTGTGTGTGTTTGTGTGTGTTTGTGTGTGTTTGTGTGTGTTTGTGTGTGTTTGTGTGTGTTTGTGTGTGTTTGTGTGTGTTTGTGTGTGTTTGTGTGTGTTTGTGTGTGTTTGTGTGTGTTTGTGTGTGTTTGTGTGTGTTTGTGTGTGTTTGTGTGTGTTTGTGTGTGTTTGTGTGTGTTTGTGTGTGTTTGTGTGTGTTTGTGTGTGTTTGTGTGTGTTTGTGTGTGTTTGTGTGTGTTTGTGTGTGTTTGTGTGTGTTTGTGTGTGTTTGTGTGTGTTTGTGTGTGTTTGTGTGTGTTTGTGTGTGTTTGTGTGTGTTTGTGTGTGTTTGTGTGTGTTTGTGTGTGTGTGTGTGTGTGTGTGTGTGTGTGTGTGTGTGTGTGTGTGTGTGTGTGTGTGTGTGTGTGTGTGTGTGTGTGTGTGTGTGTGTGTGTGTGTGTGTGTGTGTGTGTGTGTGTGTGTGTGTGTGTGTGTGTGTGTGTGTGTGTGTGTGTGTGTGTGTGTGTGTGTGTGTGTGTGTGTGTGTGTGTGTGTGTGTGTGTGTGTGTGTGTGTGTGTGTGTGTGTGTGTGTGTGTGTGTGTGTGTGTGTGTGTGTGTGTGTGTGTGTGTGTGTGTGTGTGTGTGTGTGTGTGTGTATATCTGTGGTTTTTATAATTCTTCAATTGAATGCCTTTCCATCTGTTCAAGTCACTTACAGCGCTACGCATCTTTTGCAGGCATCAAGAAAAGCGCGTACCTTCAAAACAAAGCAAATAAAACTTCTTAACGACGTGTTCGAAAAAAAAACAAAGAAGGCCTCGGAACCAATTATTCTATTACTACTCGTATTGTTATATACTATGTTTTTGTTGTTAATTACACGAAAGAAAAATCTTTACAAATTATTATTATCTTCAACACGTAATTCGGAAGAACGTTATCATCGTGTTGGTTGTGTAACGAAAAAAAAAATCCACAACGCATTCGTCTGCCTCTGTGTTTTTAGGATTTTTCTACGAAATCGAAACCCATTTCCTGTGGCTGTCTCTTTAAGTCAGCCGTATCTTTGTGACTCGTAGATAATAATTTTTTTTTTGAATTTCAGTTGTAATTACATCATAGATACATGTCGTTAAATGCATCTCGGCAAAGTTTGGTTTTAATTTCTTGTTGTGCAGATACATTACCATACTCGTATGTATTGTTATTATGTCTGATGGAGGATGATGCCCTTGGGGCTTGGATTTTCATCAAACTAAGCTAAGCTTGGTGGTAGCGAGCGAAATCGTTTGCCTTGTTGGAGATTTTCGTAGGCAGCGTGTGAGCAATTACACTGCGATTCACTTGATTAGAAGCACATCATTTTGGGAAGATATTTCTTCAGTTGTATTACGATGATACGATACGAAGGTAATTTGGGGTGTGTGTGTGTAGAAGACACTTGCACCGCTTAAATAAATCTCTATTTATAAGGAAAATGTCCAAATGATTACAATATTTATTAAATACAGAGCAAGCATGAGCAATTGGACCATTAAGTCCATAATTGGTTCTATGATTTCTTAAATGCAAAAGGGCATGGGGCATGAAATTAAACTCAAAAGCTCAGGACAGTCCACCGTGTTCATTATTAAGTCCCTAATGAACATAATGTAATAATAATTTCTTCTCGAAGAGGTATTAAATCGATAAGAAGTAATCTCGGGTTATATGGAGGCAGCTCACCCGGCCAATTCAATTTACGAATGAAAAAACGAACCCTTTCAATTCTGTTGATACTATTTGCGTAATAAGGGCACCAGACTATTCAGCAGTATTCCAAGACCGAGCGTACAATAGAGACATATAATGACTTCAGTGTATATCTTCTTCTTTCTTTATGTCCTGTATCCCCTTATGGGTCCTAGGGCCTCTACTACGCCTACGCGCCATCGCGTGCGGTTCCTGGCAATGAGCTTCAGCTCTCTCCAACTCTTCCCCAATTGCCGTGCCTCCTCCTCAACTGTTCTGCGCCATGTATTTCTCGGACGACCCGTTCTTCTACCATCCTGAGATAACGGGTTCCATTGCATTGCGTAGTTTGCTATGGAACTGTCGCCTTTTCGGAGTGTATGACCAATCCACTGCCACTTCCGTCGTTGGATGGTTGTGCCTATTGGTTCCTGACCCGTTCTCTGGTAAAGATGTTCGTTAGAGATACGGTTAGGCCAGAAAACCCTTATGATGTTCCGTAGGCACCTATTTTTCGAATGTTTGTAATCTTTTTGTGATAGTAGCGGCCACCTTCCAAGTGCTGCACCCATACAACAGCACAGATTCAACATTTGAGCGGAACAGTCGCAGCTTGGTGTTTAAGCTGATCGCATTGCTTCGCCATATCATGGACATCATTCCAAACACCGATTTTGCTTTGCCGATTCGGTTGGCAATGTCCTGTTCGGTTCCACCTTCGGTCGAGACAATACTCCCAAGATATTGGAAACTCTCTACTCTCTCTACCGGCTGTCCAGCAATGTTAACATGAGTAACTGAGTTAGTGCCGAGGTTGATGATTTTGGTTTTGGCAGTATTAATCTTCAAACCCGCAACATTTGCCTCCCTCTCCACATTTGTTGTCATTTGGTGCAGCTCCATAATTCTATGTGAGAGTAAACAAACGTCGTCAGCGTAATCCAGATGTTTGAGTTGAGATGTAAGAGTCCAACGAATTCCTCCGTTTCCAGTAGATAAAGCTGCGCGAAGTACATCGCTAATCACCAACAAAAAAAGTATCGGCGATAGAATGCAACCTTGTCGTACCCCACTTAGGATCTCGAATTCCTCTGACAGCTTTCCTCTATGCAGCACATGACATTTAGAGCCATCATAGGTTGCTTTAATAATAGCTATTAGTTTATCGGGTATACCTCTCCTGCGCAAGGCGAGCCAGATAAACTGTCTGTTGACACTGTCAAACGCCTTCTCAAAATCGATGAACAGCAGGTGCAGTGGTGACCGGAATTCAACGCACTGTTCAATAATGATCCGCAGGGTGTTTATGTGGTCTACACAGGAGGATCCAGTGCGGAAACCTGCTTGTTCGGCATCGAGTGTATCTTCCAGATGTTCCTTAATACATTCAAGTACTACTTTGGCTATTACTTTTGCAACTGCAGGGAGAACGCAAATGCCTCTCCAGTTTTCGCACTCCATAAGACTACCTTTTTTAGGGAGCTTGACAATCATTCCCTTCTTCCACTCTTCGGGGAAACTTTCTACCTCCCAAGCTCTCTCTACAAGAGGATATAAAAGCTCTGCTGATGTCGTTGGAGCTGCACGCAGAAGCTCTGCGGGTATACCATCTAGTCCTACCGACTTGTTGTTCTGTAGTGCGTTAATCGCGGTAGCGATCTCGTCTTTACTGGGAGTTGAGGTGCGAATTCGGGAAATTGTTACCAAGATCACAATTTTGAAAAACTCTTTTCAACTTTACTTTTTCAATGTTATAATTTGACAAAAGGGGATGCGCTTTTCTTAAGAATGAAAGAACACTGCATTTATTAATATTAAAACATAGCTTGTTAATGTTACACCATCTTGTAATATTATAAATGTTCTTCAGAAGTAGTAAACAATCAGTTTCGCGTTTGATTGAAAAGAACAGTTTAACATCATCCGGATACAGCAAGCATTTTGCATTTTCAACATAAAGTGGCAAATCATTTATAAACAAAATAAACAGAAGAGGCCCCAAATGACTACCCTGCGGAACGCCAGATGAATTAAATATAAGGTCGGAAGTTACCTCACCTAATTTTTTTACTCTGTGGTTTCTGCCCAATAAGTAGCTTGAAAGCCATTTTAGTATGGAAGAATGGAACCATCTTGTAATGTTATCAATGTCCCTCTGAAGTAGTAAACAATCAGTTTCGCGTTTGATTGAAAATAACAGTTTAACATCATCCGCATACAGCAAGCATTTTGCATTTTCAACATAAAGTGGCAAATCATTTATAAACAAAATAAATAGAAGAGGCCCCAAATGACTATCCTGCGGAACGCCAGATGAATTAAATATAAGGTCGGAAGTTACCTCACCTAATTTTTTTACTCTTTGGTTTCTGCCCAATAAGTAGCTTGAAAGCCATTTTAGTATGGAAGAATGGAACCATCTTGTAATATTATCAATGTCCCTCTGAAGTAGTAAATAATCAGTTTCGCGTTTGATTGAAAAGAACAGTTTAACATCATCCGCATACAGCAAGCATTTTGCATTTTCAACATAAAGTGGCAAATCATTTATAAACAAAATAAATAGAAGGGCCCCAAATGACTATCCTGCGGAACGCCAGATGAATTAAATATAAGGTCGGAAGTTACCTCACCTAATTTTTTTACTCTTTGGTTTCTGCCCAATAAGTAGCTAAAAAGCCATTTTAGTTTTGCTCTCGTTCTTTCTCCTTTATAAAAAAAAAGTAAAATTTCGTACACGGACGTCTGCTGGCCACGACGTAGCATCAAAGACATTATTATAACAGTATGCTGAGACAATAAGCTTAAAATTAATACGTTTATCCCTAAAACATTTAGACTTTACATACTCCCACAAAAAAATTGTTCGAAGGTGTAATATCACACGATCTTGGTGGCCAATCGACCGGTCCGAAACGAGAGATCAATTGCTCACCGAAACGAGGACGAAGTAATTCCATTGTGTCACGGGCTGTATGGGATGTAGCGCCGTCTTGTTGGAACCAAATGTCGTGGAGATCACGTGGCTTCAATTACCGGCATCAAACAATCGTTTATCATGGCGCGATAGCGCGTTCGCCATTCACTGTTCACATTGGCTCCAGCCTCGTCTTTGATAAAATATGGATAGTAGTCACGCGTGACATGTCAAAAAAATCCTATTGGAAAAAGTACCTCCAATCTGATCACCCTTTAGTTATTTTGCCCATTGTGTTTATCCAAAGTTTTATTAGGGCTGGGCAGTTTGCTATGAGGTGCTCCATTGTATTTGTATTTTGTATTTATTGATTTGCATTTATAAGCATTTTAAAACAAAGTGTCTTATAGGAGATAGGCAGACGACCGACAACCGACGACCGACGACCGACATCCGTGCCACGGGCAAGTGAAGTTAATATAGAGAATTTAAAAATAGGACTTCCGTAGAAAAGGGTTGGCAGAACAAGAGTTTAGGCAATTATCATTTTTGTTGAGACTGGAAGGCAACTTCCAGCGATGCATAAAACCCGCAGAGCAGCATAGATTCGACCAACTGAGTTTGCCAGATGATTGTCCCACGATAGTGTTTTTTACTGTTTTAACATAGCACGGCAGGTATGACATATCAATAGCAGTATTACTTATAATAATTGCCTGACATTTATTAGTATTAAGTTTAAGGTGATTTTCTCTAGACCACTGTGCTATACTCATCAGATCCTCATTTATTCTGGCCGTTGCATCTTCAACCATGCCAATTCGGTAGCTTAAATGAATTTGCACATCGTCTGCGTACATATGAATATTACAATACTTGAGTATAGGGGGAAGGAAGGTCGTTGTTGAATAGCGTGAACAAGAGTGGTCCCAATATTGATCCCTGGGGCACACCAGTAGCGGTGGAGAGAAAATCAGATAGTCTGCAATTCGCATAAACTGCTTGAGTTCTGTGACTAAGGTACTGTCCAAGTAGCGTTAAAGCTGAGTTTTCCAAAAAGAAAAAATGCTTAAGCTTTTTCAAAAGTATATTATGCGAGACAGTGTCAAACGCTTTGGAGAAATCCAGTAAAACCAGAGTTGTATGAACACATCATCGGGCTCTGATGTACCAACGATCTTGGTAACACCAGGCCTTCCTCTGATATTACCATGCTAGCGCTCTACCCGCATTTGGGTAATAAACCGGCAGCCACTACGTAGCCTAGAACGAAACTGGGTCCACAACCAAAAGTTGGCCCATAGATTCAGCTAACCGCCAAGGAGATCGACCTCATTTGTGAGCGTAGTACCAACGCGACCTTATTGCTGTTATAGGCTGCTACAGTTGACCCGAGATAGTAAAAGGATTGCACTCCACTATTTTACTTGCGGGACCAATGTTGGATCTTTTGCCCGCAGACGCGGCCACCATGTACTTTGCTTTGCTCTCATAAATGTGCAGCCCCGGATTTCGTGCCGCCTGCTCGATCTGGATGAAAGTTTCCTGTAGGTACAGCTCTTGGGTTTCTACCAATGATGTCAATATCGTCTGCGTAAGCCAGTAACTTAATGGACTTATAGAGGATTGTTTCTCTCGCCGGTACGTCATGCTCGGTGAGTGTACGTTCCATGAGAAAATTCTTAAATCGTTTATCCGTTTTCGTTTTGCTTTTGGGTTCCGTAATAAAGTTTTTTTTTGCTACGGGCGAGGTAACTGGCCTCGCGCCAATCTAACTTTGAAGGGACTAGCCAGATCATTTAGCTTTTCCTGTATTGGAAGAAAATTACCAGCGGCCACCACTTGGAGGTTTATCGCACTTCTACCAGTCAGAGCCACATGCAACTCTGATGTATTTTGTGTTATTCCCCCTATTCTCCTGATGACTGACCGCCATCGTATCTCCAACATTACTTTAATCCGTAAATTTGACGAGCCAGTAGCCTTTGCATCTCTGAACACCATGGCACTCATTATCGCATCAAGGTACTAAAAATTTACATTTCGCCGCAGGGGTTCCCCCTTTAAGTGAATTCTCATTTATTTTGCCCATTTTGATGAGATAAGCTGACGCTTGCTTGTCTGTCTGTGCAGTGCAAATACTTAATTGCGATAACAATACTCCGTAAAATTGGTTTTTGCTTAAGTACCTATAGGCATGGACCACGATCACCAAGGTAAGCCTTTCAATGCGAAGATCGCACACTTCTCGTTCGTTAACATACTACTCATGGGTAACTAATGAAGATTGTAATGAGTTTTTTGTTTTATTGTTATTTTCAAATGAAATACTGTGCTCTCTTCGTCCTAAGGTGCGGTTACATCACCGCCATTAATCAGAGAGAGAACATAAAAACTCTTCAACTGCGAAGCGGTGTCGTCGCCTTTTAATTGAATGAAATTCTTTTATACTTTAATAGATATTGCAGGCTGTGCCCCTGCATGTTTTCCATATAATTGCATAGATAGGAAGTCCATTAAAATGGCACAGATGGACACAAGTGGTTTGTTCGCTTGCCACTAGCCGCTATCAAAAGTTGATGGCATTCATGTTTGCAAATTACGTTCGTACACTCAATGACGTATGATTGGGTCTGGGAATTGGGTATATGACTGACTGGCTGTTAAGGACGTGGATTGCGGTGGGTTTGTGTGTATTACTACCCGTTGAGGCGATTAGGCGGCATGATCCGGTCATCTTGTTGTTTATGGCGAGAAAATACTTCAAAGGAATTTCGCATTAACGCTATTCACCTTTCTAGCAAACGAAACGTGTCTCTAGCGGTTACTGCGTTGGACTTCTGAGCAGGAGGTTCGAGGTTCGAATACCAGAAACATTAAAAGCATTATTCTCACCTCTATCGAATGTTTGACAAGCGTCCGATAGTAATAACTTGTCACCGAAAGCTTCTCAATTCATCTGCGGATAGTTTCGAAGAGTACCTCCTACACACAAACCAGCATTACCTCATTATTATATTAGTATAGGGCTACAAGATTGGTCGCCACGAAAGGCTCTTTAATTTAAACGGGACAATATATAGCCTATGTTCACCCTGAAAGTCCACTCTAAATCCAGTGAGATTACGCACCGGTCGAAGTACCCGCACAAATATCGCAGCTGTAAGTGCTTCAGTTCAAAATGAGCCAACAGGAGTTTGGGAATCTCTCAGTCGAATTTTGCGTCTTGAGATACGGACCATTCCTAGACCGAGAGGTCCGCCCGTTCATGCGCGATTTAACGTCGCGTTGGATTTCTTTTGATTGCGTTATTTTAAGTCGTTGACTAAAGCCAACAAGTCAACAAAAAGCGAAAGTGCCAGCGTTCCGGTCGATATTTGTGGAAGAGTAGTGGAAAATTGGCTCCAAAGAATATATCGCTGCAAACGTGCTCGCAGTGGACTAAATTGAATTCCATACATAAACACAACATGTGTACTATACCTAGAATAAATTTCAGTTCAACACCAACAATTGTTCTGTATTTTATTTAAATACGAAATTGTTATGTTCTTATTGAAACACCCTTTATACGCACAACATCGTGATAGTTTCTTGTGCACGCTTGGTGCCAACGGATGCAACCAGTTGGTAGTTAATTGAAAAAGCTCCAACTGCACGAAATCGTTTTGTAAAATTTTTATTTATTAACCAACACGAAACAATAAAATATTTTAATTATTAATTATCGGTGTGATGTCGTGCTGTGCGCGTGACAGACTAATTACACAAAACTAACGACAACAAATACTAAATAATTAAGCAATCAGATTGTCAGTTGGACAATAGAGTGCAAGTGAAATTAATACCGAAGCTCGTGTTACAAAATGTAATTAATAATTTCATCATTTTGTGCTGCAGGGAAACGACAAGGGGACAAAGGCAGACGTTGACGAAATGACTGTTACACGATTGCATAGCCGTAGGCGTGCAGGTGTTATGACATACTTACTTATGTCCTATATCCCCTCGTGGGTCCTAACGCCTCTGCTACGCCTACGCGCCATCGCGTGCGGTTCCTGGCAATGCTTCATCAGCTCTCTCCAACTCTTCCCCGATTGCCGTGACTCCTCCTCAACTGTTCTGCGCCATGTATTTCTCGGACGACCCGTTCTTCTACCATCCTGAGACAACGAATTCCATTGCATTGCGTAGTTTGCTATGGAACTGTCGCCTTTTCGGAGTCTATGACCAATCAACTGGATGGTTGTGCCTATTGGTTCCTGACCCGTTCTCTGGTAAAGATATTCGTTAGGTCAGAAAACTCTTAAGATGTTCTGTAGGCACCTATTTACGAACGTTTGTAATCTTTTTGTGATAGTAGCGGTCACCTTCCAAGTGCTGCACCCATACAACAGCACAGATTCAACATTTGAACGGAAAAACAGTCGCAGCTTGGTGTTTAAGTTGCTCGCATTGCTTCGCCATATTCCAAACACTGATTTTGCTTTTCCGATTCAGTTGACAATGTCCCGTTCCCGGTCGAGACAATACTCCCAAGATATTGGAAACTATCTACTCTCTCTACCGGTTGTCCAGCAATGTTAACTTCAGTTACTGAGTTAGTGGCGAGGTTGATGGTTTTGGTGTTGGCAGTATTCGGTGCAGTTTATCGGGTATACCTCTCCTGCGCAAGGCGAGCCAGATAAACTGTCTTTTGACACTGTCGAACGCCGAACGAATCGATGAACAGCAGGTGCAGTGGTGACCGGAATTTAACGCACTGTTCAATAATGATCCGCAGGGTGTCTATGTGGTCTACACAGGAGGATCCAGTGTGGAAACCAGCTTGTTCGGCATCGAGTGTATCTTCCAGATGTTCCTTAATTCGTTCAAGTACTACTTTGGCTATTACCTTTGCAACTGCAGGAAGAACGCAAATGCCTCTCCAGTTTTCGCACTCCATAAGAATACCTTTTTTATGGAGCACGACAATCATTCCCTTCTTCCACTCATCGGGGAAACTTTCTGCCTCCCAAGCTCTTTCTACAAGAGGATATAAAAGCTCTGCTGATGCCGTTGGAGCTGCACGCAGAAGCTCTGCGGGTATACCATCTAGTCCTACCGACTTGTTGTTCTTTAGTGCGTTAATCGCGGTAGCGATCTCGTCTTTACTGGGAGTTGAGGTGCGAATTCGGGAAATTGTTACTTCCGGCAGCTCCGTTTGATTTAGGTGCATATCGTTTGCAAATACACGGTTAAGGACCGTAGAGAAATGCTCCTTCCATCGCTTGAGCTGATCCTCATCTGAAACGAGTACGGCACCATCTAGGCCTTTCACCGGATGTTGGCTAGAGCGGTGACCACCTGTCAGCTCTTTGGTGATTCTGTAAACGGTTCTGCTATCGCACCTGCTCGCTGCTTCATCTGCTTCTAAGGCCAGGTTGGTAATATAGTTACGCTTGTCACGTCTTACACTACATTGCACCTCTCTCATTTTTCTTCGATACATGGACTCGATCCTCGCTGCTGCTGGGATATCTACAATACGAGCTTTAATTAGCTTCTTCAATCCGCCTCCAGGTATCTTCGGTAAGCCACGTGCTGTGCCTTGCCTGGGTTCTACCAACAATACTTTCCGCTCCGGATGTGAAAACATTTTTCACAGCCTTCCAATGTTCCTGGATGGTTGTCGGCAGTGAGCTGCTGATTGCTTCCACTCCATGCGATAAATGATCCCTTAAGTGTTGGCGTACTGAGGGGATCTTTAGCCGGTCGAAGTTATACCTAGGCATTCGGATGATATTGCGGATTCTTTGAACTGATACAGTACGTAACTGGACAGTAGCTACCATAAGGTCCCGTACCATACCCATGTCAGCTCCTCGTCTGTTTCGGACGTCTAAAAGACAGCTCCTAAAACGTCGGCTGATCGCCACTTGGTCGATTTGGTTGGATGATGATTGCCTGTCAGTTGACACCCAGCTGACCTTGTGGCAAGGTTTATCTTGTTCAAGGTTTTTTTTGTAGTTTTCCCTCACCATGATTCATTGATAAAAGTATTTGGGCTCGCGTCGTTTTGCTTTAGAATTAAGGACTTCATCTTTTGTGACACAAAACAACCAACAGGCAGAGCACGCGAGGGAACCGGTATTATAATTAGGCAGAAGCTAAGACATGGAGGAATGGAGGAATTCAGTTAAGAGAATACTTACAAGAAACTTCTATCTGCCTGGAGAATTCCCAGAAAAAAAATTACTATTTCGGCTATATACTGTCCTCCGCAATACAATATAACAGAAGAGCATTACATTCAATTCTTCAAAACACTTGGAAAAAGATTTCTAGCAGCAGGTGACTACAACGCAACACGTACTTACTGCGGATCAAGCGAAATATGCTCTGGAACCTAGTATCTAACTCAGGATTCGATACCATCTCTTCTGGTAATTCAACTTGCTGGCCTGAAGATCGATAAATAATTCCAGACATTACAAGAAACCTAAATCGAAACCACTTAATTGTAAAATAAAGTCTAGAGTTATCATGTGATCATTCCCCGGTTATAATTACGTGGAGAAACCCACCTGCATCACTAGATTCCTCAGAAAATTGAACAAAAAAAAAATGCAAACTGTCTTAAAATCAGAAAATATATAAGCGCACATATTCACAATAAAAATGTCCCTAATATCCAGCAGGAGAGGTATACCCGATAAACTAATAGCTATTATTAAAGCAACCAATGATGCCTCTAAATGGCATGTGCTTCATAGAGGAAAACTGTAAGAGGAATTCGAGATCCTAAGTGGGGTACGACAAGGTTGCATTCTATCGCCGATACTTTTTTTGTTGGTGATTAGCGATGTGTTTCGCGCAGCTTTATCTACTGGAAACGGAGGAATTCGTTGGACTCTTACATATCAGCTCAAACATCTGGATTACGTTGACGACGTTAGTTTACTCTCATAAAGAATTATGGAGCTGCACCAAATGACAACAACGATGGAGAGGGAGGCAAATGTTGTGGGTTTTAAGACCAAAATCATCAAACTCGGCACTAACTCAGTAACTAAAGTTAACATCGCTGGACAGCCGGTAAAGAGAGTAGATAGTTTCCAATATCTTGGGAGTATTGGAAGCCGGTAGAGAGAGTAGAGAGTTTCCAATATCTTGGGAGTATTCTCTAGACCGAAGGTGGAACCGAACAGGACATTGTCAACTGAATCGGAAAAGCAAAATCAGTGTTTGGAATATGGCGAAGCAATGCGAGCAACTTAAACACCAAGTTGCGACTGTTTTTCCGTTCAAATGTTGAATCTGTGCTGTTGTATGGGTGCAGCACTTGGAAGGTGACCGCTACTATCACAAAAAGATTACAAACATTCGAAAAATAGGTGCCTACGGAACATCTAAAGGGTTCTCTGTCCTAACCGTATCTCTAACGAGCATCTTTACCAGAGAACGGGTCAGGAACCAACCATCCAACGACGGAAGTGGCAGTGAATTGGTCATAGACTCCGAAAAGGCGACAGTTCCATAGCAAACTACGCAATGCAATGGAATCCGTTGTCTCAGGATGGTAGAAGAACGGGTCGGCCGAGAAATACATGGCGCAGAACAGTTGAGGAGGAGTCACGGCAATCGGGGAAGAGTTGGAGAGAGCTGATGAAGCATTGCCAGGAACCGCACGCGATGGCGCGTAGGCGTAGCAGAGGCGTTAGGACCCACGAGGGGATATAGGACATAAGTAAGTATGTCATAACACCTGCACGCCTACGGCTATGCAATCGTGTAACAGTCATTTCGTCAACGTCTGCCTTTGTCCCCTTGTCGTTTCCCTGCAGCACAAAATGATGAAATTATTAATTACATTTTGTAACACGAGCTTCGGTATTAATTTCACTTGCACTCTATTGTCCAACTGACAATCTGATTGCTTAATTATTTAGTATTTGTTGTCGTTAGTTTTGTGTAATTAGTCTGTCACGCGCACAGCACGACATCACACCGATAATTAATAATTAAAATATTTTATTGTTTCGTGTTGGTTAATAAATAAAAATTTTACAAAACGATTTCGTGCAGTTGGAGCTTTTTCAATTAACTACCAACTGGTTGCATCCGTTGGCACCAAGCGTGCACAAGAAACTATCACGATGTTGTGCGTATAAAGGGTGTTTCAATAAGAACATAACAATTTCGTATTTAAATAAAATACAGAACAATTGTTGGTGTTGAACTGAAATTTATTCTAGGTATAGTACACATGTTGTGTTTATGTATGGAATTCAATTTAGTCCACTGCGAGCACGTTTGCAGCGATATATTCTTTGGAGCCAATTTTCCACTACTCTTCCACAAATATCGACCGGAACGCTGGCACTTTCGCTTTTTGTTGACTTGTTGGCTTTAGTCAACGACTTAAAATAACGCAATCAAAAGAAATCCAACGCGACGTTAAATCGCGCATGAACGGGCGGACCTCTCGGTCTAGGAATGGTCCATATCTCAAGACGCAAAATTCGACTGAGAGATTCCCAAATTCCTGTTGGCTCATTTTGAACTGAAGCACTTACAGCTGCGATATTTGTGCGGGTACTTCGACCGGTGCGTAATCTCACTGGATTTAGAGTGGACTTTCAGGGTGAACATAGGCCATATATTGTCCCGTTTAAATTAAAGAGCCTTTCGTGGCGAGCAATCTTGTAGCCCTATACTAATATAATAATGAGGTAATGCTGGTTTGTATGTAGGAGGTAATCTTCGAAACTACTGGACCGATTTCAAAAATTCTTTCACCAATATATAGAACGGACTTTCAGGGTATATATTACCCCGTTTAAATAAAAGGGCCTTTCGTGGCGACCAATTTTGTAACTAAATAACTAAAGTCATGTAAGGTGAAAAGTACGCTTTCGTTCATCTTCCAAATTTTCAATTTTAACCCTTCTCCTGTTTACCGAATGCATAATGTGAGGTAGATTTGTTGAAAATAAGCTTTAATACTGCATTTGTCATAAAAAATTATCGGGGAGCATCGCGTTTGAAAGTAAAATTTAAAAAAATTAATTTTTGTGACATTGACGAAAATATATATTGTTTTACATTAAAAATTTAATTTTCTTTCAAAAAAGAAGAACAGTGACCTTGTAGCTAGAATTGTTTAAGACTTAGAGGGTGTCAAGTGAAGGTGAAAAGTACGTCTCTTGGCATTAAACTGCTACGTACACCGCAGGGGGTGAAACCCCCCCCCCACCCCTTCTCATACGATTCTTTTACGAAATTCACCAAGGAATTATCACTTTGCCACCTTCACGGATACACCCTGTATACAAGTTTGTTCATATAACTCACATAACTTTTATATAACTTACTTTTATAAACAATACTAGCGGAGATACCTAGAGTTTCCCGACTTCCTCATCTCACTGACTCTTTGCCAAGTTAACGTCCGCCCACTGACTTCCCGCCAACTGACTTCCCGCCCACTGACCTCCAGCCTACTAACCACCCACACACAGATCCCTTCCGCCCACTGACCTCGCGCCCTATGATCACCCGCCAACTAATCAACCCACCCATTGACGCCCCCATCCATTGACCACCCTCCACCGGTTGACCATCTCACTAACCCAGAAAACTGTAGAATCGACACATATATCGACAAAAAATGTATACGTGTATTCGAATATTTTTTATATGAAAATCATATCAAATCAGGGAAAACTACATTTTCCACCCCAGCGCCACCTATCGGGTTCAAATTTTTCCAGCGACTTTCTTTGTATTTAGATATTGTAAGGTGTGAATTTGAGCCAAATCGGTTCATAAATAAGAATTTTCGAAATAAAAAAACGACACCAGCGCCACCCAGCGGGGTCTAAAACAAACAAAAACAATCCGGAGCACCACACGAACATACATATATGGTGATAATATAAGTTGGATAGTTTCACTGGTTTAGACATGATGGTCAGACATTCATTCATACGCGCCAACGCTTTTATATATTACTGAGCCTAATTGTATACCATGATGTTTTTTTTGCAATTCCTTAATTCTAATACAATTCAAAAGAATGCTTTTTATTATATACGATTATGCACAGTGCGATAAAAGATATCTATTTACACTTTCGTGACAATACTTTTATGATCATAAAATTATTCCCTTTGGATGATAATCTAACGATTATAGGAAGATTATAGGATGACTATGGGATGCTTATATAGGAAGATTATAGAATAATTTAAGGATTATAGAAATAAATGGAATATTGGATGTGTTTAGCGAAAGCTATAAGATTATTATGGGATGACTAGAATGTAATTAATGATTATGGGATGACTATAATTGTGTGTGGGTGCTGTGGTTCAGTGGAAATGCGCGTGGCTACTGAGCAGGAGGTTCGCGGTTCGAATTCAAGTAACACCAAAAGTATTTTTCACTATGTCCCACCTGTCGCGAATGGGTGACAAACGTTCCAAGAGTAATAACTTGTCACGGAAAGCTTCTCAATTCGCCATTCGGAGCCGGCCTTAAATTGTAGGTCCCTTCCATTTGTGTCCATAAAATATAAATGTGCAACACAAATGGTCGCGAGAAGCTAGGCCTTGGACCGCAATACTCTGTCGCGCCGAATATTATTATTATAATTGTGTGTATAGTGGTATATAAAATTATTAAAGGAAGATTAGAAAAATATTATAGGAGGATTTGAAGATTATAGAAGACATGGAATATGTTACGCAAGAAATGTGCCAAAAAATTACTCGCAACAGGAGACAGTAGTTTGAGGTTTAACAGGGTTCTCCTATTATAACTGGTAAAACGGCAACATTGCCCTTGCAACCTCTCTTAATCTCTATATCTTGCTCTCGCTCTCTCTATCTTACTTTCGCTCTCCTTGTCTATTTTGCTCCCTCTCTCTCTATCTGCTCTCTTTCCCTATTTTGCTTTCTCTCTATCTTGCTTTCACTCTACCTGCTCTCTTTCTCTATCTTGCTCTCCTTCTCCATTTCTAGCTATCGCCCTATAGCTGTCTCTTGGTCTCCCTCTCTATATCTCTCCTTTTCCCTCTCGTTCTCTTCCATCTTTCTCTCTCTCTCCCTCTCTCTCTTTTCTTGCTCTTTATATCTTTCCGTTTCTCTTTATAATCCCACTCTCGCTTTCGAGCTTCCTCTCTCTCTCTCTCTCTCTCTCTCTCTCTCTCTCTGGTCAGTTAATTCGGTTTATCGGATAAATGCTGGTGTATTTTTTATTCTGCCCGTGGCCGGCTGGTCGGCGGACCAAATCTTGTGATCAATTTTTAACCCACTTCCTAAAGCCCGATTTTATTTAAGCTTTGCACACAACATAATCAATAATTCTAAAATTTTCTTCGTAATTTCAGAAGACGATCACAGTTTAAAAAAAGGGGACGCCAAAGCTTGGACGCAAGTAATCCGCTCAACTTTTGGTAATTATCCAGCCAACAATCAGGATAACTTTGATCATTGAATTCAGTTTAACATTCAACAGTCAGCCGGTGTCACATCAAATACCTCTCAGAAACGAAATATTTCTGAACAGCAGTAGACTTAAAAGTCAAGGACCAAAAAAAAAGCAGTGAAGCAAAAAGCAAAAAACACACAATAGAAATTAATAAAAAAAAAACAAACTCCATAAATGAAACGACAAAAAATTTGCACATATTATCAACAAATAGTAGTTGGAAATTGTACAGTGGAAACACCATTGCTGGAACTGGTGGTGTCATTGCTGGAAAGTCTTCCGAAAGGCATCATAAGGAAACCGTTGTCATCATCCTGTTGTTGCACACTGACACAGTCGGTTTGGTGTAATCGTTGCTGCTGCTGAGCCGAGATTTATCAGCATTATCCGTCGCGTTCTTAATCAGTCAGTGACAAGTGACAACATTTCACCAAAACAACGATAATCAAAAAAACAAAAAAATCTGCTCTCATTCATCAGCTTTTACTGTGCTTCTCGTTCGCTCGCCACCCACCCTGCACACTGCTGGGTTTGAGAAAGGTTGACCCCATGAAAATGGCGAGCTTGCAGAATGGCCGCATTTTACGATTTCTCATTATCCTTGGCGCTGTGGTCCTAACGATATTCATTTACGCCTCCTACTATTCAAACATATCCATGGCGATCCCGCCTCACATACGATCGTCGCCGGCGTTACTGTCATTATCCTCGTCTCTAATAAATAACAATCTGAATGTAAATTTAATTGACAACAACAACAACAACAATACGATAAACAATCGCAACCGACAAGATCAGCGGCGCGATCATGACAATGACAACAGCATCCTGATCATCAACACAGCTGATGTCCGCAGCGATGCTGACAGTAGTCGAAACAGTCGGCTGCACTATTCGAACAAAACCAACAAAATGGTCAGCAACGTTTCGGCAACATTCGAGGGCCAATTGTTGTCTGGCAAAAATGTGCAATCAGCTAATCAGTCGGCTGTTGATACGGCAGCAGGCGGATTGTCGCTGTCAAATAGTAATGGAGGTGGAGGTGGAGGCAATGTCGAAGCTAATCTTTTAGGTAATACTTTGGAATTAGAATTTTAGTCCTTTTTGTTCATTCATTTCTGTTTCAATTTCTTACAGCAAACAATAGCAATGGCGACAACCATAACAATAGTAAAGGGGCAATTGCAACGTCATCATCATCATCATCATCATCATCATCATCATCAGATGTTTTAATACCAATGTCAAATGTCCAAAAGTTTGTCCAAAATGTCGATCGAATTCTTAAGAATTTGACGTCAAGTAATGGTGAGTTTTTTTTTAAATTAATATTAATAACTTCGCATTTTATTTTTATATACATTCGGTTGATAATTTTCCAACTGATTCTGCGATGTTTTTTTAAATATCAAATTGTTTAAGGATTCGTATTTTCAAATAGTTCATCTTAGCGAACATTTGCTGTATTTTGATATAGACATTCGGTTGATAATTCTCCAACTGTTTTTGCGATGTTTTTTTAAACATCAAATTGTTTAAGGATTCGTATTTTCAAATAGTTCATCTTAGCGAACATTTGCTGTATTTTGATATAGACATTCGGTTGATAATTCTCCAACTGTTTTTGCGATGTTTTTTTAAACATCAAATTGTTTAAGGATTCGTATTTTCAAATAGTTCATCTAAGCGAACATTTGCTGTATTTTGATATAGGCATTCGGTCAAACTGTTTCTGCGATGTTTTTTAAACATCAAATTGTTCAAGGATACGTGTTCATCTTAGCGAACATTTGCTGTATTTTAATATAGACATTAGGTTGATAATTCTCCAACTGATTCTGCGATGTTTTTTAAACATCAAATTGTTCAAGGATACGTGTTCATCTTAGCGAACATTTGCTGTATTTTGATATAGACATTCGGTTGATAATTCTCCAACTGTTTTAGCGATGTTTTTTTAAACATCAAATTGTTTAAGGATTCGTATTTTCAAATAGTTCATCTTAGCGAACATTTGCTGTATTTTGATATATACATTCGGTCCAACTGTTTCTGCGATGTTTTTTTAAACATCAAATTGTTTAAGGATTCGTATTTTCAAATAGTTCATCTTAGCGAACATTTGATTTTTTTCAAGAACTTTTGACATAAATCGAAAGATCTTTTGACAGGAAAGTTATTTCAAGAACTCCCTGTTGAGAAATTGAAGAAGCATGATCGTTTTTTTTTCAAGAACTTTTTAGAGAAAAGATTTTCCAAGAAATTTTGACAGAATTTCAAGAAGCGTGATCGTTTTTTTTTAAAGAACTTTTAACCTAAAAGGAATTTTTTGTGGGATGATGAGAATGATCGTTTTTTTTTAAAGAACTTTCATAGTAAAAAAAAAAGAATTTATGGGATGATCAGTTGTTTTTTCAATAACTTTTTACAGAAAATTTTTCCCAACAACTTTTGACAAAATTACAAAAAAAACATGATCGTTTTTTTCCAAGAATTGTTGGAAGAAAAGAAGGATTTGTGGCATAATCATTTGTCAAGAATTTTTGACAGGAATGTAGGAAGCATGATCGTTTTTTTAGAAACTTTTGAAGCAAAAGAGAATTTATGGCATGATCAGTTTATTTTTCTCAAGAACTTTTTACAGAAAAGTTTTTCCAATAACTTTTGACAGAATTTCAAAAAACATGATCGCTTTTTTTCAAGAATTTTTGGAGGAAAAGAAGAATTTGTGGCATGATCATTTGTCAAGAATTTTCGACAGGAATTAAAGGAGCAGGATTGTTTTTTTAGAAACTTTTGGAGCAAAAGAAGAATTTATAGCATGATCAGTTTTTTCAAAAACATTTGATGGGATTTTAAGAATTTTTGACAGAAATTGAAGAAGCATGATCGTTTTTGTTTTGAAGAAATTTCGGTGCAAAAGAAGATTTGTGGCATGATCAGTTTTTTTTCTCCTGGACTGGATTATTTGACAGGATTACTAGTATTCAGATGAAATTCAAAGTTTGTGTGTAAGGATCTGTATTAGGTTCAATGAGATGAGATAGATTACAAGATCACAACAAAAACGGATTAGAGACTTCATGTAGTATCTGTGGAAGATCAGCACAATTACGGATTAAAGAATTGATGTAGTATCTGTAGTAGATCACCCAAAATTACGGATTAAGGACTTGATGTAGTATCTGTGGAAGGTCAGCACAATTACGGATTAAGGAACTGATGTAGTATCTGTAGTTGATCACCACAATTACGGCTTAAGGACTTGATGTAGTATCTGTGGAAGGTCAGCACAATTACGGATCAAGGAATTGATGTAGTATCTGTAGCTGATTGCCACAATTACGGATTAAGGACTTGATGTAGTACCTGTGGAAGGTCAGCACAATTACGGATTAAGGAATTGATGTAGTATCTGTAGCTGATCACCGCAATTACGGATTAAGGACTTGATGCGAAAATTGTCCCCCTTATAAGTTAACTTTATTTTACTTAATACATAAATTAATTAATTTGTGTCTGTCTACGTTTTATATCCCTGTTTCTAGTAGAATCATCGGCTGCATCGGCATCCGGAGACAACAAACCACCTAGTCGGCCAACCTCACTACACTCGTCCGTCGCACAACCACCATCTGCGGTTATGCCAGCAAATCGTGGCGCACAGCCCCCACCTTCACAACCAATATCATCATCATCATCGTCATCATCGCCAGATTCCTCGCATGGTGTACTAATAAAAGATGTCTACGAAAGTGGCCACATGGACGATCTGAATCCAATGTTATGCCCCGACGAAGGCGATCAGATTAAGTTATTAATTCTAATAACATCGGCACAATCACACCACGAGGCACGTCTCGCCATCCGCCAGACATGGGGCCACTATGGTACCCGGCGTGACGTTGCCACAGCTTTTGTGCTCGGCCGGTCGACAAATGTGGCCGTAGAAAATGCACTCAACCAGGAGAATTTCATATACGGTGATCTGATACGCGGCAACTTTATCGACAGCTACAACAATTTAACGCTGAAAACTATTTCGGCCCTGGAATGGGTCGATCACAATTGTCCACACGCCAAATATGTACTTAAAACGGACGACGATATGTTCATCAATGTTCCCAAATTGTTGGCATTCCTAGACAAGCATCAGAAGGAGAAGCGCGTCATTTATGGGCGACTGGCAAAGAAATGGATACCCATACGCAACAAGAAATCCAAATATTTCGTCTCGACGGGACAATTCTCGGCGACAATCTACCCAGCGTTTACAACAGGACCAGCCTATGTGATGAGCTCCGATATAATACACGATCTGTATGTGCGATCACTGCAGCAGACATACCTAAAGCTGGAGGATGTCTTTACGACGGGCATCGTTGCACAGCAGCTGGCCATCAAACGTGTACACGTCAATGAGTTCCTCAATCGGCGGATTGCATTCAATCCGTGTAACATCCGCAAGACGATAAGTGTCCATATGATCAAGTCAAATGAGCAATTCGATCTGTGGAAAAAGCTACTGGATCAGACGACAAAATGTAAATAGTCACATAGTGATGGTGGAGGAGGAGGAGGAGAAGGCGGCGATTAGTAGCAGAAATAGCAGCAGCAGAGTGTAGCAGTAGTAGTCAAGTAGTAGAAGTAATAGTAGTAGTAGCACTCGCTGTTATAGCAATTATAGTTATATATAAGTATTTAAAATTAGCAATAAAGTCGAGTGAGCTTAACAGCAGACAGTTGAGTGACGTGCGTGCTAAGCGATTGACTCGGCATTTAACAAGTTTTTGGTTATGTATACACATACACAGATACATGCATACATACAGTGTTTCAATTGTCCCCTTAATTTTAGTATTAAATACATCTACGTATTATTGTTGTCTCTTCTTTGTTCCTTTTAATGCTCCAAGTAACAACAAAAAGATTAAAAATCAAACTTTTTATTCATAATCTGCAGTATTTTTATTTGATTTTAATTTCATGACTGCATTTTTACTATAAAAAGACTAAATAAAGAGATAAATAAAATTAAATAAAAAAATATATATCAGTAAAACAAAACAATAAGCAGTAAAGTGTAATGTAAATGTAAATGTTGTAAGATAATCCTTGTTACAAGGAGTGTACGTATTTATCTATACATTGTTATGATGCTTGTATTTGGAATGCCCGATGGTTATTATGATTATGTAATATTAGTGAGAAAAGACCAACAATCCATATTGTTATCATTTATAGTTAGAGTATCACACATGAAATGATTATGTTTCAATTTGAAAACACAAATGCTTAACTGTGTACCCTCTGTAAGAACACCATATTAAAATATTTAACTCTAATGAGTACTTTTGCAGAAATTTCTGGAAAAATCAGCTACATACCCCCGTGTGGCAGGTTCTTGAAAGAATTCGCCTGTAAAAGAGATAGATATTCGCAAAAAAAAAAAAAAAAAACAGGAAAACAAAAAAATAGTAAATTATTTTATATACAGACTCGATTAATCGGGAGATGGTCAATGCATCATCACGGATAATCGAAAATCTCAGATATACTATTTTATTTTCTTTTAAAAACGGAGAATAAATGTTTAATGAAAACATAAAATGATTTATTTATTCAATATAAGCCCCAATAAATAAACCGAAAAAAATCAAATGAAATTCATACACACCAATTCATATTGTATGTATTATTATTATATCTGTACTCTATATATTGCTTTTTAATCGACTTCCATACTTGCCTTGCTCTTCAAGCAATTTTCATGCTCTTTTTTTTTACTTAAACATACTTTCATACTATCTCCTCGCTCTTAATCGGACTTCTTTACTCTCTTTTGATCTAAAACTGACTTTCATACACTCTCTCATTGTCTTTAACGAACTTCCAAAATCCATCTTTCTCTTCAAACGACTTTCATACTCCTTAACTCTTAAACCGACTTTTATATCTCGCTCAAACGGACTTCCTTACTCTCTTTTGTTCATAAAACGACTTTCATACTCGCTCTTGCTTTTAAACCGACCGCCATAATACGTCTTGCTTTTAAACCGGCTTCCATAATCCAACTTGATCTTAAACCGACTTCCATACTCTCCCTCTTGCTCTTGCGTCTACCTCTATACTCTATTTCTTGCTGTTTAACCGACTTCCATACTCTTTCTTGGTTTTATACTGAATTCCATGCTCTTCAAACGACTTTCATACTCACTCTTGCGCTTAAGCCAATTTGAATAAGCTCTTGCTTATTAAACAACTTCCTACCCTCTCTCTTGCTCATTAAACAACTCTCTCTCTTGCTCATAAAACGATGCTCTCTTGCTCTTAAACCTATGACATACTCTATATATTGTTTTTAACTGACTTCCATACTCTCTTGGTTTTATACTAATTTCCATACTCTCTCTTTCTTATCTCTTGGACTTTAACCAACTTCAATTCTCCCTCTTACTCTTCAAACGCCTTTCAAGCTGTACGCATATAAAAGGTTAATGTAACGCGTTTTTGAAGCTCCCCCTTGCTCTTAAATCAACTTTCATAATCTCTTTTGCTCAATAACCGACTTCCATACCATATCTCTTGCTCATAAACTGATACTCTCTTGCTCTTGAACCGAATTCTATACTCTATATATTGCTCAATACTTCAATGCTTCCCTTGCTCTTCAAACAACTTTCATACTCCATCTTACTCCTAAACCGCGTTTCATACATCCCTTGCTCTTCAAGCACCTTTCATACTCCCTTACTCTTAAACATACTTTCATACTTTCTCTTGCTCTTAGACGGACGTCCTTGCTCTCGTTTGCTTGCTCTTAAACCGACTTTCGTACTCGCTCTTGCTTTTAAACTGACTTCCATAATACCTCTTGCTTTTAAACCGGCTCTCTCTTGCTCTTTAACTAAATTTCAAACTAGCTCTTGCTTTTAATCATATCTTTTTTTTCTCTTTCACTCTCACTCTCTTACTCTTAAACTGACTTCCATACTGCCTCTTGGTCTTAAAGTTACTTCCATATTCTCGCTCCTGTTCTTAAACTGACTTCTATTCTCTTTCTCTCGAACCGAAATGAAACCGTATAAAAATCGACGGTACGATTTAAGCTGCAAAGAGGCTGTTATGAAGCGGGAGCTTGTAACATATTTCCACGGAGTAAGTAAGTAAGTAAATATAAGGGTATGAGTAGGCAAAGTATGGTAAGGGTATGTCATACAAACTGACTTTTTTAGTTCTTACTTCTCACAAGAACCTCTGATTCAAAAAAGTGGGTTCGTGTACTTATGTACGCGCGTTAGAAGTTATACTTTTTTGCCGTAAAAAAACAAAAAACAAAAGAGAGACCTCAAAAACACTTCCAAAGTACCCAAAAACATCCTCTATAGTCCATCAAAAGGCTTTCAAAGTATCACCAAAAGACCCTCAAAATATTTCCCAAAAGGCTACCAAAAGACCTTTTAAAGACCCCAAATGAACCCTGCTCCTCCAAAACCTCCCAAAAGATTCCCATACACTTCCAAAAGATTACCAAGAGGCCCCCTGAAGACCTCCCAAAAGACCCGCAAAAGACCCTACGAAAGACTCCAAAAAGACCCTGAAAAGACGACCCAATGACCTTAATTGTGTAGTGCGCTTCTTCCCACCGACAAGTTGCACTATTTACGACTATGTCAATGATATCTAGTACCTCCTCCTTGACTGAAAACCATTTACATTTTTCCTACAGAACGCCCAGAAACGCTAACCATTTTGGAAAATCTTTTACTTTTCACTTCCGCTTCCACTTCCAATGCACTGCTTCCTAAAACTATACTGCATTATCGATATTTTGACACCTTTCGGTTTATGTTTATTTTTTATGTATGCTCTGGCTATTCGCTTTAATTATTATTTTGTATATGACATCAAAACCTTATTTCGGGCAGAGTTACTTACTCGCAAAACAACAGTGAACTAACTCGTATGTTATATGGTTACATGTAAGCTTCTATCAAATGAGAAGAATTAAAAAATAAAAAGACAAACTATCTACCGTTTTTCGTTTTATTGTATAAGATTGATGTAAACAAAAAAAAAAGCAAACAAAATGCTCTCATCAGTTTCTTTTTTTTTTTCCTTTTCAAAAAATTAGCATTTCAAGGAAATCGAAATGTTGGTCTTAATTTATTACAAATAAAAAAAAATAACAAAAAATAACTGAAAAAGACAAATTATATTTGTAAGTAATTTAGCTCCACAGAATTTTTAATAAAACAAAACACTTGAGAATTTGGTTAATTTGTTTTACTTTTCTTTTAAAAAAAAAAAATATTGGGACAATATTTACTTTTGGGACTTATGACCCACTTAAGTGGGACAAATCGAATTTCCCGATCGTTTGGGACATAAGTCCAAAATTGTTTGTCGAAGATGGGAAATAAGTCCCAAATTTTCCGAGAGATAATAATTGGGACATAAGTCCCAACATATTTTTTTGGGATTTATGTACCGATGAGGTGGGACATTAATCCCTAATTCGATTTGGGACCTATGACCCACTTAAGTTGGGACAGAAGTCCCAAAAGTAAATATTGGGACTAACGTCCCGGGGACTTGTGTCCCAGCGCCGCCTGTGGCACGATTTGTATCGGCACTTTTGAGTCGTCGCTATGGACGTATTATGGTTATCTATAAAAGGATGATTATAGGACGTATGTAACAAGGTAATATAATTATTTGACGATTATAGGTTAATTATAATAACTTTATGGGATGTTTTAGTGATGAATCTAAGAAGACTATATTTGGAGAGGGTATCATCTAGCTGCTGTGCAGCTCGAGCTTTATACAGTGAGCGTACATTCCATGAGAAAACTCTTACATCGTTAAGCCGTTTTCGTTGCCGTGGTCGTCGTCGTTCATCAGTGTATCCGAGGCTAATTTTGGGGCGGGGTTATTCGCTTCGCACCAACCTTTCTTTGAAGGGAATATAGCTCGATCATTCAGCTTTTTTCTGTATTTGGAGGAAAATTACCAGCGGCCACCACGTGGAGGTTTGATCGCACTTCTACCAGTTTGTTTTTAAAGTTTGTTTTAATGTGAAGGTTGGAGTCTCCGATTTACGAATGAGAAACAATTTCGTTTATATGGCTACCTCTGCTGGCCATACAGAAAGTCATCCTGTGAGTCCAGTTTTCAAGAATTTTTTCGACCATTTCGGCGAATAACAGTCACAAGGTTATGTTTTAAAGCTGGAATTGTCTCTGGATTATCCACAAAACATCTATCCTTAACAGCGCCCCATAGAAAAAAGTCCATCGTCGTCAAATCACAGCTCAGCGCAGGTCAATTTACATCTCCAAAACGGCTGATTATTCGGTTGCCAAATTCGGCACGCAAGAGATCGATTGGCAGTCAGCTTGTATGGCATCTGGTGCCACCAAATATCGCCCACATTCATGGCGTCGATTAGAGGCCACATAAAAAGTGAGGCTGAGCAGGCTCTGTAACGGTCGCCATTGACGGTAACGACGTTTCAAGGAGCGTTTTCGAAGAAAAATGGGCCACCACTCCAAAAACCCAAACAAAACTGTCGCTCTTGGTAGATGCATTGGCTTCTTTACGATTACGTGTGGCTGTTACTTGTTTACATAGCCATCGAGATGGAAATGCACTTCATCTGAAAAGATGATTTTTCGACCAAAATCGGCGTCACTATCAAGCTGGTCTATGGCCCACGCAGAGCACTGATATCGAAACGTCTGGTCATTTGCCTTCAACTCTTGAGTCATCTGGACCTTGTGAGCGAATAATCCGTCTTTGTGCATTTTTCTGCTCAGGCTGGTGCTACTAATGGCCAGTTGCTGCGATTTTCATCGACTTGAGGTCGATGGATTCTGTCTCACAGCCGCAATATTCTCGGGTAAGCGGCCTATTCGAGCTCAACGAGCACTTCGGATATCCAATAGCAAGCCTTTCTCACGAACTTTCTTCACCAATTTCACCACAGTGGTTCCGCTAAGGACTATTTCATGAGCCTTCTTTCTTTATAAAATGCACACGAGTTCGCCTACACAACAGTCACATTGCAAATAAGTTTACAATATTTTGAAACGCTTCTCAAGCGAAAACATGATTGTGTCGTGTCGCCGAATATCAGACTGACAAGCGTCAACATTTCAAGCAAATCGTTATAAAAAAAAAGTTGACATAGCCTGCTGTTGACATAGTTACTGAATTTCTTGCTCCTTAATCAACTTCCATAATCTCTTTTGCTCATTAACCGACTTCCATACCCTCTCTATTGCTTGTAAACCGATACTCTCTTGAATTTAAACCAACTTCCATACTAGATCATGTTCTCATACTGACTCTATACTCAATATTTTGCTCTTAAACCGCATTTCATACTCTCTGTGTTGGTATTTAACCAATTTCCATACTTCTTCTTGTCCTTTAACCGAATTTAATACTTCAACTTGCTCTTCAAATACCTTTCATACTCACTTTTTTCTTAAACCAACTTCCATAATCTCTTGTGATCATTAACCAACTTTTATACACCTTCTCTTGCTCATCAACCAACTTCCATACTAGCTCTTGTTTTCAAGCCGACTACATACTCCATATCTTGCTCTTAAAGCGGCTTCTATATTCTCTCTATTAGTCCTAAACCAACTTCTACACTCCCTCTTACTCTTAAACCTACTTTCATACACCCTCTCGAACTCAAACTGACTTCAATACTCTCTCTTGCTCTTAAACTGAATTCCATACTTTACCTCTTGCTCATATGCATACTTCCATACTCTCTCTCTCTCTCTTGCTCTTAAACCAACTTCCATACTCGCTCTTGTTCTAAAGCCGACTACATACTCCATATCTTGCTCTTAAACCGGTTTCTGTATTCTCTCTCTTAGTCCTAAACCAACTTCTATAATCCTTCTTACTCTTAATCCGACTTTCATACTCCCTCTTGAACTCAAACCGACTTCAATACTTTCTCTTTCTCTTAAACTGACTTCCATACTTTACATCTTGCTCTTCAACCTACTTCCATACTTTACCTCTTGCTCATAAGTATACTTCCATACTCTCTCTCTCTCTCTCTATTGCTCTTCAATCGACTTCCATACTTCTTCTTGCTCTTAAAGCTACTTCCATACTCTTGCTCTTAAGTCGACTTTCATACAACTCTCTCCTGATCTTGAACCGACTTCCACACTATTTCTCTCGAACGATGACAACATCGTAGTAACGCTTGTAGATCTCGTCATTGTAGAGTCTCCGGAATCATCCTTTCTCACTTTCCGACAATTCACCTTAAGACTTTCTTCTCGAATGCGGTTAGGAAGTCAAAGTTTTAATTGCTAAGCACCCAAGTCTCGGATCCATATGAAGTAAATACTGGTATGACCATTGTCTTATATACCAGCAGCTTGAATGTAAAGTTTATATCCCTGGACATGAAGACTCTTAACAAGCTAAAGTAGCTTTTGTTGGCTTTAAGCACCCAAGCGCGCATTTCTGGTTCCATGCTGTTATCGGCTGCTACAATTGATCGTAGATAGTTAAAGAATTGCTTTAAATTCTCGCTCCACAATCTTAATTGAGTGAAAAATATTGGATCTTAGTCACCATGTACTCTGTTGTACTCCCGTTTATGTGAAACCCGAGATTTCTGGGTGCCCGCTCGATCTTGATAAACAAAGTCACCATTTAGTGAACTCATATGAAAAGCTGAGAGTGCTGCTGTCCGATCATCCGATTCGATCAGAAGTAGCTGAAAGAAGTTCATTAATGAAAATGAGAAAAAGTGTCGGAGACAAAAAAGAGCCTTGCGGAACACCAGCGTTTAGCATTACCGCGTTCAATACGATCTGGACTGAAGGGTCAGAATGGTAGCTACTAGTACGAAAATCAAGCCGGGTTTAATCAGTGCCGTAGGCACTAGTTTTCGCCAAAGAGCTTGCATGCCTTGCCTTGGAAATAGTGAGTGCAACAACTTTGTGAATAGGCTCCAATTTTCAATGAGAGATATGGGTCCAAAATAACATGTTGTTCAAAAAGAAACTGGACATGCTTCCTAACCAAACAAACAACAAAAAGATATAAAAGTACAACAACACTTTTCATAACAAATTTGTTCGTTTTTTTTATTTCTTATTATTTCAGCTTTTGTCGATACACATTAAATAACAGAGAGGTAGATAGATAGATAGTTAGTTAGATAGATAGATGTTTTTAATTTTTTTATTTTTTTTTAGAGAAGTGGTGACGCTAAGTAATTTCTTTGGTAAGACCCATTATTGATATCATTTTGACAGATTGTAGTTGTTGTTGTTGTTGTTGATGATGCTTTTTTTAATATTACAGTTGAGGATACTTCTGTCAATGGCTCCTACCAAAGGCAGTCTTAGCGACGCAAACTGATCTCTGCGTAGATAATTGTCCTTCTTGTTATTTTTTTTATTTTATTTATTAATATCATAATAAGGTGATAATAATTATTGTTATTTCATAAGACACCGTTATTTGGCTTACTCGGTACAACATAGCAAGAAAAAGTTGCAAAATCTGCCAATAGCCAACATTACAGTGTACAATGCACAGAAGAGCTTCGGTAAAAGTTATTTTCTGTCGAGTGGCTGTCATGTTGATTTGTTTTCTGACACTGATTTTGATTTTGACATAGGCATAGCTATTAATATTGACACTGACATTGATATTGATTGTGAAATTGACATTAATATTCACACTGACACTGACACTATGTAGTGGTGCTTGAAGGGATAAGTTCATGTTAACTCACGTAATTAATATAAAAAGTTATATAGGAACGGCTTGGTTTAAATTTCGTAAATTGTTGTTTTCTGTCGGGAAGGGGTGGGGGGGTTGGTTTTTGTTTTTTTTTTCTTCTTCTAAACATCAGTCGTGAAAACATTAACCGAAAATGAGCCAAACGTTTCACCCTTCTTGCCAATAGCCTTAGCTTGATATTGGCCAACATCGATCATGGCACATTTCGAGATGGTAAACGTATAGCGATTGCCATCTTTGGTGAAGGTGAACCGTGAGCTGGCCTCATCGATTGGCTTGCCATCTTTAAGCCAGGTCAATTGTAATGGTGTCTCCTGTGTCTCACACTCGAATGTGCTCGATTCGCCCTCTTGCACCGTAACCGATGTTGGGAATTTCACAAATGTCGGCTGCTTTGGTTCCTCGCCGGGCACCAGAATGTTAATGGTGCATGTGCTGAAACTTTCGCCAGCATCATTGAACGCCTCACATGTGAACGTGCCAGAATCTTCGGGGAAAATCTCGGCAATCTGTAGCTTATAGATATTCGCCTCGGTTGTGTATTGGAAGTCCTTAGATGGTTTGATCTCTTTGTTGTTGTGCAGCCAGACGACATCAAAGCGTTCGGCACCGATAATGCGGCAAGCAAGTGTTACAGCTTCACCGTCCTTGACGAAACGCGATTCCAAGTGGCTTACAATTTTCGGTGGCTTATCGCCGCTGGTGTGACGCTTGGCTGAGTTCTTTTCCATTGCTATATGAAAAAAACAAAGATCATTAACTAAATGAAAAAACTAATTCTATACTCGACTTACGTTTGACAGTTAGCTTGCACTTGGTATCAACTGAACCAATCGAATTTGTCGCTGTGCATGTGAAGACGCCCTCGTCCTCGGGGAAGATTTCCTTAATTGACATTGTGGCGACGCCATTCTTATATTTCAAATCCATGATTTCCGATGAGAATATCGCTTTGCCATTCTTTGACCATGTGATTTGTGGTTCGGGATCCCCTTTGACGTGGCATGTCAACACCAATGGCTCTCCATCGCGGATGGTAAGATCTGTCAGAGGCTTGGAGAATTCCGGCTTGCACATTAACGAATCGTCTGGTGGCACTGTATGCAAAAAAGAAAATGGTGAACTTTTTTTTTTTTACCACAGAAGAAGATCTAGATGCGATCTGCCATTTTAGGAGGAGAGATAACGAATCCATCAAATTGTGGGATAACATTCTCAGCTATCTGTCAGCAGCTCAGCAATAACAACTGTCAAAGTCAACAACTGGCAAAGCGAGGAGAGATAACGAGTCCAATAAATTATGGGACAACATTCTCAGCTATCTGTCAGCAGCTCAGCAATAACAACTGTCAAAGTCAGCAACTGGCAAAGCGAGGAGAGAAAACGAGTCTATCAAATTGTGGGACAACATTCTCAGCTATCTGTCAGCAGCTCAGCAATAACAACTGTCAAAGTCAGCAACTGGCAAAGCGAGGAGAGAAAACGAGTCTATCAAATTGTGGGACAACATTCTCAGCTATCTGTCAGCAGCTCAGCAATAACAACTGTCAAAGTCAGCAACTGGCAAAGCGAGGAGAGATAACGAATCCATCAAATTGTGGGACAACATTCTCAGCTATCTGTCAGCAGCTCAGCAATAACAACTGTCAAAGGCAGCAACTGGCAAAGCGAGGAGAGATAACGAATCCATCAAATTGTGGGACAACATTCTCAGCTATCTGTCAGCAGCTCAGCAATAACAACTGTCAACGTCAGTAACTGACAAAGCGAGGAGAGATAATGAATATAAAAATAATGTCTCTCAGAAATTCTTAGAGTCCTCAGTTAGGAATCGTGTCACATTTATTAAGGTGCCTGAGGACGGATGGATCCTTGGGACAAAGCTGAGATGAGATAATTTCGTTGAAAGCATACACCAGGTTATCTCTAAAATTTGGTCAAATGGTTTCAATGGCTCAGCAAGGTGGTTTGCCTGATCGACAAGCTTCGGACACCCAATAAACTATACCCACTATAGACGTATTAGTCTCCTTACTGTAGCCTATATAAGATCCTACCTTCTGTATTGTGTGAACGTCTGAAGAAACTCATTGACAATCTGATTGGTCACTACCATTGCGGCTTTAGGCCATTATTGCTCACGCAATTGATCAAATATTCACAGTGCGGCAGATCCTGGAGAAGACCGAAGAAGTACAGTGCGATACATACGTATATGTATTGTGACAGAAGCAGCAAAGAACAGAATTGACAGGTAACGAAGGGAAGATAAAGTATTTGCTGTGAATAAGAAGCTACACCCATCGTTATCAAAATAGCTGCCAAGAGCTTTAAGGTAGCTAGGGACTTTGTCCACCATGGCTCCGCTGCAACATCTGCAAACGACACCAGCTTCAAAGTCAAACCAATAATTATTCTTGCCCCTTAAACACAATAGCTGCTTCTTTGGGCTAAGAAGGCAATTGATTAGTAATGGCCTTCCTGTCGCGGACTATTAAAAAGTCCCTGTATAAGATACTAATCATCCCAGTTTTGCTCTATGGCATAGACTCTATCGAAGGTGGATGAAGATTCCTTGGTCGCTTCAAACGAATTTTCTGGACAATTTACGGTCCTGTTTGCGTTGACTAGCATTTGAGTCAGTGGATTCGAGCTGTGCAACGGCAACGACTTGGCCAAGATACTATGTACTGGACTGTACGATATGTAGAACGGATGGGCACTTTCGAATCTACAACAGGTCCTTGTGGTGAAGCATCCACCTTCTCTCGACCATTCATGTTCTGCGTGTTATAGTTTTGCACACAAATGGAAGGGACCTTCAATTTAATGCCATATCCGAATTGAGAAGACTTCCTTGATAGTTATTTGTCCCAGACGTTCATTAAATATTCATAAAAGACTGTCGTTTAACTAAACGTTGTTTAAAGTTTGACTATAGAGCAATCCAGGGTTTATCTTGCTGGGCGGCTTGTTAAACTAAACGGAAGCCTACACTTTGACTCTAAGCTAACGAAATGATTACAATCAAGGCATTTATACTAACTACAGCGTAAGTCAAACTGTCGTTTAACTAAACGCTGTTTTAAGTACTATAGAACGAGCAAAGGTTTAACTGGCTGGACTGATTAGAGTAAACGGAAGCCTACACTTTGACTGTAAGCTAAAGAAATGATTACAATCAAGGCACTTATACTAACTACAGCGTAAGTCAAACTGTCGTTTAACTAAACGATGTTTCACGTTTGACTATAGAACGAAAAAGTGTTGAACTTACTGGGCTGGTTAAACTTAACGGAAGCCTACACTTTGACTGCAAGGCGAGCGAAATGATTACAATCAAGGCACTTATACTAACTACAGCAAAAGTCAAACTGTCGTTTAACTAAACGCTGATTCAAGTACTATAGAACGGGCAAGGGTTTAACTGGCTGGACTGGTTATACTAAACGGAAGCCTACACATTGACTCTAAGCCCAGTGAAATTATTACAATCAAGGCACTTTTTTTATTCCTAAACTGTCGTTTAAGTAAACGCTGTTTCAAGTACTATAGAACGAGCAAATTTAACCTGAGATGCGCTGGTTAAACTAAACGGAAGCCAACACTCCATTTAAGTCGAGCATTTATGTTGCAAAAATATTCGCGACACTGGTTTAGGCTAAGATATGGTTAGGAATTAAGGAACTTATACCAATACATCAACTGATCCCTCCCTGAACTATGCTATCATTAAAGAAAATAGAGGTATATACCGGATTGTATGGCATTAGATACCGATTACAATTCCTTTTAATGGCTTGGAGAGTAGGATAACAAAAGTAGGCGTATCGAACTTACATATCAACTCTTTAGTAGCGCTTCGCGATCTTGATGGACTGCCTGGAGTTTTTAAGCTTCCGCCGCCATATTTGTTCTTCTTTGCTGTTGTTGTGCTTGTGGCTGAGCTCTTATTGTCTGAAATGCTTGTTGATGAGAAGGAACTTGATGTGTTGCTTGCAAACTGTAAACAGAAGAAGGAATTCTTAATCACATTTCCAATTGGGGGTGGTGAAAAGTTGTTCGTTGTTACCTTGTTGCTGGACGAATAATTTGAGCTCGTTTGATGTTGTGACGATAAGGACGATGAGTGCTGCTGGCTGGTGGCTGATGTAAATTGACGGACGGTAACAATTGGAGGAGGTGCCGGCTTAAGTGGTTGTTCGATGTATTTCCGATCTTCATATGGTTGTTTGTGTGTGTGTAAAGTTTGTGGAACAGATATCGTTAACATTAATATTCATATCATATTTTTCTAAATCGTTATATTAATATTTTTTATGGAATGAATTAAGGAATCCTTGGGGGTACAATAATAATTGGAGAATTAGGTTTTGGTTTATTGGGAGTAAAAAGAGCTTCTCGCGAGATGGGAAAGGTTAGAAAATTAAAAATCAACTAAAAATAAAGGTATTCATTATTTTGGTGGGCGTAAAAAAAACTTCTCACGAGTCACGAGATGGAAAAGGTTGCAAAAGTAAAACAAAGAAGGAAATAACTAAAAAAAATTAATCATTATTTTATTGGGTGTCAAGAATGGTTGCGTAATTAAAAAAAAAAAAATAAAAAAAAAAATTAAAAAAAAAAAAATAAAAAAAAAAATAAAAAAAAAAATAAAAAAAAAAAAAATAAAAAAAAATAAAAAAAAAAAATACAAAAAGAATTAAAATAAAAAAAACATCGTTTATTTATATGATTTTTTTGTTTGTTTACCTCCAGAATATAGGAAATTGTGAGCAAGTTCAGCCTGCTCAGGTGTTACCCATTGCCCTACGAAAATATATATTATTTATGTTTATTTGCATTGTTATGGATATTTATATGTATATAGAAAAGTACAAAATACAATATTGCTAATAAAAAAAATCAGAAATATCAACATTTTGTTCAACGTTTTTGTTTTTAAAAAGTTTGCAAAAGATACGGTGGCAACTTTGGTTGTTGTAAGTAGTTGCTAGTTGTTTGTTGTTGTGGGGGTAGGAGTCAACTACGATAAAAACTTATTGGGTTAAAAGTGTCAAATACATTTCGCCAGCTGGCAATTATTTAAATACCGTGCGGTTGTCCGTCAAAGTTTCCTTGTCTTTGGGCATCAATGTTGCTGAATTGATCGATGTTTGAAATGCTGAATAGCGAAGCAATCAATTCAGCGACGTTTGAAATGCTGAATAGCGAAGCGATCGATCACAAGCAAAATAATGAGGAAGAGGAACCCAACTCGGCACCAATATCGGGCATCAATTTTGCTGAATTCAGCGATGTTTGAGATGCTGAATAGCGAAGCAATCAATTGCAAGCACTCGGGCATCAATTTGGCTGAATTCAGCAATGTTTGAAATGCTGAATAGCGAAGGAATCGATCGCAAGCAAAATAACCAAGAACAGGAACACAACTCGGCACCAATATCGGGCATTAATTTTGCTGAATTCAGCGATGTTTGAGATGCTGAATAGCGAAGCAATCAATTGCAAGCACTCGGGCATCAATTTGGCTGAATTCAGCAATGTTTGAAATGCTGAATAGCTAAGGAATCGATCGCTAGCATAATAATGAAGGAGAGGAACCCGACTCGGACCAATATCGGGCATTAATTTTGCTGAATTCAGCGATGCTTGAGATGCTGAATAGCGAAGCGATCGATCACAAGCAAAATAATGAGGAAGAGGAACCCAACTTGAGAACAATATCGGGCATTAATTTTGTTGAATTCAGCGATGTTTGAAATGCTGAATAGCTAAGGAATCGATCGCTAGCATAATAATGAAGGAGAGGAACCCGACTCGGACCAATATCGGGCATTAATTTTGCTGAATTCAGCGATGCTTGAGATGCTAAATAGCGAAGCAATCAATTGCAAGCACTCGGGCATCAATTTTGCTGAATTCAGCGATGCTTGAAAAATTGAATAGCGCTCGGGAACAATATCGGACATCAATTTCGCTGAATTCAATAATTTTCGAAATGCTGAATAGCGAAGCAATAAATTGCAAGCACTCAGGAACAATATCAGGTATAAGTTTTGCTGAATTCGGCGAAGTTTAAAATGCTGAGAGAGAGAGAGAGAGCGACAGAGCGCGAGACAGTGTATAGCGTGTTGTTGTTGTGTTTGTATATTCAATACCACGAATGCATCTAATCCAACTTACCCTCAACAATGACAACACACTCAGTTTCGTCGGTGCCGTGACAGTTGGTTGCACGGCAACTGTATTTGCCAGAGTCCGATGGTTTGCAGTCGATTATTTCCATGGTGACAACGCCGTCCGAGTGTGTCATCGAATACTCGTATTTGCTGAGTTCGCGGCCATCCTTGTACCATTTCACGGTGGGCACCGGCTTGCCGCTCAAGCAGCACAATAATTTGCATGTGTCGCGCGCTTGCATCACACGTGGACGAAGAAGGAATGTAAAACTGGGCGCCGATTCGGATTCCTCTTGCCAGAATGTGTATGGCAACGGTTCGCGCCTGCGTACCGGCGTCGATTCATGACGATAGACGGGCTGTTCCTTCGGCAGTGGCTGTACATTGAGAAAGACGACCTCTTCGCGTGATCCATAATGATTTTCCGCACGAATGATATACTCGCCGCGATCTTCCAATTTGACGCGATTGATAATAAAGTAATAGTCATCGCCGGCGTATCGCTTCATAAACTTAACGCTTTGACGCAACTCTTGATGGTTGTGCGACCAGCTGAGTGTTGGCGTCGCGATCGCAATGCATCGGCAATAGAATTTCACACTCTGCCCCTCATAGCAGAACTGACTGGATGGACGAATGACGAAGCGCGGTGCCGCTTGACGGCGATCAATTGAGGCATCGTGAATTTTGTACTTCTCCATGAGCAGCTTGCGCAGTGACGAATACTCGGACAGACGACCGATTGGCAGGAGATATTTGCTGAAGTCTTCGTATTTCTTGCGCAGCTTGTCGCGGAATGCCAAGTACTTTTCGCGTGCGATTTTCTGCTTGCGATCACTGTGATCGCCGGTTAACCACGGATGCAGCAGACATTCGTGAGCGGTCATTCGTTTCTCCTTGATAGCGACCAGCAGGCTGCGAATAAAGTCTTTGGCCTCATCGGAAATGTGTCGGAAGGTCTCTTCATCAAAGTCCCAGTCGCAGGATTTGACATTCTTAAGTGTGGCGACGTCGTTTTCGCCAGCGAATGGCGATAGTCCGCTCAAACTAATTGGAAGAGAAGAGAAGTTGTATATTATCATTGGAAAGCTTATCATATCTCATAACAGTGTCTCATTTAACAGTGTCTCATAACAGTGTCTCACTTAACAGTGTCTCATAACAGCGTCTAACTTAAGAGTGTCTCATAACAGGGTCTCATGTAACAGTGCCTCATAATAGTGTCTCACTTAACAGTGTCTCATAACAGTGTCTCATAACCATGTCTCATAAGAGTGTCTCACTTAACAGTGTCTCACTTAACAGTATCTCACTTAACAGTTGTTGATAACAGTGTCTGTCTTAACAGTGTCTCACTTGACAGTGTCTCACTTAACAGTATCTCACTTAACAGTGGCTGATAACAGTGTCTTACTTAACATTATCTCACTTGACAGTGTCTCACTTAACAGTATCTCACTTACAGTGGCTGATAACAGTGTCCGACTTAACAGTGTCTCACTTGACAGTGTCTCATTTAACAGTGGCTGATAACAGTGTCTCACTTAACAGTGTCTCACTTGACAGTGTCTCATAACAGAGTCTCACTTAACAGTGCCTCATAACAGTGTCTTTCCCTAACAGTGTCTTTCCCTAACAGTGTCTTTCCCTAACAGTGTCTCACTTAACATTAACATTAACCGGCTGATAACAGTTTCTCACTTAACTTTTTACTTTTTGAACATGTACCCCCTTAAACCATGAAGTGAGACGTTGTCAAGTCAAAAGACCCCTAAAAGACCTCAAAAAGACGCTCAAAAGACCTCCAAAAGGCCCTTAAAAGACGAATCTGTTAAAAATGTGAATGCACGTGCACCCAACTAACACAATTCAAAAGAAATTCTAGCTCATACTTACAGCACATATGTAAGCACACCGACTGCCCACATATCTGTATAGAAGCCAACCGGTTCACGGTTAACAATCTCTGGGGCTGCAAATTCGGCAGTTCCTGTCGTTATTTTGACCACTTCATTCGGGTCCAAACGGGTCGCCAGGCCGAAATCGATTAACTTCACATTGGTGCTGCTACGTGTCTGGCACATGATGTTCTCCGGCTTGATGTCAAGGTGAATGATGTTCTTTTCGTGCATATGCTTAACGCCCTCGCAAACTTGACGCATGTAATTGATAACCTCAGCTTCTGACATGGTGTAACCTTCGGAAGTGATGCGCTCGAATAGTTCACCACCAGATAAGCTAGAAAATGGATAACATTATAGATGATGATAATAAGCAATATAAAAAAAACGACCACAACATACAATTCAAAGATCAACACCATTTCGTCGTCATCCTCGAAGGCATCGTGTAAATTGATCAGCTTCTGATGATGCAGCTGATTCATTATGTCGATCTCACGACGAATGAGATCCTTTTCAATGATATGCGAAACGGGAATGAATTTGGCGGCAAAGATGTTGCCTGTGCTGCGCTCGCGACAACGATGAACAACACCGAAAGCTCCCGTACCGATTTCTTCAAGAATGTCATAACGATCGTAGACGCTGTCGTGTGAGATTTCAACCGGTTGTGGGACGTATTTCGAGTAGATGTCAAAGACATATGAATCGTAGTCCTTGATGGGGCCGTCCGCTTTGCCGCGTACCTGCATTAAATATTGGAATTAAGTTTTCATTATACCAAATTTAGAGTTATTGCATCGCTAAGCTAAGCTGGGCACATCATTTAGTTAAGAACTTATGTAGTTTGTTTGTGACATGTTTTGTTTTTTAAGATTCTAATTCCGTCAAAATTGGAATTTATTTTGAGTATAGTTTGGCAAAACATCATGGAAAGTTACACAGTTGGATAAAAATTAAAAATCGCAAAAAAAAATATTGGGCGATTTTACAAAATAAAATTTGCCCAAAAAATCAATCAATAATCGATCAAATCGATGACTAAAAAAACACTCAAAATATTGGGTATTTGTTTTTTATAATCAATATTCGCCCATTATTCATTCTTCAAACTTTGGGCGGTTATTATTCATTATGAACATTTGCCTAAATTATAAAGTTCCCAAATGGATGATCGCCCAAAAACGTACATAACTTTTTTGGGCGATTGTTCATTTGTTGTTTTCGGGCGATTATTCATCATGAACATTTGCCTAAATTAGAAAGTTTCCGAATGAATGATCGCCCAAAAACGTATATAACTTTTTTGGGCGATTGTTCATTTCTTGTATTTGGGCGATTATTCATTATGAACATTTGCCTAAATTTGAAATAAATGATTGCCCAAAAATGTATAGAATTTTTTTTGGGCAACTTTTAATTTCTGGTTTTTTTTTCGGGCGATTAACGCCACATTGAAAATCTGAAATTTATCTGCCGCACCAACCTTTTTGCCATTTTCGTCAATTTCGTATTTTCGTTCTTTCGGTTTCTTCTTGCCGGTATCCTTGGTTGTGATCAGAGTGCTGACATCCGATGAGTCCGACCGACCGTACACATTTTCCGCATAGATTCTAAATTCATATTGATGGCCTGGTGCCAGTCCGGTGATGGCCATCGATGTGAAACGTGTATTGCCAACGCGAATCCATGATGACATTGGATGTTCACGCTTTTCAACCAGATAATTGGTGATATTTGAGCCTCCATCCCAGACGGGAGTCTTCCAGCTGAGCGACAGTGAATCAACTCCAATACTCTCGACGAGTGGGAATCGTGGTGGATCTGGACGATCGCTAATTTGTATTTTAACAATGGCCGTATCGGAGCCGAGTTCATTTTCTGCCGTAATTCTGTACGGTCCCGAATCGAGTTTCGAGCCGTCGCGAATTGTCAGAATGGCGTGTCGTTCCTTCGTCTCGACATGATAGTGTCCACCGGATTCGATTGTCTCACCCTCACGAACCCAATGAATGCGTGGCTTGGGATGGCCTGTGAAGGGAATCTTAATGACGACATTTTCGCCCTTGTCAAAGAAGGCGGTGTCGCGGAAGCGTGGTGGCACGTTCAGTTTAGGCGCAGCTGTAATAGAAATAATAATGCATTTTTGGTAATCAATCAATCAATCAATCATTTAGTCCGATAGCTGGTCTGGAGAACCAAAGTACTTACTCATGATAACTAGCGCTGCTCTTGTCGACTTGGCACCCGCTTTGTTGACAGCACGGCATACATATTCATCAGCATCCTCCCCAAAGACATCGTTAATTGTCAGGAAATAATTCTCACCCTCAGCGTACATGTGATATCGGGCACCATTGGAAATTTCCCGAGCCCCCTTGTACCATGAAATGACAGGTTTGGGCACTCCGGTGATGGTGCACTGGAACTGAGCATTGTGATTCTGAATGCAGTTGGCATCTTGTAATGGTTTGATGATTTGCGGCGGTGTTGCCGCTTTGGGATCGATAATTTTGACAGATGTCGATGCGACAGACTCCTTCGAGAGGCCGGCCGAATTCTGAGCGAATACGCGGAATTCGTATTGGCGACCCTCGATCAAGTGGGGGCAATTGATCTGAGTTGCCGGGCAAATCGTCACATTGACACGTTGCCAGGCATTGCTGCCAACTTCGCGCTTATCAATCCAATAGCCCTGTATGTGAGCACCGCCATCTGACAGCGGTTTCTCCCATTCCAGATGAACAAATTCATCGCCGATTTCGGTGACCGTCGGTATTCCAGGTGGTGATGGCGGATCGAACGGTGCCTTCGCACGGATCGGATTCAAGCCTTCCAGCGCTGCGCCAATGCCATTCTCATTGACGGCCATCACACGGAAGATATACTCTTGATTTTCGGTCAGACCTTGAACAGTGTATGACAAATCCTTGCACATACTCGACACGGTTATCCAGTGTGCCGAAGTGACATCCTTGCGTTCGACCACATAATGTGTAATACGAAGTCCACCGTCGTATTTTGGTGGACGCCAAGCGAGACTGCACGAATGTTTTGTAATGTGCGATGTACCCATGGGGCCAGCCGGTGGTCCCGGCAGTCCAGTGATGCGCACATCAAAGGTTCCCGTCGCCGCACCACTGTCATTCTTGAAATCGATTTGATACAGGCCGGCGTCGTCCTTGCAAATCTCACGAATAAAGATGGCGACATAATCATCAAAGATGGTGTACTTGAAGTGAGCCGTCTCATTGTCGCGCAGAACCTCACCATTCTTACTGATCGTCACTTCCATTGGCTGATCACCGGTATAGTAGACTTTAATCTTGGAGTTGTCATTCTCGGCCAGATACAGATCGTGTGGAATTCGTGTGATAACCGGTGGTGAGCCGATCTTCAGATGGCCAGTCGTATGCACAAAGCCAAGCGAATTGCTTGCCTCGCATGTAAAGTCACCCTCGTCGCTTGATTGCACCTCCGAGATATGCAAACGGAAGATGCCATCCTTGCAGTCGCTGGTAAAACGGCCGCCCATCTGAATTTCTTTGCCATTGCGCAACCATCTGGCTGTTGGCTCGGGCTTACCCGTCGCCTGGCATTGCAGCATGAAGTACTTGCCAAATGGCGCAATACGATCATGCAGACAGCTAACCCATTCGGGCTTTTCGCCGCCCAGCACTTCGCACACCTTGATGGGCATTGTGCAAGAGCTGGGTTCGGATCGGCCGGCCGCATTCACCGCGAATATCCTAAACTCATAGTCGCCCATCTCGATTAGATTGATGACGGTGTATTCGGTGTCCATGACATTGTAGTCGTTGCATTTAACCCAAATGGCGCCGCCGATATCCCGTCGTTCGATGATATAGCCGGTGATGCGTGAGCCGCCATCGCTGTGTGGCTTCTCCCATTTCAAGTCGACATAGTTCTTGCCAACCTTAATCACTTGCGGTGTGCCCGGCGGTGATGGAACCGTGAATTTGCCCTTCAGCTTGAATCGCATCGAAGGCGCCGACGGCAGACTGAAGCCGGCCGCATTCTTTGCTTTAATGCGGAACTCATACTCGCTGCCATTGGTCAGATTGTACAGCTGGTATTTGGTGTCCTTGATGAGGAACTCATAGACATTCCATGATGTATCGTTGGCAACGTCGCGATATTCAATTTGATAGCCTTGAATGCGAGAGCCACCATCGGACGAGGGTCGATCCCAAATTAGAGTCACATTGCCGGAATCCCAATCGATGACTTTCGGTTGGCTGGGTGCATCTGGTACGGTGAATTGATGCTTGGCGACGACAGGTTCCGTCATTTCGAGTGCGTCACTCAAACCGTATTGATTCTCGGCGCGTACACAGAAATGATACTTATGATTGGGCTCCAAGCCCATGACGTCGTAGTGTGTGTTGCGAACAAAACTGCTAACCTTAACCCAGGTGCCGCTGTTGTCAAGCTTCTGGACAACGTAATTGGTTATTGGTGAGCCACCATCGTCCAGTGGTGTCTTCCACGACAGTGAACATGTGTCGGGTGTAATATCGAAAGCAGCGAGTGGCCCAACAGGAACACCGGGCCTATCGACGACCGTCACATGACAGGCAGCCGTATCCGAACCCTCGCTATTCGTCAGCGTAATGCTGTACGAGCCGGTCTCAGCGCGTTTAGCGCACTTATTGTGATAGACCGAGGTGAAATCGTTTGTCTCGAATTTGATCCGGTCATCGGGTAGCACCTCATTGTTATTGATGTTCCATGTCGGCGTTGGCCGAGGCTTGGCATGATATGGCACTGTAATGCGGAACTCTTCACCGGCGATCACTGTCAAGTCACGAATAGCAAGATCCGATGTGATTTTCGGTGCTGTTGGTGGTGCACGGCAAATGAGACGATCCGACGACGAACTGAAGGGTCCCTGACCGGCGGCATTGACAGCTGCCACACGGAATTCATATTCGTGATTCTCAATTAGATTTGGTATTCTGCACGTTAGATCCGGACAGTGGGCGTGTATGCCCTTGGTCCACTTCTCTTCCGATAGCAGACGCTTCTCGATGACATAGCCGGTGATTGGTGAGCCGCCGTCGTGACGTGGCTTAGCCCAGCTGATGGTAATTGAGTCTTCGCTGGAGTCAATACCGCGCGGAATTCCCGGAGCACCGGGCACATCGAACGGATGACGTGCACGTATTGGCTGTTCGGTTGTTGCCGCATCCGATTGGCCGCATTTATTCTCCGCCACAACACGGAATTCGTATTCCTGTCCGATCTTCAGATTGCGAACGCGCACAAACGGAACGGTACAATAGCTGCTGACCTTTGTCCACGTAGAGCTGCGAGCCTCCTTCTTTTCGACGACATAATTCGTGATTGGACAGCCACCATTGTCTTTCGGCGGATTCCAGTACAGTGTGAGGGCATCGCCGGCAAATTCATCGGCACGCAAGTTGGTCGGCGGTTTTGGACGATCCAGAACTTTCACATTAATCGTAGCCGTATCGAAGCCAGATGGATTCTTTAATTGCAAACGATACTGGCCAGAATCGGAGCGTTTCGAGTTCTTAACGACAAAACTGGCCGCATCGTCGGTCAGATTTTGGAACATACGTTGGTCATCGTCGAGTATAGTGTCATTTGCATACCAATGAGCCGTCGGTTTCGGGAAGCCAACATATGGCACATGAATGCAAAAGTCTTCGCCAGCGCGTACAACAATATCCCGAACGCCGCCCAAATCCATGCACGGCTTGTTCGGTTGTTCCTCGATGACAATCGGGCTGGACGGTTTCGACGGGTCAGAACGGCCCACTTCATTGACGGCAATCACACGGAACGCATATTCCTCACCCTCCTTGAGATCTGGCACCGTGTACACTAGATTGTGTATTAATGTCTCGTTGACGGGACTCCAATCCTTGGCACCTTTTGGTTTTATTTCCAAGAAATATCCCTTCACCTTTGATTTGCCGTCGTGTCGTGGTGGCCGCCATGACAGAGTGACGCTGTTCTTGGTGATGCGATCGGCCTTTGGCGGCTCCGGCGGTTCAGGTCTGTAACGTTGCAGCTGTGCGGTCATTGGCTCGGACGGCTTCGACGGTTTGCCTGGGCCGGCTTCGTTGACGGCTGTCACACGGAACTCATAGCGACCGCCCTCGTGCAAGTCTTGAACTGTATAGCTGGTGTTTGGTGTTGGATAGTTGTTGCACTTCAGCCATTCGCCACCGCGCTCCCGACGCTCAACAATATAACCGGAGATTGGTTTGCCGCCGCAATACTCGGGTGCATGCCATTCCAGACTGGCCGACGATGGACTGTAGGCGGCAACAATGGGCTGGCTTGGCGCGTCTGGCGGATCGAAAGGTGATTTGGCGACAACCGGTTTGCCCTCGAGTGGCTCTGACACACCGTAGATGTTTTCAGCGCTGACGCGCAAAATGTACCGCTTACCTTCGGTCAGGCCCTTCACAGTGAATGCGGTTTTCGGGCAATAACCAGGAACCGGATGCCAATCGTCTTTGCCGAATTCGGCAACTTCGACAATGTAGCCGGTGATGTCGCCACCACCGTCATCTTTGGGCGGGAACCACGAACATGAGATATGATCTTGCGCTGTCTCTGTATAGGCAAGTGGTCCTTGCGGTGGTCCCGGCTTATCAACGACAATCACATCAATATCCGCTGAGGCGGTGCCAAATTCATTCTTGGCCGTCACCGTATACTTGCCGGAGTTCTCTCGCGTCGAATCTTCAATGCGGAATATTGTACGCTCGGAATTCGTCTGGTAGGAGATCTTGTTGTTCTCGAACAGTTTAATGCCGGCGCGTGCCCATTCGATTGTCGGTGTTGGTGCCCCAGAAATCGGTATATTAATGTTGACCGGTTCGCCGGCGCGCACCTTAACCTTTCTGCCGATTAGACCATCGAGGTATAGGCGAGGCTTCTCACGCATTGGTCTGGCGGCGAATATCGACGACGATTCCGATGGCTTGCCATTGCCAGCGGCATTAACGGCTGACACCCGGTATTCATATTGATGGCCATCGGTGACACGGTCATCTGTGTAGTCTGTCGTCGGTACTGGTTCGCCATTGATCTTAATCCACCTGCCGGTTGCTTTGTCGCGACGTTCAATGTCATAGCCAATAATTGCTGAGCCACCGTTACTGATCGGCTGCTTCCACTTGATTGCGATGCGATCCTTATCGCTGTCGGTTAGCTCTGGCTTGCCCGGAGCACCAGGAACACTGTATTGATTTCTGGCAATGACCGGCTCCTCCGAGGTCAACGGATCTGATCGGCCCTGCAGATTCTCAGCCATAACGCGGAATTCGTACTTGGTTCCTTCAAGAAGGCGTGGCACAATTGCATGATTGTATTTGGCATTGACGTATGTGACAGCCGGAACCCAGCCACCGCCGTGGGTAAGATCGCGCTTTTCAATAACATATGCGGATATCTCGGAGCCGCCATTATCTGTTGGTGGCTTCCATGAAATCGTCACCGAATTGGCGGTGATCTCTTCGTATTCCAGTGGTCCGATCGGCGGTCCTGGCCTATCCAATACTATCACCTGGAATGATCCTTCGTCGATGCCAGAATTGTTACGCAACAGCAAATGATAGGTGCCTGAGTCACTGCGCTGACAATTGACGGTATGCACAACCGTATGATGTCCGATGGAGGTCAGTGTTGTACGCTCGTTTGTCGCGATCGGAATATTATTACGATTCCAGATGACTTCGGGCGCTGGTTCGCCAATAAAATCAATGTCAACGTGGAAGATGAGACCAGCCTTGATGCGGATATCGTGCAATGGTGTAATGATCTTTGGTGCCAAGTAGCGCACCTTTGCCGTAATCATATCTGATGCTTCTGACGGTTCCGATTGGCCAGCCTTATTCACGGCAATAACACGGAATTCGTATTCCTGACCTTCGGTCAGTTCGCCGACTGTAGCTGCTGTCTTATTTGGTGGTACATGTAGGCTATTCACCCAATAGGGGCTACCCTTTTCCTTCCGCTGAATGATGTACTCGGTGAGTGGTGCTCCGCCGTCAGATTTCGGTTCGGCCCATTCCAGATCGACGTGATCTCTGTCCCAATCGGTGATGGCTGGTTTGCCAGGTGCATCTGGCTCATCGAAATCATTCTTTGCAATGATACTATTGCTGGCCTCCAATGGCTCCGATTCGCCAATAAGGTTGACAGCTTTCACCCGGAACAGGTACTCCTTGCGATGTGTCAGACGTGTGACATCGTGCACCAGATGTGTGCTCATACCGGCGTCCGACCAAGTGCCGCGAGATAAGTCCATTTTTTCGATCACATAATGCAAGATCGGTGAGCCGCCATCATCCTCCGGCTGATGCCATGTCAGATGACAACCCTCTTTGGTTATTTTCGAAATGTCCAGTGGTCCGATCGGTGGACTGGGCCTATCCAAGACGGTAGCATGTGCCGATGCACTGAATTCGCCATGTTCGTTCTTCAGCTGTAGCGTGTAGTTGCCCGAATTGGCACGCGTCGCGAACGGAATCTCAAAGGTGAGTTCATTTTGGAATAGTGACATATCGACAAGTGGGCCTGCCTCAATTGGTTGACCATTGAACAGCCATTTGACTGTCGGTCGGGGTGATGCTTCGATGGGTAGCGTCCAGCCGAGCCTCTTACCAGCATGCACGGTGATATCTTCTAGAAGCGATTTATTAAAGAATGGCGCCAAGAAACGTGGCTTGGCGACAACTGATGCCGACGCGTCACTCGGATCGCTTGGTCCGCTCTTATTGACAGCAATAACACGGAATTCATACTCTTCATTCTCAACCAAATTTGGTACTGTGGCTTTTGTCTGGCCAGCTGGCACATCGACAGCCCTCTCCCAGGCGCCGAATTTCGGACGCTTCTCGATGATGTATCCGGTGATTGGTGAGCCACCGTCTTTCTTCGGTGCCGCCCATTCCAAGTCGACATGATCTCTATCCCAGTCGGTGGCTTGTGGTTGTCCCGGTTTGTCTGGATGGCTGAATGGATCTTTGGCGGTGATCGCTTGTGATGTGGCCAATGGCAGGGATTCTCCCTGTTTGTTAACAGCACGGACACGGAAATTGTAGTCGTGGTTTTCGATCAGATTCTCGGCACGAATTGTGGTATCTGCACACTCGCCAACAGGCACCCATCGGAGGGCATCTGTGTCCATTTTCTCCACCACATAGTGGGTAATCTCTGAGCCACCGTTATCCTTTGGTGGTCTCCAGCGCAATGTTATCGATGTCTTTGTCACCTCATCAGCACGCAGTGGACCCTCCGGTGGCGATGGAATATCGAGGACAGTCACATTAACCGTCGCCCTATCGGTTCCATTGACATTGCGTGCCACTAGAGCGTATTCGCCGGTGTCCGCTCGTTTGGCATCGATCACACGCAGCTTGGTGCGATAATCTTCATTGACAATACGGACACGATCGGAATTGATAATCATGTTGCCCTTAAGTGACCATTCCTTGTTCGGTACTGGTTCACCGATTACGGGAACGTCAAAGTCGAACGTCTTGCCAGCGCGAATCTTGATGTCGATCATGAAATTGCGATCGATCTTTGGTGGCAGATTTTTGGGACGAGCAATATGTGGTGCTGTGGCATCGCTGGGCTCTCCTTGTCCGCCCCTGTTAACAGCACGTACACGGAATTCATACCGCATGCCTTCGATCAAATCTGGTACCTTTCCGATGGTGACATCACCCTCAACGTCGGCGCATTTCTCCCAGTCAGGACTGTATTTGTCACGCTTCTCAATCACATAACCAGTGATGGGGGATCCACCATCGTTTTCCGGTCTTGTCCATTCCAACTCGACGAAATCTTTGTCGTAGTCTTTGATAACTGGTGTGCCCGGCTTCGATGGCTCGTCGTATGGATTCTTTGCTATGGTCGCATGTGGAGTTGTTAATGGATCTGATGTTCCTTGACGATTGCGTGCACGAACACGGAATTTATACTTGTGACCAGGTGTAAGGCCAGCGATTGTAAAGTTAGTGGTTGGACCGTCTGTCTCGCCAGCTGGCACCCAACGTCCGGTCAGTTCATCCATCTTTTCGATGACATAACTCTCAACGGGTTGGCCTCCGTCATCGTCTGGCGGTGTCCACTTAAGTGTGCAACCCTCTGCATGAACGTCCTCAACCTTGAGTGGTCCATTCGGTGGCGACGGCTTATCCAGAACAATGACTTTCACATCGGCGCTATCTTCACCGTTGGCATTCTCTGCGGTAACGGTGTATGTACCAGAATCGGCACGGCTTGCATTGCGTACCACCAATTTGGTATTATAGTCGACGTGCTGTACTTTCACATTGTCCTTTGTATAGACTTCGCGCTTCTTGAGCAACCACTTTGTCTTGGGTGCCGGCTCACCGGATACATTGACATCAAAAGTGAAATTCTGGCCAGCTTTAACTTTGACTTCGATCAAATTGGTGCGATCAATCATCGGTGCCTTGTTGCGTGGCTTGGCAATAATTGGTAGCGTGGCATCACTTGGTTCACCTGGACCGGCATCATTGACCGCCATCACACGGAATTCGTACGCTTGTCCCTCAATCAAATCGGGCACAGTGGCCTTTGTCTGATCGGCCGGCACTTCGACTGCCTTCTCCCATTGACCGTATTTGTCCTTTTTCTCGACAATATAACTGGTGATCGGAGAACCACCATCGCTTATCGGTGGTGTCCAACTCAAATCAATGTGATCCTTATCCCAATCGGTTGGACGAAGATTCTCCGGTTTTCCCGGCTCATCGAATGGATTCTTAGCGATGATTGTCTCGTCGGCAACAAGTGGTGCAGATTCGCCTTCGGCATTGATCGCCGACACACGGAATTTATATTCACCGCCTGGTGTCAGTCCGGTAACGTCGGCTTGTGGCTCAGCGGAACGGCAGACTGGAACCCAGCAGCCAGTCTCTGGATCCATTTTGTCAATTTGGAAATATTCAATAGGGGTGCCGCCGTCATCCTTCGGACGTTTCCACTTCAAATGACAGCCCTCCTTGTGAATGTCGGATATCTGAAGGGGCCCTTCCGGTGGCATTGGTTTGTCCGTCACAACGACATTAATCAAAACGCTGTCTTTGCCCGACGTATTGGTAGCAGTCACAGTGTATTCACCCGAATCAGCACGATTGGCCGGACGAATCACCAACTTGGTGTAGTAGTCAATATTATCGATGGTCACATTCTTGCCGGATTGCAATGGACAGTTGGAGAATCTCCACTCAACCTTCGGTGCTGGTTCACCAATGATATTCGCATCGAACTTGAGTGGCGTTCCAGCTGATATTGTCACATCGCGTAGATTGCGACGATCGATTTTGGGCGCCAAGAAGCGTGGCTTAGCGACGAATGTTTTGCCAGCATCCGATGGCTCTGAGTGGCCAGCCTTGTTAACAGCAATAACACGGAATTGATATTCATTGCCCTGTATCAAGCCGTTGATAATAGCGTGCGGTGTCGGCGTATCCGTTTCCAGTGCCTTCTCCCACATTGGTCCGTATTTGTCTTTTTTCTCAACAATGTAACCGACAATTGGTGATCCACCGTCGGAAGCTGGTTCTTTCCAGATGAGTTCGACATGATTGGCCGACCAGTCAGATGGTTCAGGTGCGCCAGGCTTGGATGCGGTTGCTGTAATTGCAAGAAGAAAAGAAAATTATATCCACCCCCTCATTCACAGGATTCTCGGACACCAAAAGAAGAAAAACTCACTGAACGGATCCTTGGCAACAATTGTGCCGAATGTCTCCAACGGTTCGGATTCACCTTCCTTGTTGAGCGCCTTCACCCGGAACTTATACTCATGGCCAGGTATAAGACCGTCAACATCAAATTCTGGACCGTCACTCTTGCCAACTGTCAACCAAACGCCAGTGTCTGGATCGAATTTCTCAACGAGATATCCTTCGATTGGTTCGCCACCGTCATCTTTTGGTTTTTTCCATTTCAGTTTGCATCCCTCCTTGTGAATGCCCGACACTTCAAGAGGTCCCTCAGGTTTAGCGGGTTTAGCTTAGAGTGACAAACAAAAAGTTTAAGTTTGGTTATGAGGGCGATGAGATCATCTCTCCAACTTACTTATAATATTGATTTGGAATTCGACAGTATCCTGGCCATATTTGTTAGTGGCGACAATTTTGTAGGTTCCTGTATGCTTGCGCTCAGGGTTGTCATTGAAGTATTTCGAATTGTATGGAATATTGTCGATGCGTACATGCGAGGACTGCTGAAGTGATTTGTTGTTAAGTGACCATACGACATCCGGTGCTGGTTCGCCAATGATCTTGATGTCCAAGTAAATGGGTTCACCTTGTTTGACATTGTAGGTCTTGATATTACGACGGTCGATCTTCGGTGCAACTGTGTGGGACGAAACACCAAAAAAAAGTTCAGTAAAATGTATTTCTGTCACCATTGATCACAGCAACCCTAAAAACCATTGATTTGGGACTAATGTAGGTGCTTTTTGATTATTTTTATATGTCATCCCTTACCACCTTCAACCCCTGGAGTGCTAGGGGTATATTACCGTCACCATTAATCTCATTGATCCCAAAAGCAATGGGTTTGAGACTAATGTAGGTGCTTTTTGATTTTTTTATATGTCATCCCTTACCACCTTCAACCCCTGGAGTGCTAGGGGTATATTACCGTCACCATTAATCTCATTGATCCCAAAAGCAATGGGTTTGCGACTAATGTAGGTGCTTTTTGATTATTTTTATATGTCATCCCTTACCACTCTCAACCCCAGGAGTGCTAGGGGTGTATTACTGTCACTATTGATCTCAGCAACCCTAAAAACCATTGATTTGGGACTAATGTAGGTGCTTTTTGATTATTTTTATATGTCATCCCTTACCACTCTCAACCCAAGGAGTGCTAGGGGTGTATTACAGTCACTATTGATCTCAGCAACCCTAAAAACCATTGATTTGGGACTAATGTAGGTGCTTTTTGATTATTTTATATGTCATCCCTTACCACCTTCAACCCCTGGAGTGCTAGGGGTATATTACCGTCACCATTAATCTCATTGACCCCAAAAGCAATGGTTTTGAGACTAATGTAGGTAGTTTTAGATAATTTTTACATGTCATCCCTTACCAGTCTCAACCCCAGGAGTGCTAGGGGTGTATTACTGTCACTATTGATCTCAGCAACCCTAAAAACCATTGATTTGGGACTAATGTAGGTGCTTTTTGATTATTTTATATGTCATCCCTTACCACCTTCAACCCCTGGAGTGCTAGGGGTATATTACCGTCACCATTAATCTCATTGACCCCAAAAGCAATGGGTTTGAGACTAATGTAGGTGCTTTTTGATTATTTTATATGTCATCCCTTACCACCTTCAACCCCTGGAGTGCTAGGGGTATATTACCGTCACCATTAATCTCATTGATCCCAAAAGCAATGGGTTTGAGACTAATGTAGGTGCTTTTTGATTATTTTATATGTCATCCCTTACCACCTTCAACCCCTGGAGTGCTAGGGGTATATTACCGTCACCATTAATCTCATTGACCCCAAAAGCAATGGGTTTGAGACTAATGTAGGTGCTTTTTGATTATTTTACATGTCATCCCTTACCAGTCTCAACCCCAGGAGTGCTAGGGGTGTATTACTGTCACCATAATTCTTATTGACCTCAAAAACTATAGATTTGAGACTAATGTAGGTCGCTTTTGCTTAATTTTACATTTCACCACCAACCCAAGGGGTGCTAGGGGTGTCTTCCACGCATTGCAAAAAAGGTAATATTGTAAACTTACGTTTTCTCGGCTTAGTGATCACTGATTTACTAGCATCGCTTGGTTCGCCAGGTCCCGCGGCGTTAATGCCGCGAACACGGAATTCATATTCGACATTCTCATCCAGATTGGGTACGGTCGCTTTGCAATCGCCGCCGCGTGGCGGAGCAGACACCTCGAGCGCCTTTATCCACTTGCCTGTACCCTTTTCACGTTTCTCCACGGCATATGCAACAATCGGTGATCCACCGTCGTTAATTGGTGGCGTCCATTTAAGTTCGACAAAGTCCTTATCCCAGTCAGTAGCTTCTGGTGTTCCTGGTTTGCCAGGCTCATCTGTGGTTAAATAAATCGTTATAGTGTGTAAGATAATAATAATAATAACAACAACAACAACAACTAACCGAATGGATTCTTCGCAATAATTGAATGTTCCGCATCCAGTGGTTCTGATTCACCCTCGCTGTTAACTGCAAGAACACGGAACTTATACTCTTGGCCGGGCACCAAGTTATTCAGCTCGCAGAATGGCTCCTTGAAGCGTCCAGACGGCAACCAACGTCCAGTCTCGACGTCCATTTTCTCGACAATATAATATTCCAGTGGAACACCGCCATCGTCTAGCGGTGGATTCCACTTCAGTTTGCAACCCTCCTTGTGAATATCGCTTATCTTAAGCGGCCCTTCGGGCTTGCCAGGCTTATCCAGTACAGTAATATCAATGGTAGCCGCATCATGGCCGGAATCGTTGTCCGCTTTCAATGTATACTTGCCAGTGTGCGAGCGCTTGGCAATCGGTATGCTGAATTTTGTGCGATATGCTTCGACGTCAATGTTGATGCTGTCATCGTCGTCGGCAATGCGAGCCTTATCATGATACCATGTCTTAGTTGCGGGTGGCTCTCCGGACACTTTGACATCCAGGCGAATATGTTGGCCAGCCTTAATGGTAATGTCCTTCAGATTTGTGCGATCAATTTTCGGTGCAGCGAAGCGATCCTTAGCCAGCATTGTCTCGGATGGTTCCGACGGCTTACTCTGACCGCCCTTGTTGACAGCCTTAACGCGGAATTGATATTTCTGTCCCTCGATAAGATCGTTGACGCGTGCCTCACACTTGGGAGTGTCCGTTTCGAGAACTTTCTGCCATTTGTTCGTCAGATTATCTTTCTTCTCGATGATGTAGCCAGTGATTGGAGCACCATTGTCATCGTCGGGTGCTCGCCACTTGAGGTCAGCATGATTGGCTGACCAATCGGCAATCTGTGGCTTACCAGGTTTATCAGCTGCCCCATAGGGATTCTTAGCGGTCGTCGGTGTATCAGTTGTCAGCGGTTCTGAATCGCCCTCGGCATTAACCGCCTTCACACGGAACATGTACTCCTTACCGTCGGTCAGGCCGGTGACATCGGCCTCAGGAGTTTTACTAACGCACACGGGCACCCATCGTCCGGTCTCTGTGTCCATACGCTCAACAACATAATGATCGACCGGTTCACCGCCATCGTCGTCTGGCTTATCCCATTTCAAATGAACTGACTCGGCGGTCACATCACTGACGGCTAGTGGTCCCTTCGGTTTGCTTGGCTTGCACAGCACTTCCAGTTCAACTTCGACGGTGTCGGTGCCCGAATCGTTCTTTGCCGTCACTATGTAGACGCCCTTGTCGGCACGTTTCACCTTCGGTATAATAAAAGTGGTCTTATAGTCCTCGTTCTCGATTTTTAGATGATCGGTTGTCTTCAGCACTTCACCGTTATACGTCCAGGTAATCTTTGCCGGCGGTTCACCCTTGACGGCGGCTTCCATGTGCAGCATTTGTCCGCTGCGTAAGATCTTCTTTTGCAAATTCTTGCGGTCGATTTTTGGCGCCAGGAAACGTGGCTTGGCCACAACTGATTTCGAAACATCACTGGGATCGCTGGGTCCCGCCTTATTAACGGCCACAACACGGAACTCGTATTCGTGGCCTTCGTCGACATTGGTGACTGTGCCCGATGTGTGATCACCTGGCACTGTTGCAGCATCTACCCAGGCACGGCCAGATTTATCGCGCATCTGGATAATGTATTTTTGAATTGGCGCACCGCCATCGCTCTTCGGCGGTGCCCACGACAAGTCGACAAAGTCCTTGTCCCAGTTTGTCGGCTCGGGACGACCCGGCTTGTCTGGCTCATCGAATGGATTCTTTGCAATGATCGGCTTTTCCGTTTCCAGATCTTCGGATTCGCCCTCCTTGTTAACAGCCCGTACACGGAACTTGTATGGCTTACCCTCTTGCAAGCCGTTGATTTTCACTTCAGGTTCTGTGCTCTTGCCGCATGGCAACCACTGGCCGGTGTGTGGATCGAGTTTTTCAATCTCATAGTATTCAATGGGTGTGCCACCGTCATCTTCGGGCTTCTCCCACTTGAGTTTGCAGCCGTGCTTGGTGATGTCGTTCACCTGTAATGGGCCCTTTGGCTTCGATGGTTTGCCCAGAACAGTTACATCCAATTCGGCGACATCTTCGCCAACCTCGTTGGTGGCCTTAATGGTATAAATGCCGCTGTGTGCACGCTTGGCACGCATCACAAAGAATTTTGTATTGTAGTCAACGTTGTCGATGCGTATGTCATCGTCGGATGAGATGACGGCCTGATCTTTGTAGAACCACTCAGTCTTGGGCGCCGGTTCACCTTTAATGTTGATATCGAGACTGATGGAGAGTCCCGCCTTGACGGTGACTGCCTTTAAGTTGGTGCGATCGATTTTCGGCTTCACTGTGAGTGTGAGAGAGAGAGAGAGAGAGGGATAAAGAGAGAAGAACAAAAGAGTAAGCAAGAAGAGCAACAAAAAGACAGCAATAAAACCACTTACAGAATCTTGGCTTAGCCGTATGCCAATTGGTTTGTTCGGATGGATCCGATGGGCCAGCTTTGTTCACAGCGCGTACACGGAATTTATACTGTTGTCCCTCTTCCAGTTTTTTCACCTCACCCTTACAGATGGGACCGTCGACCTCGGCCGCCTTTACAAATTCCCCAGAATCTTTGTCCATCACTTCAATGATGTAGCCTGTGATTGGTGCACCGCCGTCACGAATTGGTGGCTCCCACTTCAATTTGACATGATGTTCGTCCCAGTCTTCGATTTCGGGTAGACCGGGCGGTGCTGATGCATCGAATGGATTCTTTGCAACAATCGCTGACTCAGTTTCCAGCGGTTCAGATTCGCCCTCCTCGTTGATGGCCTTGATGCGGAATTGATAGCGATGGCTAGGCTCAAGTCCTTTGATTTCTTTCTCAGTCTTATCCGGATCAACAGTTCCAACCGGCACCCAGCGTCCAGTTGTCATATCCATCTTTTCAATCAGATAACCCGTAAGCGGAACACCGCCATCGTCTTTCGGTTTCTTCCATTTGAGTTTGCAACCCTCTTTGTGGACGTCGCTAACCTCGAGTGGTCCCTCCGGCTTAGACGGTTTGTCCAGTATTATAACCTCAACGGTCGCCTCATCGACACCGTTAATATTCTCCGCCTTAAGCGTATAGACGCCGCTATCCTTTCGCGATGTATCGAGCAATGTCAGCTTGGTGTTGTAGTCTTCGTTGTCCAAGCGGCAATTTCCGGTTGCAAGCAGTTCCTTCGCTTTGAAAGACCATGTCAAGTCTGGTGCCGGTTCGCCACGTACATCAACATCGAATTTCACTGTCTGTCCGGCGCGCACCTTAATGGGTTTCATCTTTTCGCGATTGATCGTCGGTTTCACTATTTCGGATCATTCACAATTGGGCATTTAGATGAAAGCAGAAAAAACTGAATTAATATTTGCGAACAAACAGGTTTGGTGGTGCAATCAACACACTTAGATACACATAGAAACAAAAAGCTAGCTTGTCGATCTATAAGTAGTAGTAGTATTTGTTGCATTTGCTGTGAAGCTATAAGCGCAATAACATTTTTTGCATTAAATAAAAAAATATTAACTTTAAAAGAAGAGAAACAAAATAAAATCAATTTGAAGCCAAGCTAGAGCGATATAATTATATAGTTGAAGATTTCTTGACATTCTTTGCAGATACAAAAAAGAATAAATAAGATACTTTTTTACTGACAAACCAATTTCCGTTTGCTTTGTTGCAATAGATACACAATAATATAAATGAGATACTTTTTTTTTTGGTTGATACACAGATTTTCGGCTGCTTTGTTGCAACAGATACACAGTAATATAAATGAGATACTTTTTTTTGGTTGATACACAGATTTTCGGCTGCTTTGTTGCAACAGATACACAATGATATGAATCAGATACTTTTTTTTTTGTTGACACACAGTTTTTCGGCTGCTTTGTTGCAACAGATACACAATGATATCATTCAGATACTTTTTTTTTGTTGACACTCAGATTTTTGGCTGCTTTGTTGCAACAGATACACAATGATATGAATCAGATACTTTTTTTTTTGTTGACACTCAGATTTTTGGCTACTTTGTTGCAACAGATACACAATGATATGAATCAGATACTTTTTTTTTGTTGACACACAGTTTTTTGGCTGCTTTGTTGCAACAGATACACAATGATATCATTCAGATACTTTTTTTGTTGCCTCTGCACTTGATTTTTTTCCACAGATACACAGCAAGATAAAAGAGATACTTTTTTTTGGTTCCAATCTAATTTGCGATTGTTTTGTTGCCATAGAATATAAATCAGATACTTTTTTGTTGCCTCTGCGCTTGCTTTGTTTCCACAGATACACAGCAAAATAAAAGAGATACATTTTTTTTGGTTCCAATCCAATTTGCGATTGTTTTGTTGCCATAGATACACAACAATATAAATGAGATACTCTATCTTGGAGAATTTTGTTGCCACATTAACACAACAATATAAATAAAGCTACGTTCTTTTTTGTTGTCAATCCAATTTGCCAGTGTTCTGTTGCTTCAGATACTTAATAATGAAAATGATATACTTTTCTTTTGTTGACACACTAATGCACTCGCTTTGTTGCCACAACGCAAGAATTTTAACCAAAAAAAAGCAAAAAGCAAAGCACCTAATAGCAAAAAGATTAGAGCGGCTGCAGAATACTTAAATTAAATAGAATTGCGATGAATTAGTACAAATGAGTAGTCGCAATGTCACAAAATTTCACGTCATTTATCGTCAGGTCACCTAATATCACATAATATAACGTGATATCACGTAATGTCACGTAATATCACGTAATATCACATAATGCCATCAAGTTTCACGTCATGCCAATGTTATGTACTACCCTTCCCAGATAAGCGTGCAAATCGTGCTTTAAAAAAATTCATACTATCGCAAATGCTAAGCGAACGTAATAAGTTTCGGGTTGACGAAGAGCCACTTTATTAAGCCATCATAAGCCACATAAGAAAAAACCGTTAGGTGCAGCAAAAAAAAAACTGCTTCTTAAAAAACCAAAAAATTATTAAAGCAAGCACAGCACTCGATTGATCTGCACGTAAAACAGTTGCGCTTACAGTTTCTGGGCTTGGCCAGATGTGGCTCTGTAGCATCACTAGGCTCGCCGGGGCCAGCCTTGTTGATAGCGCGTACGCGGAATTGATAGACGTTGCCTTCCTTGAGTCCATCAACGGTAGCATTTGGAGATGGGCTCTGTGTGTTTATTTTCGAGAAAAGAAGTTATGAAATTGTTGTATACGGATCTGTTTGGTATAGGGTGGGTCATCGGCCGGCGTTTTTTTTGTATTTTTAATTCTAATCTGTTTCGCTCTCTTTCGCACTGTTGCCATCTTTACCGATGAGCAAATAATGCCACCATTGGGGTGCATTGTCTTCTTTACGAGTATGTGTGGGTAAAAAAAAGAAACCAGCTGATGACCCACCCTATATAATACACTCGCAGACACACAGAAACATAAAAACTATCTTCCTTGCTCTTAATCTTTCTCTCCCAGTTTTAAACATACAAACTATATCTCTCACACCTTTTCTCTATCTCACAAGTACACATAAAAAATACAAACAGTCTCTTTCTCTCGATCACTCAACGCCTTCTGTCACTTCTGATCTCTTACTTCCTCCTCACACACATAAACATATAAGCAATCCCTCTCACTCCTTCTCTATATTATTCTCATACCCACTCACAAAACATAATAGAAACTTTTCTCTCACTACTTATCTGTTTCTACCTCTCTTACCACACACATAAATATAAAAACAATCTCTTTAACTAGTTCTCTCTATAACTCTAACATTCAGAAAAATATAAAAAATCTCTCTTACTTGTTCTGTCGTTATCACTCTCTATTTTTCTCACACCCAAAAATAGATAAAAAATTAGTCTTACTCGTTCTCTTGCTTTCTTTCTCACTCAAAGAAACATACAAATAATCTCTTTCATTAATTCTCTTTATATTTCTTACGCACAGAAAAATAGAAAAATTCTCTCTTACTTGTTCTCACACAGAAACATATAAACTATTCTCTTGCTACTTATCTCTCTCCCTCTCTCACCACATATATAAACATAAAAACAATATATATCTATATTTCTCTCTATAACTCTTATACCAAAAAAAAATACAAAAAAAACTCTCTTACTTGTTCTCTCGCAATCACTCTCTCTTTCTCATAAATGTACAAAAAATGTCTCTTAATTGTTCTTGCGCTTACTTTCTCACTCAAAGAAACATACAAACAATCTCTATCAATATTTATCTCTATAACTCTTACACCCAGAAAAGTACAAAAAAACACTCTTACTTATTTCTTCGCTATGACTCTCTAACTCCTCGCTTTCTTTCTAACTCATAGACATACAAACAATGTCTATCAATATTTCTCTCTATTACTCGTATACCCAGTAAAACCTGCTCTCTCTCGCTATCACTCTCTTTTTCTCATAAATATACAAAGAATCTCTCTTACTTGCCTTCTATCTCACTCAAAGAAACATACAAACTATCTCTATCTCACTATATATTTCTTTTTCTCATACAGCAAGCAAATACTCTCTCTGTTACTCCTTTTCACCAAAAGAAACATACAAACCATCTCTCTGGCTATTTATCTCTTTCTCTCACACAGAGAAGCATGCAAATAATCTCTCTGTTACTCGTTCTCCCTGTCTCACACAGAAACATACAAACATATTTCGCTCACTATTTAACTCTCTCTCTCTCTCTCTTTCGCACAGAACAGACAAACAGTCTCTCGCCCTCACATCTAAAAACCTCTCCCTCTCTCTCTCTCTCTCTTTCTCACACCCAGCAACATACAAATTATATCTCTCTCTTAATATTTATCTCTATAACTCTCTCACTCACACAGAGAATCATAAAAAACTCTCTCTTACTATTTCTCTTTCTCTCAACCACACTCAAACAAGCAAACAAACGATGTCTCTCACTTTTTCTCCCTATTACTCTCACATCTAGAAACATAAAAACCATCTCTCTTAATATTTATCTCTTTTACTCTTTCTCACACACAGAGAAGCATAAATAACTCTCTCGTACTATTTCTCTTTATCTCACCCACATTCACCCTCTTTCACTTTCTCTCACTCACTCTCTTTCTCTCTATCACACACACACACACTGCCACTCTCTTTCACTCTCTCTCCCTCACTATGTACACTATCTCACTCTCCCACTCTATATCAATCTTTCTCTGTCTCTCCGTCTATCTGTGTGGGTCTGTCTCTCTCACACACACACACACACACACACACACAGACACAAACACATGTATTTTTTTGATCATACATTGATATGCCAATAATTATACGCACATCGGTTGTTAGAACTTCATCCCATACAGTTGAGAATTTATCCTTTTTCTCAATGACATAACCAGTAATTGGGGCACCGCCATCATTCTTCGGAACTTCCCATTTCAACTTGACCATGTGCTCATCGTAATCATCGATCACTGGTGTACCGGGCTTGCCAGCAGCATCATACGGATTCTTGGCGACGATGCTGCCGTCGGTCTCGAGCGGCTCCGACTCGCCCTCCTCGTTGATGGCCTTGACACGGAATTGATACTCATGACCCTCTTGGAGGCCCTTGACATCGATTTCTGTGTCATTGCCAGAGGTGCGACCGACTGGCACCCAGCGACCCTGTTTCTTGTCGAACTTCTCAACTTGATAGGCGGTTATCGGTTTGCCGCCATCATCGTCCGGTTTCTCCCATTTCAGTTTGCAGCTATCCTTGGTGATGTCGTTGACTTTGAGTGGTCCCTTCGGTTTGCCCGGTGCACCCAGTACATTGACCTCGACATCGGCTTCATCTTCGCCATGCTCATTGACGGCCCGTATCTTGTAGAGGCCAGTGTTCTGGCGCACCGAGTCAATTATCGATAGCTTGGTGTTGTGATCGATGTTCTTAATTTCGATGTTGCTCGGCTGTTTGGCCGGATCCATTTCCTTGTCGTTTTGATACCAAGTGATTGTCGGGGCCGGTTCACCGCGAACATTAATGTCATATTTGATTGGTTTGCCAGCACGAATTAGGATTGGTTTCAAGTTGGTCCGATCGATCCTTGGCTTTACTGCATTACATGGAAGAAGAGATGAAATGAAATGAGAGGGGTGATGAGACGCGGCGTTCATACGTGAAGATGGAGGGGCAGTGAAAAACCTTTTTTTTTTTCTTTTTTTTTTTGTAGGCGCCAACCAACATCTCACTATTTCACTATATATATATATTATATACCGTACACCTAATGTACGTAGATGCTATGTACTTACGTGCTTTGTATTTTACAGTTTGCATTTTGCTAGCGTCGGACGGTGGCGATGGTCCGGCCTTGTTAACAGCCACCACCCGGAATTGATACTCGCCATATTCCTTGAGATCGCCCACTTTGCCTTCGTGCATATTGCCTGGCACCTCGATGGCACGCTCCCAGTCCGGTTTGTTTTTCTCCTTTTTCTCAATGATGTACTTTTCAATTGGCGCGCCGCCATCACTGCTGGGTGGCTCCCATTTCAGTGAGACACTTTGATTGTCATAGTCGGTGACCTGCGGTGTGCCCGGCTTGGTCGGCTCATCGTATGGATTCTTGGCGACAACGCCGACCAGTGTTGTCAGCGGCTCCGATTCGCCCTCATCGTTGACAGCTGTCACACGGAACTGATATTCCGATCCGGGATTTAAGCCAGTCACATCAAATTCTGGTGGCTCCTTATCGCCAGGCAGACGTCCCACGCGAACCCATTTGCCAGTGGCTGTGTCCATTTTCTCAATTTGATACTCCTTGATGGGTACACCGCCGTCATCGTCCGGTTTCTTCCATTGCAGCTTGCAGCCCTCGGCGTGGACATCGGACACAGCCAGTGGACCTTTTGGCGAGCTCGGTTTACCGAGCACAACTAGTTCGACTGTCTCACGATCGACGCCATTGCGATTCTCCGCTTTGAGCGTGTACATGCCGCTGTCCTTGCGGACGGCATTCACGATCGTGAACTCTGTGTGATAGTCGACATTCTCGATTTTCAATCTGTCGGTTGTTGTTAGTGGCACGTCATCACGCCAACTCCAGTTAAGGGTTGGTGCCGGTTCGCCAATAACATCAACCGACCATTTGTGAGTACGTCCAGTCTTGATCGTGACGCGCTTGAATGTGGATCGGTCAATTTGAGGTTTCACTGGCGATGTGGTTGATTGTGGTTATCGTCGCATACACAATGCGATACATATACAAAAATGCGACGAACAAACATATAAATAAACGGACAAGAAACAAAGTAAAATTAATAATAAAAGAAAAAGATATTTCCATAACTTTGCTCCTTCAAAATGTTCACAAAATCTTCAGTTCAAGCAGCGATGAAAAGCAAAAAGCAAAAGAAACAGCATAAGCAGTGGAGACGTTTGGGTTATCCAGCTTTGTTCAGCGAGGTCAATAAGCTCGTCTGTCAAATCAAAAACCACCCTTACAGACTCAGCAAATAGCCTCGGAACTCAAAACAACTGATTCACGACGACGACCACGACAAACGATGAACGGCTAAACGATTTCAGAATTTTCTCTAGAAACGCGTACGCGCATCGGCTAGAGCTCGAGCAGCTAGCCGATACCATGTTCAAGTAAAAAAGCTGGCACAACACCAGGCATATTAGTGCGTTGAACTTCTAAGCGAGAGGTTCAAAGTTCGAATCCCACCACCCACACTAATCATCTTTTTTATGATGTCACACCTCTGACAAACATGCGAGAGCGGTAACTGTCACAGAGAGCTTTTCAAATCGCTTTACAGTTAAAATCTCCTTAAAGCTTTGTATCTGATAATAATATTTGGCGCGACATTCCGTTGTGGTTCAGGGTCTGGCTTCTCTTGACAATACGAGCAGTGCGTGTTATATTTTTGCTCACAAATTGAAGTCATATCCGAAAGGCGTATTGAGAGGCTTTCCATGACAGTTATTGCTCTTGGGTTTTTGGCAAGAAAAAGCTTTTATTTAATATCATTACATACATAAATATATACACGAGGACAGAGTGAAAAGTCAGCTGCTATCTATGTAGGGCTATGAGAGTAGCATGCCGGTTCCGAGCCCGATAGGAGGGTTTGAGGCAACGAATTGGTCCTATCCTCAGTAAAAGTTATTCCTAATCCAAGGTGGAACTTCGTGAGCCGATAAGAGAGCTTAGGCGCTAGTATGGTCGGAGTCAGCATACCTGGTAACCTTCGGTTTTAACTGGCCCTCCTTTGGCAGTGAAAAGTCAGCTACTATCTAAGTAAGACAATTGTCTTGCTATGAGGGTAGCATGCCGGTTCCAAGCCCGGGTAAATGAGGACGGTTTTGAGGCAACGGATTAGTCCTATACTCAGTAAAAGCTATTCCTAATCCAAGATGGAACCGCGTACGCCGATGAGAGAGCTTAGTCGCTAGTATGGTCGGAGTCAGCATACCTGGTGACCTTCGGTTTTAACTGGCCCTCCCTTGGCTCTGTCGCCGTTTCTCGTGGGATCAAAAATAGAGAACTTAAATAAAATTTATGAGACCAATGCATCTCAAACCGCATCAACCTCGGGTTCTGTTGAGCTCTCAACGGCCAATCAAATTGTGGCCTCAACTTAACGGCCGAACTATCCACAGAGTTCAGAAGGCCCTATCTTAATCTAGCGAGGGCGTTATAATCGAGGACGTGGACAAACAGACCACTTCTGATTCTGACAAATCCAGAGTTGGTGATGCATGTAGCGACATCTCAGAGAAATCCGGATGCTCTTCCATTTGGGAAGGAAATAGGTGGGCTTGGGATCCATCAACAACATGGCGGATTCATTACGTTTAACACGCAGGAGAGAAGGCATCTTAAACGTGCTTTACGCATTGGGCAAAGACAGAGAGAGCGAGTGCAAAAACACGTATCTGACTTTTCACTCTAAGACTTTTGCAAAATAATAAAAAAAAAATCAAAATAAAAGATGATAAGTGGTAGCTTTTGAAAAAATGTGAAAATGTTCAATGAAAATGCTTAGAAGTTATAGAGTATAGAGCTCACACATTAGATGTACATTAGGGTGCCCCCTTTTTTGGAAAGGAAAAGGTTATCAGTCAAAATATGGATTTGGTTTGATTCTCTGAGTAATAAAGCTTGGTAGTGGTTTCAATGCCCTGACTAGTAAACCATTGGTTTCATTTCAATTCTCTGAATAATAAACCTTCGTTTCACTGACTAATAAGTCTCTGGTTTGGTTCCAATTCTCTGACTGATGAACCTTCGTTTCAATTCACTGACTAATAAATCTCTGGTTTGGTTTCAATTCTCTGACTGATGAACCTTCGTTTCAATTCACTAACTAATAAACCTTTGGGTTGGTTTCAATTCTCTGACTGATGAACCTTCGTTTCAATTCTCTGACTAATAAACCATTGGTTTGGATTCAATTCTCTGACTGATAAACCTTCGTTTCAATTCACTGAGTAATAAACCTTTGGTTTGTTTCAATTCTCTGACTGATGAACCTTCGTTTCAATTCACTGACTAATAAATCTCTGGTTTGGTTTCAATTCTCTGACTGATGAACCTTCGTTTCAATTCACTGACTAATAAACCGTTGGTTTGTTTCAATTCACTGACTGATGAACCTTCGTTTCAATTCACTGACTAATAAATCTCTGGGGTGGTTTCAATTCTCTGACTGATGAACCTTCGTTTCAATTCACTGACTAATAAATCTCTGGTTTGGTTTCAATTCTCTGACTGATGAACCTTCGTTTCAATTCACTGACTAATAAACCTTTGGGTTGGTTTCAATTCTCTGACTGATGAACCTTCGTTTCAATTCACTGACTAATAAACCATTGGTTTGGATTCAATTCTCTGACTGATGAACCTTCGTTTCAATTCACTGACTAATAAATCTCTGGTTTGGTTTCAATTCTCTGACTGATGAACCTTCGTTTCAATTCACTAACTAATAAACCTTTGGGTTGGTTTCAATTCTCTGACTGATGAACCTTCGTTTCAATTCTCTGACTAATAAACCATTGGTTTGGATTCAATTCTCTGACTGATAAACCTTCGTTTCAATTCACTGAGTAATAAACCTTTGGTTTGTTTCAATTCACTGACTGATCAACCTTCGTTTCAATTCACTGACTAATAAATCTCTGGTTTGGTTTCAATTCTCTGACTGATGAACCTTCGTTTCAATTCACTGACTAATAAACCTTCGTTTCAATTCACTGACTAATAAACCTTTGGTTTGTTTCAATTCACTGACTGATAAACCTTCGTTTCAATTCACTGACTAATAAATCTCTGGTTTGGTTTCAATTCTCTGACTGATGAACCTTCGTTTCAATTCACTGACTAATAAATCTCTGGTTTGGTTTCAATTCTCTGACTGATGAACCTTCGTTTCAATTCACTAACTAATAAACCTTTGGGTTGGTTTCAATTCTCTGACTGATGAACCTTCGTTTCAATTCTCTGACTAATAAACCATTGGTTTGGATTCAATTCTCTGACTGATAAACCTTCGTTTCAATTCACTGAGTAATAAACCTTTGGTTTGTTTCAATTCACTGACTGATCAACCTTCGTTTCAATTCACTGACTAATAAGCCTTTGGTTTGGTTTCAATTCTCTGACTGATGAACCTTCGTTTCAATTCACTGACTAATAAATCTCTGGTTTGGTTTCAATTCTCTGACTGATGAACCTTCGTTTCAATTCACTGACTAATAAACCATTGGTTTGGATTCAATTCTCTGACTGATGAACCTTCGTTTCAATTCACTGACTAATAAATCTCTGGTTTGGTTTCAATTCTCTGACTGATAAACCTTCGTTTCAATTCACTGACTAGTATACCATTGGTTTGGTTTCAATTCCATGTGTCGAAGTGGAAAGAAGAAGACAACAGATTGTTGTTCTTAGGGGTTCTCATTTTATTCCCTCCCCAGGACACCCTATGTGCATGTACATGTATGTGTGCGCGGATACACGTAAAACAACAAAAATATCATTTCGATGTCTAAGATGACTTTTGTACTTACGGTTTTTGTGTTTGCACAAGTGATTGTCAGTTGGTTCGGACGGTTCGGATGGGCCAGCCTTGTTGACAGCCCGCACACGGAATTGATATACCATTTTCTCCTTAAGACCGTTGACCTTACCCTCTGGTGATGCATTTTCCGTTTTGGCCACCTCAGTCCATGTGGGTGAGAATTTGTCCTTCATCTCGATGATGTAGTGTGTTATGGGCCGGCCACCATCGGATGGAGGACGCTGCCATTTAAGTGACACACTCATATTGTCGTAATCGTCGATAGTTGGTTTGCCCGGTTTGCTTGGCTCGTCATAGGGATTTTTCGCCTCGATGGGCTCCGTTGTTTCCAGTGGTTCCGATTCGCCTTCTTTGTTGATGGCTTTCACGCGGAATTTGTACTTCTTGTTTGGCGATAAACCCTTGAAGTTGAACGATGTCTCATCGGGACCGACCTCACCGGCAGGTATCCAGCGGCCGGTCTCCTCGTCCATGCGTTCCAGTGCATAGCCGGTAATTTCACAGCCGCCATCATCCTCAGGCTTGTTCCATTTCATTTTGATATGATCCGAACGTACCTCTTCCGGTTCGAGGGGTCCGCGCGGCGCTGCTGGATGGTCGAGAACAATGACTTGAGCCGCTGACTCAATTGTGCCGGAGCTGTTGGACAGAACAATTTTATATTTGCCCGTATCCTTGCGGACAGCCTTTCGTATGGTTATGGCTGAATTGCGTTCGTATTGGTCGACACTGATGCGTCCCTCTATCTTGATATCTTCAGTGCCCTTAACCCATTTGGCATCTGGTTCCGGTTCGCCGTCGTACTTAATATCAAAGCGGACGGTTTGTCCCTTCTTGACTGTGATATTTTTCAGCTCATCGCCAACAATGAACGGCTTGACAAACCGACACTTGGCAATGATTGCTTTGGTATTGTCACTTGGTTCGCCAGGACCTGCCTTGTTAACAGCACGTACTCGGAATTCGTACGTTTGGCCTTCCTTCAGTCCATCGATCGTGCCAGACAATCCGACGGGCAGCTCTTTGCCAGCAATCCAATCGTTGCTGAATTTCTCTTTGTATTCGATGATGTAGCCAGTAATTGGTGCACCGCCATCCGATTCGGGAGCTTCCCACTTGAGATCGGCATGATCTTTGTCCCAATCGACTAGATCGACATTCTTCGGCTTGCTCGGCTCATCCCATGGATCCTTGGCAAGGACGGCATTCTTAAATGCAGCCGGCTCACTGGGGCCAATCTTGTTGACAGCACGAATCCGGAATCGATACTGCTTCATGGGTACAAGATCTTCGATCTTCTTCTTCAACGGTTCACTTGGCAGAACCTCAGCAACATTCTCCCATTGTTGCTTCTTGCTTAGGTCCTGACGTTCGACAATATACTTGAGCATTGGCGCGCCGCCATCATCTTCTGGCGTCTTAAATGTCACCACACATGATGTCTGGTAGACATCGATCACGTCAACATCGCGCGGCGGTTGTGGTACATCCTGGCAGATGATCTGTACATCCTTAACATCCTCACCCTGACCGTTGGACAATTTTATCTGATATGGGCCAGATTGATCGCGTGTGGGTTTCTTAATTTTGAAAATGATTTTGTCATCGGTGACAGCAACGTCGACATCTTTAACAGGTAACGGTTTGCCATCTTTGAGAAGTTTTGCTTCGACGGGTGTTTGCTTAGTACCGCCAACTGTTCAACAAAAAAAAAAAAAAAAAAAAAAAAAGATGCACAACATGCACATAGGTGAAGAAATGCGAAAAAAACACCACTCACCTTTAAATGGTACTTCGATTACCAATGGTTGATTAATTGGCCCAGCAAACTCTTCTGGACAATCCATCTTTGGTTTACTCTCACCCTTGCTGACGGTCAGCTGGCACGATGACGTCAGTTGACCGGATTCACATGTTATCTCACCTTGATTCTCCAGAGACAATGCGTTAAAGATCAGCTGATGTTTGCCACCACCAAGATTCTTGATTTCGATTTGATCGCTTGGAACGATCGGTTCACCATTGAATTTCCATTCACATGGTGCCGTCTGATCTTGCAGCTCAACATCAAGAACGAGTTTCTCGCGCTCAACAGCGGCAGTATCTTTGAGTTTCTTATTGAAACGATTTTGATCTAAAGAAGAGACACGATCGTTATAGTATTACCAAGGTGAACGATTGACGAAAAGCGAAAAAACGCCATCTTCCACCAATCCACTTCCACTTACAATTGATGATGATTTCCGCTTCGGTCTTGTCCGCGTTTGTCGTGCACTTGTACATGCCAGCATCGGTGACCTTGCAGTCCTTGATAATCAGCTTTCGCTTGCGTCCTTCCTTGACAACTTGCACCCGCTTGTCCGGTTTGATTTCTTCATCGCCGCGGAACCATTGAACTTCACCGGTGGCATCGTCAATTTCGCACGCCAATGTGACGGTGTCCTTTTCGATGCATTGCAACGACTTGAGTACCTTGACAAACTTGTATGGATACTCGACAATCTTCAGGACCGTATCAGTCTTGTCGGTTTGTTTTTCCAAACGGCATGAGTACTTGCCGGAATCCTCCAACACGCTCTCCTTAATAATCAATTTCAAATTGCCATTCAGATCCTTCGACATGAGATAACGTGGATCGTCACTTTCGATCTTCTTGTCATCCTTGAACCAGGACACATTGGCCATTGAACTGCTGACGGCACACTCCAGCGTTGTTTCGTGCTCGGTGAAGCCTTCGGTTTTCTTTTTCAGCGGCTTGGTGAATGTGTAGCTGGGATCAGCTTCCTCGACATTGAGAAAGGCTGTCGTCGATACGCCACCAATTTCAATTGTATACTTGCCGGTATCCTCCACTTTGGGATTCATGATGATCAGCTGGTAGGTGTCATTCTCGTTCTTAAATTTACACTTGCTTCCCGTAAAGAGCTCCTACAGCAAAAATAATGGTGTCATTAAATTGGGTTTTTCAAAGGAAACTTCCAAAATTAGTGATAAAAAAAGGTGGAGGGCAAAAAGTAAGGCGGTTGGAAAAGAGGAGCCAGCCACCAGAAGGCACTGGCAAGAGGTGTGTGACGTCTGACAAAAGGGTAACCCGATGCATAAGCAGTTATTAAAATCCAATATTTCTAGAACCTAAGTTACCTCAGTACCTGAAATTGTTGGTAACAATTATGCCGTTTCAAGGAGCTTCTCTCTTCTATTGGTGCGTTGCTTTGTCTTCTCATTGTTATGGGAGGAATTCATTACATTTTCGGTGTTTATTCCAAACAAGGAACTGCATTGCATGAATTATTGGCAGGTAACAAGGTGGGAATCGGGTTATTTGAACGCTTCGCCACTGTTCGAATAAAAAGTGGCCCTTCAGTCACAATTAGCTTATTGCTCGTGTTCATTGCAGAAACTGATAAAAGCTAGAACCTAGCTAGGAACTAGAAATACGCAATCGGTTGCTTAAAACCAACAAAGCATAGTTTGGCCTGTCAAGACTGTTCCCGAAGCCAAGAAAGCCTACTGTAGTCTGCCAAGACTCTTTTTAAAGCCAGCAAAGCATACTTTGGTCTATCAAGACTCTTTTTAAACTCAACAAAGCCTATTTTGGTCTGTCAGGACTCTTCTAAAGGCCAACAATGCCTACTTTGGTCTGCCAAGACTCTTCTTAAAGTCAACAAAGCCTACTTTGGTCTGTCGAGACTCTTCTAAAGGCCAACAATGCCTACTTTGGTCTGTCAAGACTCTTTTTAAAGCCAGCAAAGCCTAATTTGGTCTGTCAGGACTCTTCAAAAGGCCAACAATGCCTACTTTGGTCTGCCAAGACTCTTCTTAAAGTCAACAAAGCCTACTTTGGTCTGCCAAGACTCTTCTTAAAGCCAACAAAGCCTACTTTGGTCTGTCGAGACTCTTCTAAAGGCCAACAATGCCAACTTTGGTCTGTCAAGACTCTTTTTAAAGCCAGCAAAGCCTAATTTGGTCTGTCAGGACTATTCCTTAAGTACACAAAGCCTAATTTGTTCTGTAGAGACTCTTCTTAAGTCCAAGAACGCATACTTTGGCACCTAGCATGCATGGACAATTAGGATCTGGCTACTTTGCAGTATAAGGTAAGGCAGGAGAGCCAACCTACAGTGTATGGAAGAACACACAGAGTTAAGGGAAGCCAAACTGGAACCCCTCGAAATCGGAATCGCTAAAGAGATTTTTTGCAGGACGCTTGGACCGGACCACTGGATGTTGTGCAAATTTGATGATGTATTATGGTCCATGTGCTTACTCTTATAACTATGATGTCATCCGTTAAACTTTTATTTAAGCGGGTCCAAGTTTAAGAGTTTCTTGTTCAAATTAGAGGGACTCTGATACAGTCGATCTGACTCTTCTCTGTGTTATTTTATAAAGTGTTTCGTGATCAAGTTAGAGAGGCTCTACTGTATATCAAAAAAGAAGCTTTGAATCTACTTCGTTTTCGTTTTTTAAAGAGACTGTTGCTTAAGTTAGAGCAACTCCAATAAAAAGCTCCAAAGTTTATTGAGTGACTTTTTAAAGAGACTCATGTACAAGTTAGAGAGACTCTACTGAAGCTTTGAATCTACTTTGTGTGACTTCTTATAGTGACTCCTGCTCAAGTTAAATAGACTCTACTTCATTTTAAAAAAGGAAGCTCTTATAACTTCTATATGTGATTTTATAAAGTGATCTTTTATGAGTGACTTTTTAAAGTGACACTTGTGCAAATTAGAGAGACTCTACTTTGTGTGACTTTTTAAACTGACTTTTATTCAAGTTAGAGCGACTCCACTGTATTTCAAATAAAAAGCTCTGAATATGTTTTGGTTGGTTTTTTTTTTTTTAAAGAGACTGCTCTTTAAGTTAGATCGACTCCAATAAAAAGCTCTGAAGTTATTTGAGTGACTTTTTAAAGTGACTCTTGTGCAAGTTAGAGAGACTATACTATTTTGCAAAAATTATTGTGGGACTTTTTAAGGTGACCGTTGTTCAAGTTAAAGCGACTTCAATAAACAAAAACACTAAAGCTTTATTGAGTGACTTTTTAAAGTGACTCTTGTGGAAATGAGAGAGACTCTACCGTAGCTCTGAATCTACTTTATGTGACTATTTCTAAAGGAATTCTGAATGATAATCTTCTCCGAGAGAGAGAGAGAGGGAGGGAGAGGTGAATAAGGGTTTTACCTGTTTACACCGTTACAGGCAGTTGACACCCAGATAACAGGTATGCAAATGCAAATACTTTTTACCACTTCCCTGTTGTTGTTAGGTTATAAATGTTTCTTTCTTTTTTATATAAGTGAGTGTAAGAGTGTGTGTGTGTGTGTTTAGTTCAATTACGAATATACTTACATCTTTGCGGAATAACCATTTTGGTTTGGCATTTGGCTTACTGAATCTGGCCTCGAAAACGACCTTTTTATCCTTGCCCTCCTTGGCAAATTGATCGATAAGCGGACTTAAGAACGAATCTTGTTTCTGTTGTGTGGGTTAAAGTTGAATAGCGATGACGATGACGATGACGACGACGACGACGATAACGATGACGATTACGACGATAATCGGTAGTTGGTGGCAGTTATTTGTATTTATATATATATATATATTAATTCATATATATTTATATCAATACATGCATATATATGTAGAACGGTATATACATATATATCATCATATTTTGAGAATTGTCGGTGACGGAGCAACGAAGAAGACATCGACGGACGACGACGACGACGACGACGACGATGACGACGACGACGACGATTATTGTAATTGCGTTGTCAAAAATGGGAAAAGAGTAATATCGAAATGCAGATAATCGATATACACAGAGACAAGACAAATTAGTATACATTCGTTAATAATCGCTTTCCAAATTAAATGAATAAAATGAAAATATTAAACAAAAAATTAAAATATAAATAATATCGATCGCATTGCGTTAAGCATTCCATGGCATTAAACATTGATAAGAATAATTTTTTTTTGTTGAAAAGAAATGAATACTTAGAGGTTCGTCCATAACACCGCTACTTAGATATAATTATAAACCTATATATTGTATATGTATGTTATTGTCATTTCTGTTCATCTGAAAATTGGCTAAAACTTATATGTAGACTTATTTAGACAGACAAATATACAAGGGTCAAGTTTACTCTTCTTTTTTAATTTTACTCTTGAGAGTAAAAAAAAAAATAAATAAATAAATTCATTTAATAAAGTAATAATATAATTAATTTTACTACAACTATATCATAATAATAAATTCTATTTATTGTGTCATCTAATCTAAAAAATTGAAGAGAGTAGTAAAAAAGCTTGAAGCAAATCAACACTTTATAAAATATAACCACACACCCACACACTAGAAAACAGAAAAAAATACAAACAAAAATAATATCAAATCTTTTAAATCTTAAAAACAATAAATGCATTAAGCTGTAAATTCTGCAAAAAAAAATAAATAAAAAATTATTGCTTTTATAGTAGAATATTGCATATACACGCACACGTAAAACAGTGAGACAAACAAATAAAAGCTAAATAAAAAAAAAGAGAAAGAGACAGAGAGAAGCACTGTTACCAACACAGGAGACACAATAATTTATTATTATTGGTAGATACCTGAAAATGAAGGCTTTAAAATAGAGAGAGAGAGACGGATAGAAAACCAGAAAGATAGAAAACAAGAGAGCAAAACTAAATAAGACAAAAAAAAAAAAAAACTCTGGACCACCGATTTCTCTCGCCATCTCTCGTCCATACCTAGGTAAAATCTCCACCTTTCAGCGAGTCGAGAAAAAATGGTACACAAAAATTTAAGAGTAAAAGCAAAAATGTAGAGTTGGTCCATTTTTCGGGTGTCCAGGTGGTGGCGAGGTGTCCAAAAATATTTGTACTACCAAGACAAAAAACAAATCGGTCCACAATATATATATATATATAATACTTTTTTGTTACATTTACCATTTACATGTTGAGAGGAGAATAGAAAGATGTAAAGAAAGTGACAGAAGATAGATTATTTAATGGCAGAGTGATAAGTACCTAGCCTTAGCAAGAATGTTGGCGTTACTTATTCAATTCATTGCTCATTTTTTGTTAATGATGTCCTTCACAAAATACTACTGTCAACTGCGCATAATTCAGTTTGTTTTTGACAGCCATCAAAAGTTAAGCTCACAGTGATAATAATCTATTTCCGAATTTAATAAAATTGTTCTGACATCCCCCAAATTGGGATCACAGCCATAATTATCTGTTTTCGAATTTGAAAAATTATATCCGCCTCACTTAAATTAAACTCACAGCGATAGTAATCCGTTTTCGAATTTGGAAAAATGATTCCCGCCTCACTCAAATTAAACTCACAGCGATAGTAATCCGTTTTCGAATTTGGAAAAATGATTCCCGCCTCACTCAAATTAATCTCACAGCGATAATAATCTGTTTTCGAATTTGGAAAAATGATTCCCGCCTCACTCAATTTAACTCACAGCCATAATAATCTGTTTTCGAATTTGGAAAATGGTCCCTCTCTAATTAAGATCACAACGATAATAATCTGTTTTCGAATTTGAAAAAATGATTCCCGCCTCACTCAAATTAAACTCACAGCGATAGTAATCCGTTTTCGAATTTCAAAAAAATGATTCCCGCCTTAATCAAATTAAATTCACAGCAATAATTATCTGTTTTCGAATTTCGAAAAAATGATTCCCGCCTCACTCAAATTAAACTCACAGCAATAATTATCTGTTTTCGAATTTGGAAAAATGATTCCCGCCTCACTCAATTTAACTCACAGCCATAATAATCTGTTTTCGAATTTGGAAAATGGTCCCTCTCTAATTAAGATCACAACGATAATAATCTGTTTTCGAATTTGAAAAAATGATTCCCGCCTCACTCAAATTAAACTCACAGCGATAGTAATCCGTTTTCGAATTTCAAAAAAATGATTCCCGCCTTAATCAAATTAAATTCACAGCAATAATTATCTGTTTTCGAATTTGAAAAAAATTGCTCGGCGGAATGAGATTTGTCTCTAATGAGTAGATTAATAATATTTGGCGCGACAGACCATTGCGGTCCAAGGCCTAACTTCTCGCGACCATTTGTGCTGCACATGTTAATTTTTGAACACAAATGGAAGGGACCTACAATTTAAGGCCGGATCCGAACGGCGAATTGAGAAGCTTTCCGTGACAAGGTATTAATTACTCTCGGAACGTTTGTCACCCATTCGTGAGAAAATATATTTGGTGTTGCTGGGATTCGAACCTGAACCTCCTGCGCAGCAGCCATGTGCACTACCACTGAGCCACGGCGCCCACTCTAATGAGTATAGGTCATTATTTAGACAAACACATACTTTGAAGGTTTGGAGAAATCGTACTATTCAACAAATTAGCAAAATATTAGTTTAACTGTATCGAACTTAAAAGAGACTACGTTAAAAAATAATATTAATTTTTGCCAACAAAAAAATTGGTTTCTGCCATGGCTTGGCTCTTATTACTTTGCCCTCGTACATCAAAAATAAAAAAAGGTACATATAGGTTCATAAGTGTTGAGAACATTTACGCCTACGACTGCAGATCCTTAACACTGACTAGCTTGGAACAATGTTCAAGCGATGGAGAATGTTCTGTCCATTATGGTACATACTAATATAGGTTACCTAGTCCAGATATGGAATGGAAAGATAATATGAAATGAAAAATTCCTCATGAAGAATACCTCTAGCGCTAGAGTCAGATCTCGAGCGAGTAGTAAGAATATGGACGGAAAAACAGAGTCCAAAAGCTTAACAAAGTATTTCACATTTTTGAAATTTCCGAATCTGACAAGTACATACATCTGAAGAGTACAGCACATTGAAGAACTGCTGAGGCTTTGAAGCAGCACGACTATTTCCGAGATGCGGAAGATTGCTGTCATCACTAGAGATAATAATAAATGAATATGCGAAAGAGTGTTGTTGACAAAGCAGAGCCCTGTGGTACACTGGTGAATTTTATACTTGAAAACGCACAAAAAAGCTCGAACTAAGCGATCAGAGCATTAGTTTTCAATTTAATTAAGAAAAGTCATAGAGATGATTCTATAATCGGGCGTTTTTTGCCAAAAGAGTTTGATGGCAAATTCTGAAATCTGGTTTAACGGTAAACTGCTGAGGTTTTGAAGCGCCACGACCATATACGAGATACGTAAGATTCCTGTTATTAGCACAGAAATGTGTCAGAGAATAAGTATCAAACTATTGATCATCATTTATAAACACAAGGAAAAGACTTGGCATCAAAACAGAACCCTGTGTTATACCAGTGCGTTTTATAATATTGAAACTGTGTCAAAATACAAAGGTTTATTGCCGTGTATTGTATACTTTATATTTAACCGATTAGAGAGATAATTTCTAATCCAATAAAGGAAGGTCAGTAAACCGTAATCTGCAAGTCATGTCAAACTCTATTTGATTAGGGATATTTTAAAAAGTGACAGTCAATCAGTGCTTCTATGATCTTGGAAAATATGGAAATCTTATTGCAATAGGTCAAAAATGCATGAATAACGCAATATACACACAGTAGATTCTCGATTATTTGAAATATTTCATGTAAAGTAAGGTCATATAGGGGAAAGAATGTATTTAGTAAAAGAAAAGTAAGTGAGTCACTTACTTTTTTATGAGAGTTTATATAATCGCAAGTTGATATAGTCGAGAGTTCATATAATCGAAAGTTGATATAATCGCGTAATCTGTAAAATTGCGACTTGATATAATCGATAGTTCATACAATAGAGTAATTCTTAATATCGAAAGTTCTTATAATCGGAATTGGATATTGGATCGATAGTTTATATAATCAAAAAGTTGAAATAATCGAGAGTTAATATAATCAAGAGTTGATATAATCGAGTATTTCGTATAAACACGAGATGATATAAGCGATAGTTCATATAACCGAAACCCGATATAATCGAGAGTTAATATAATTTATAGTTCATATAATCGCGAGTTGGTATAATCGAGAGATTATATAATCTATAGTGCATATAATCGAGTAATTCATATGATCAGGAGTTAAATAGTCAAGTCATATAATCGCGAGCTGATATAATCGAAAGTTCATAAAATTGCTAGTTGATATAATCGAGAGTTTATATAATCAAACGTGCAAATAATCGGTTAAGTCATATAATAAAGAGTTAAATAATCAAAACTTTAAAAAATCGCGAGTTGATATAATCATCGATAGTTTTTATAATCGATAGTTCACATAGACGCGACTTGGTATAATCGAGATTTTATAGAATCATTATGTTATACATTCGAGTTATTCATATAATCGAGAGTTTATATAATCGCCAGTTGATATAATCGAGAGTTTATGTAATCGATAATACATATAATCGAGAATTCATATAATAAAGAGTTTTAATAATCGCGAATTGAAATAATCATGCAATTTATATAATCTATAGTTTATATAATCGATAGTTCATAAAATCGCGAGCTGATATAACCGAGTAATTTGTATAAGTATATGATATAAACGATAGTTCATATAACCGAATGCGGATATAATCGAGAGTTAATATAATCGATAATTCATATAATCGAGTAATTCATATAATTAAGAGTTTAAATAATCGCGAATTCGATTAGTTTATATAATCGATAATTCATATAATCGAGTAATCGAGTAATTCATATAATTAAGAGTTTAAATAATCGCGAATTCGATTAGTTTATATAATCGATAATTCATATAATCGAGTAATTCATATAATTAAAAGTTTAAATAATTGCGAATTGATATAATCGAGAGTTGATATAACCGAATAATCCGAATATATCCGATAGTTCATAGCACCGAAAGCGGATATAATCAGGGGTTCATATAATCGAGAATCTACTGTATGGAAAATGCGATAAATTGCCAATATGAAAAGTACCAGTCGCTCTTACATCTTCGTTAGAATGTTAAATCCTATAAGATCTATGGTTGGTTTTTTAGCGAAGTAGGTACCAGTTTTGTCAACGGGGGGGGGGGGGACCTACTACGGATTATATACCGAACACGAAGTGTTTCCGTTTGCTTAGAGATGCTACAAAGTTCATAGCTACGTACGAAGACGTACGTTCAAAAATCGAGAACGTATAGATAGAGGTTGATGGCAAATTCTGAAATCTGGTTTAAGGGTAAACTGCTGAGGTTTTAAAGCGCCATGACTATATACGTTCAAAAATCGAATTTTACGAGAAATAAAAAGATTAGAAATTAAACAGAAGGAGAAGGAGAAAGTCAAAGAAAGAGAAAGAAGACAAAAATATATTTTTTTTTTTTTTAAATAAGGACTTAAAAAAGACATTTTAGTTTTTGTAATTGAAATCACCACACATCTCACATTACATCATGACAATTTGGGTTTTTTCATCATCATATCGTAAGCGATAACATTTAAAGAGAACATTTAAAGAGAAACAATAATAGAGGCACGATATCCAAGGCGCGATCCAGAGAGAAGTGACAAGAAGAGAGGGGAAGAGAGAGATGTTTAACACAACGCACTTTTTCTTAATGAATGTTAAATATTTTATTTAATGCTCTTTGTGTGTGTCTCCCCTCTCTTCACTGCTATTTCTCTGTTACGCGCACACAAAAAAGTACAAAGAGTACAGAAAGACGAACAGTCGAAATTGAAGGAGGATACGACAACAATAAATTAAAAATGAAGAAGAAGAAAACTTAGTAAAAATTAAACGAGAATACAGAGAGAGAGAGAGAGAGAGAGAGAGAGAGAAAGAGAGAAAAACAATTATAATTTTTATTAAATAGTTAAATAGATAAGTACATCTAGTTTTGAAGAATGGTCGAACCTCTTCACGACGAAACGGATGCAGTGTCGGCCAATCTGGTATCAATTCGGCTAATGATGGTCGACGTGTTGATAGCGCCTAATTTCAATATTGAATTTGCAGTCAATGTGGTAAAAATATAGCAACCAAAAAGTTAACAAAATGATTTATTAAATTATTTATAATATTTAGGTATGAGTACCTAGTTCAATAAAAAAATGTATACTTAGGTAATTGGGGTAATTAGGTAGTAAATATAATATAATTTCTTTTATAAATTTGTAAATGTATGTTAAAGTCCTTTGAAAAGACAAAAGGAAATAACTTATTTAAAAAAAACGATGTACTACTGTGAAAAATGGTTATATTGGTTAGAAATGTCGTAAGGAACCGAGGAAAAAGGGAAGAAAATGCGCAAAATTAGTTAACAGGAGGGAAGAAACAAAAAAAAATTAGTGTCTTATTCTAAAACAATATAATGCGCGTAATACTAAAACGCGGACACTACATTACATCTTGTATGTGTTTATGTGTGCCAGAGCTAACTACAGATACATAATAGAATTGGCAAGCAATACTCAACAAATACTACGTGTACTTTGCAGACAAATTCGCTTCAATAAAATAGCATCAGTAAAAAGTCTCCGATGGGATGATCTTCTTTAGGGACAAAATACATCAACAACCATATAACAATAAGAAAACAGCAAACAACATTTATTACTACGAGTATCTCAGTGTGTACGCAAATGTGGGCAAACATAGAAAGAAAGCTCTACGAAAATCTACATACCGAAAAAAGTAAACAATTGAAACAGTAAACAACTCTTTGAATAACAACTCCAAAACTACTATTTGAATAACAACTAGATTGAAATAAGGCGACCTGCTTAGTCTCTCTCTCTCTCTCTCTCTTTGTATGTATCTGTTCGTTTTATCTGAAAAGCGAACAACAAAGCGAAGAAGAAAAGGAAGGAGAAAGGGCTCTTAACTGAAGCAAATGTCTGTTAACATTAACTCCCAGCAAGTCAAATAAAGAATATATTTATTTAAGTGATGGAAAGCGAGAGGGAGAGAGAGAGAGATAAAGATAATGAGAATGCGAGACAGAGAGAGGGAAAAGAGCTAGTCAAATAAATAACATATTTATTTGAGTGATAGAGAGAGGGAGACCATAAGATGTCTCCTAACTTAAGCAAATGTCTCTAACCTTAACTCTGATCAACAGCGGGTCAAATAAAGAGGATAATTATTCGAGTGATAGAGAGAGAAGAAGGAGAAGATATGGCTCTTAACTTGAGAAAATGTTTCTTAACATGAACTCTCATCAACAGCGAGTCAAATAAAGAATATATTTGTTTTGGTGATAAAAAGAGAGAGAGAAAGAGGGATGGAGATAATAAGATTGCGAGACAGAGAGGGAGAAGAGCTAGTCAAATAAAGAACATATTTATTTGAGTGATAGAGAGAGAGAGACCATGAGATGTCTCCTAACTTAAGCAAATGTCTCTAACATTAACTGTGATCAACAGCGGGTCAAATAAAGAGCATAATTATTCGAGTGATAGAGAGCGAAGAAGGAGAAGATATGGCTCTTAACTTTAGAAAATGTCTATTAACATTAACTCTCATTAATAGCGAGTCAAATAAAGATCATAATTATTTGAGTGATTAAAAGAGAGAGAGAGAGAGATAGTGTGAGAGATAGAAGAAGAGCAAGTCAAATAAAGAATATATTTATTTGAGTTATAGAGAGAGAGATACCAAAAGATGTCTGTTTACTTAAGCAAATCTCTTAACATTAACTCTTACCAACAGCTAGTCACATTAAGAGCATAATTATTTGAGTGGTAGATGGAGAAAGATAGAGAGAAATAGGGAGAGAGAGAATAAGTCTCTTAACTTAAGCAAATCTCTCTTAAAATTAACTCTTATCAACAGCGAGTCAAATTAAAAAGATATATTCCCAAAACAACCGTCTGTTAACGCATTCTGAAATACACCTATGTATACATTACCATTCAGGTATCACATCAAAATTGGTTGGTCTCCATGGGCAGAATATTAATGGAAGCTCCTAGTATGCATGTGGTGCTGGTCGTAATAATTTAATTGGAAATTTCGGTGGCTAAAACGATGGTAAATGACATCAATAAGCCAGCGGCTCTTGAATTGTAAACAGAGACACCTGCATTTTGGACCATAACATCGACCCTCTGAGAGAAGTGTTGATCTCATGTGAAAAGCCGAAAATGCTGTCCTCTGCGAAAGTATTAATTGGATTAAAGCTAATTAATGAAGAAGAAAAAAGAGTTCGGGCGACAAAACAGAACCCTGAGGTACGTCAGTATTTATGCGCTAAGTTTCGGACATGAAACAACTCAAAAGATTTTGGATCGAATGGTCGTCAGAAAGATAGTTACTAATCCAATCGAGAAAAGTTTCATCTCGATACCACAGGCACTCTTTTTCGGCAAAAGAGCTAGATTCCGAACTCAGTGGGACAATACTTTATTTTCATGAAATTTGTAATCCAGTCAGCTTCTCGGCGACCTATCAGATAATTAGTAGATAATTAGTAGCCGCCTTTCGAAAACCGAAAACGTAACTCCCTGGTATTTAGTAGACTTTTTGGAGCTTAAATCAAACATCTATGTTCTATGATGACTACGTGGTCTTATCGTGGTCAGTTATGAGTTCGTATTCACCATTCACATTCAAAACTTATAAATTTTGTTTCGGGTCACAACAACATATTAACTACAGGATGTACTACGCTAACATGGGGGGGGGGACAAGGTAATTCTACAAAACTTACAAAATAAATAAATAAATAACACAAATGTTATAGTGTTCGATTGAAGGAGGAGCTCAAATCAGTGCGCCAAGACTTAAAAGGACTCTCGTACCTTTTCTGTTTCGGGTTCCATACATTTTTCATATTCGTTTACTTGCAAGTTCATGGAAGAAGGCTTTTCGTCCGATTCGTTTACTGGCAAGTTTATGGAAGAAGATTTTTCATTCTCGTTTATTGGCAAGTTTATAGAAGATATATTATCCGGTGAATACTAAGTTCATATACATACATATATGTATATATAAATAACATTAGATTTTCATTTCATTAATTGTCATTGATGTGGGGGCTTAGTTTTTATTTTGTATTAATTCTTCAGCTCAGTTTTAGTTTTCCCGGGCACAAATTTTTATGATATGTTATGGAAAAATAATTTTGGACGAAAATTAGAAAATGAAAGTTCACTATTATTGTTAATAATTATCAGAAAAAAAATCTCTCTATACCTATTATAATATTATATTATATTTTTGTGCAAAATGATCGAAGTAATAACTTTAAAAGCTCTTTAAAATGATTTTATTTTAGTTAAACTAAATCACTTATTACCAAATAATAAAGAAAAAATATTATTTATAAAAATATGGGGGTCTTAATTATAAAGACCATGCCTTACTTAAATGACTACTATCTTAAACTTGGCTGATACGCCTGAAGACAACTCAGCAGAGGAACGATGGACCATGATGTTGGGTACAAAATAACCTCTATGGTGATAAGCACACTAAACATGGGAAAGCGCACTCGCTTATAAACGCAAAATTCATATTAAAAATTATGTGGCAAATAAATGCAGAAATTTACTTCTAGTGCATTTCTATTAAAAAAAAATTGTTGGTCCTTCGAGCCGTGTAGCTTATAACTATTTATCGAGTGTGTACTTTTACTGATCACAAATTGTTGGTTCTTCTTGCCGAGTTACTTTCAACTACTTATCGAGTTTGCATTTCTATTAAACACAAATTGTTTGTCGTTTGAGACGAGTAACTTGTAACTACTCATCGAGTGTGCAATTTTATTGACCACAAATTCTTGGTGCTTCGAGCCCTGTAGCTAATAACTTCTGGTAGAGTGTGCATTTCTATTAATAACAAATTGTGGGTCCTTCGAGCCGAGTAGCTAATAAATTCTCATCGAGTGTGCATTTCCATTAAAAAACAAATTGTTGGTCCTTCGAGCTGAGTAATTTACAACTACTCATCGAGTTTGCATTTCTATTAAAAACAAATTGTTTGTCCTTTGAGACGAGTAACTTGTAACTACTCATCGAGTGTGCAATTTTATTGATCACAAATTCTTGGTGCTTCGAGCCCTGTAGCTAATAACTACTGATCAATTGTGCATTTCTATTAAAAACAAATTGTTGGTCCCTTGCACCGAGTAACTTACAACTATTTCTAATAATCACAACTTATTGGTCCTTCGAGCCAAGTATCTTATGACTAGGTAGCATCAAAGGTGCATTTTTTTTGATCACACATTTTGTTTCTTTGAAACGACAATTATTACATCTGACGTTTGCCGGATAGTTAACAAGGATGTAGGTATGTAAAGATTTTATTTTTTAATTTAAGAAAATTAAATAAAAAGCCTGTATAAATCAATGTAGTAGAAATCTTTCCTGAAGAAGTTCTAAAAATAATTCTTTGAGCGTTAATATCTCCAAGGTACCTTTTGTTGCATACCCACTTAGCCCTCTTAAAATTATCGGCTTTGTGCTATTGAACAGGGCCCACTAGCTATTTTTTATTCTACATTTTAAAGAGCTTTTTTGTGAAATGCGTGCAAAAATAACTGTCTTAGATGAGTGCGGTAATTAAATTGTTGTCATAAGATACAAATATTTTATTGGAACCGCATCGAATTGACAAAAATTGCTTACTTGTTGCTTCCTTAAGCTATTCTTTGAAAAAAAAGACCTGCTTGTTAAAGCGTCATCATTTAAATCAAAATAGAGAAGTTAGAGAAGTTCAATAAAACCAGAGAAATTCGAAGCAAACATTAAATAATTGGACAAATCGTCAAGTGAACTCGTAAATGATTTCGATCATTTGAAATCGGAGAATGGAATGTTGGGATCAGGTTATGAAATGCTTAGTTTGTAGAATGAAATGTTGAGATCGGATTATGAAATACTTTGGTTGGCGAATGGATTGTTGGGATTTGGTTATGAAATATTTAGATCGGGGTATGGAAAGTTAATTTTGGAGAATGGAATGTTGACATCAAGTAATGGAATATTTAGGTCTGGTTATGGAAAGTTTAGGTCGGAGAATGGAATGTTGATATCAAGTAATGAAATGTTTTGGTCTGGTTATGGAAAGTTTAGGTCGGAGAATGGAATGTTGACATCAAGTAATGGAATATTTAGGTCTGGTTATGGAAAGTTTAGGTCGGAGAATGGAATGTTGACATCAAGTAATGGAATATTTAGGTCTGGTTATGGAAAGTTTAGGTCGGAGAATGGAATGTTGACATCAAGTAATGGAATATTTAGGTCTGGTTATGGAATGTTTAGGTCGGAGAATGGAATGTTGACATCAAGTAATGGAATATTTAGGTCTGGTTATGGAAAGTTTAGTTCGGAGAATGGAATGTTGATATCAAGTAATGAAATGTTTTGGTCTGGTTATGGAAAGTTTAGGTCGGAGAATGGAATGTTGACATCAAGTAATGGAATATTTAGGTCTGGTTATGGAATGTTTAGGTCGGAGAATGGAATGTTGACATCAAGTAATGGAATATTTAGGTCTGGTTATGGAAAGTTTAGTTCGGAGAATGGAATGTTGATATCAAGTAATGAAATGTTTTGGTCTGGTTATGGAAAGTTTAGGTCGGAGAATGGAATGTTGAGATCGGATTATGAGATGGTTTGTTTGGAGAATGGAATGTTGGGATTAGCTTATGGAAGATTTAGATCAGATTATGGAATGTTTAGGTCGGAGAATAGAATGTTGAGATCAGTGGAATATTTATATAAGATTATTGAATTCATCGGAATTATTCGAAGAAACCTGTCTCGTAATCTACTAAATTGTTAAAAAGTAGTTTGTAATTTTTTTTGAGCAATCTTATAACTAATTTTTCATAAATTAGCAAATTCTTGCTAATAATCATTTTCAAAATACCTAATATATATAGCAATTAAGCAAAAAAAAAATAAATTCAATAAAAAATGGCATCAAAAACAAAAACCAAACCAAAACTCAATATTTTGAAAACAAAATATTAGGAGTATGTAATATAATATATGATATAATATAAAACGAGCGGCGCATAGCTTTTTATACAAAACGGCAATATTTTCGTTGTTTTTTTTTCACCTTCATAAAAACGGTATTAACTGAACACAAAAAAAAAATTAAAATAAATAATTTTTTTTTAGCAAAAATCAAAATTCAAAATAGCGCACTTGCAAAATAAACCTAAAAATAATTTTTTTTTGTTTTTATATATTTTTATATTTTATCAAAATACCGCACTAGCAAAATAAAACCTAAATATATTTTTTTTTCTTTTTATATTTTTATGATTTTTAAACCTCAAAATATTTTTTTTTGTTTCTTTTTATATTTTGATAATTTATCAAAATACCGCATTAGCAATTGAAATCTAAAAATATTTTTTTTTCTTTTTATATTTTGATAATTTATCAAAATACCGCATTGGCAATTAAAATCTAAAAATATTTTTTTTTCTTTTTATATTTTGATAATTTATCAAAATACCGCACTAGCAAATAAAACCTAAAAATAATTTGTTTATATATAAAAAAAAATCCTAAATTATAACCTGACAGCTGGAAGGATTTTTTGAAAAAAAAAATTTCGACCTCCCTTCAAAAATCCTCGAAAAAAAAAATAATTAAAAAAAATATATATATATAATGCTCTAAAGTCTAAAAGATGAAGATTGGCAGTCTGCTTTTGCTCTATATGTACACGAGTAGGTATATAGCATACAATATATACATATTGTTTATATTGTATATCGAAACTCAGCATACATATAATGTCGAATAAAACGTATAACGTTCAAATAAAAGAAGCGCAAGTAACTAAACCGAACACACATACCCGTTCGACTTTCTTTAGCGCCGGTAAAGGTTTCTCAGTTTCTTTCAAATCGCCCCAATCGGGGTCTTTCTCTTCTTTGTCCCATTTTTGATAACGACGTTTCTTCAACATCGCACGGAAATCCATGCCACTGGAATCGGATACATACAATTGCATTTCGGCGGAGTCCTCGCCATGTATATTCGACACGACAATCTTATATTTGCCCTCATCGTTGGGCTTACACTTGCGCATGCACAATGTGATCGAATTCGTTTGGCCATCGGTGAGAAATTTAAAGCGGCCACCTTCCAAAATTTCGCTAACACCCTTGTAGAATTTAAATGTCGGCGCTGGATTACCCTCAACATTGACGGTCATGTAGGCAGTCGAGTCTGTGAAGAGTTGTGCAGTTAAAATACCGATCACATCAATATAATTATCGATTATTGTTAATAATATTTGTTAGGTAATTACGTATAAGGGATGATTGAGTCAGTGCTGCAATTTGTTTCTGGTTTATTTGGCATTAAAAGCAAAAAAGATCACAATTTATAGGGTTTTTTTTTTAACTTTTCACTTTTTAAAAGACTGCAGCACCTAATTACATCCTTAACAGATGACTACCCTTAGTCAAACTGCATTTAAAGTATAGCAACTCCACCGAAGCTTTGACTCGCTTCTTACCGGCTATTTCTTACTCAATCTGCTGATCCATCTCTGTAGTTGGCTTCATAGGTTGCAACAGCTTATTGACGATTCTCTTATATAAGCATTAACCATTGGCATGCATGCACTCAAAAATGAACAACAAAAAATAGGGGATGTAAATGGGATTAGTGTCTAATGGTGCCCTCTTTAATTAATTACTTAGTCCTTTATGTATCGCAAAGAAAATACAAACAAAATTAACGAGTGCTGACTTATCTAGGCTAGGGTTAAGGTTGAGGCTTATAACTACTACCCGCACATGGGAAAAAGAGTGGAATACAAGCTGATAATTTATTTTTAGCAAAATAGAGGGAATAACATGTATTATGTATCCGTATCTGCCCTCACTGGTGGACGTGAGATCAAACTTCGTCGTAATTATCTCCCAGAAAGGGGAGAAAAATGCTGAATGATCCTTTCAATGTAATAAGGCTGATAACCTCGCCAGCAAATAGCCTCAGAACTATAACTGATACACTATGACAAACACCTCACACCCACATCACGGGATAGTCCCTTCCAATTAAGGATGGTGCGAGGCCAACACATTTGCCCGTAAAAAACCATTATTACGGAACCTGAAAAGAGCCTCAGAACAATAACTGCTCTACGATGAAGACATCACGGCTGAACTATTTCGAACGTACGCTCTTAACAGTAAAAGCTAGCGCTACAGAGCAGCTTAGATAGACACGTCTTAATTAGTCATTAATAGTGTAGACTAAATCGATGCAGAACCATCCATATACCATCTTTGACTCGGATCACTAACTGGTTAATATGATGCTTCGAGGACGAATCACCATCACATCACCAAGAAAGACTAGATTCGAGCTAACTCGGCTGCCCGTTTGCAACAAAGAGACCAGAAACAACTATAGTACTCATCGCCGTTAATAAAGGGAGAGTAAATTCTGGGGCTGAGATGCCGAGTCTAGAAGTGAAATGGACACGCCTTAAAAAGCACTGCTGATGCACCATTTTAGGCAATAGTCGTAATCGATGGTAAATGCTCTGCCAAGCTCTGTCTTTCCCCGTCCCTATGATCCACAGGCATTTAAAAGCTCTTTTCCCTAACGCCTACACTGTGCATAGCATATAGCCGAGCAGTATAAGGGTGCAAACTCACTGAAGCGGGTGTGAATTATAAAAAAAAAAAAATAGCGAGTGAACTGTGTAAGAATGTTGCATACCGAGCGTACCAACGAAATAAAGTAGCCCTGCCGAAGAATGATGTAGTTCGTGAACTCGAACAATATGTAGAGCGAGGAACGCACCAGCCGCAAAAGTTTCTCTATAAACTCATTTAGGCAAAAACAGAACTTTGCAAAAGAACGCTGACTTATTAGGTGCGTTCGAGAGGAAAGTCTTACGGAGAATCCTTGGACTCGAATGAGAGGGGGGACGATTTTGGAGACCCTATAATGATGAGATCTGGGAGAGTTAACATCGCGTTGGCATTGTAGGAATCAAGGTAGGATCCGGTGAGTAGGATGTGTAGGCACATGAGTGAACCTCTTCACTTGGAAAGTCTTGCAATGATTTTTGGGACAAGGTTTGCGAAGTCTAGAAGGATGTCATCAATCATACAGTTGGAGATGTCCAATTGGTTGAGATCAGCTCGAAATTGAGACCGACAGAGAGATACTTTTCGGGAGGCCAAGACCCGACACCGATTGTAGATTCAAAGATATTGATGATGATGATCTTGGAGGAAATAATTTTTCAATTTTATACAGCAGTCCGGGTTATTCCACTTATTCTACTTAAGAAGTAAGAGCAGTCCGGCATTAAGAAAGGAAGCAGTTAGATCCTGGAGGAAATAACAGTGGCCCGGCTTATTCCACTTAACATTTAGACGAAAAAATTAAGGAAGGAAGTTAGAAGGAAGCAGTTTGATTCCGGAGGAAGTAAGACCAGTCCGGCTTTTTCCACTTAACTAGGAATTAGGAAAGAAAGTAAGAAGGAAGCAGTTAGATCGTGGAGGAAACAACATCAGGCCGGCTTATTTCACTTAAAATTGAGACGAAAGAATTAAAGAAGGAAGTTAGAAGGAAGCAGTTTGATCCCGGAGGAAGTAAGACCAGTCCGGCTTTTTCCACTTAACTAGGAATTAAGAAAGAAAGTAAGAAGGAAGCAGTTAGATCGTGGAGGAAACAACAGCAATCGGGCTTAACGTTTAGACGAAAGAATTAAGGAAGGAAGTTAGAAGGAAGCAGATGGATCCTGGAATAAGCAACAGCAGTCCGGCTTATTGTTTCCACTTAACGTTTAGACAAAATAATTTAAGAAGGAAGTTAGAAGGAAGCATCTTATTCCAATTAACATTTAGAGGAAAGAATACTGGAAGGAATTTAGAAGGAAGCTGTTAGCTCATAGAGGAAACAACAGCAGTCGGGCTTTTTGAATTTTAAATTTGAATTAAAAAAAGAAGTTAGACGAAAGAAATTATATCCCGGATCGCTTTACTGGTTCAGTTTGATTTGCTTGTTTGACTTACTGTACTTAAATATATTTTTACGAAAATTAAAAATATAAATCCTTTAGCTAACCGTACATAATCGTATAAACGAATCACCATTCCTTTAAATTCTATTAGAATTAAGAAATTACCAAAAAACCATGGCATACAATTAGGCTCAGTAAATTGTATATAACAATTAAAAGTGTGGAACTAGTATATCAGTATACCAGTATGTATGTTTCAGTATTCTCTAGGTGGTTTTCCAAGAATAGAACCTTCTCGAAAATTATGGATAAGGTTTTAAAAAAAACTACAGCAAAACTCTATCACAGTAAGTTAAGTTACCCGATGGGCGAAGCTATTAATCAGAGTACAATGGAATTTTTCTAGCGTACGTGTGTCGGTTTGTCAGTTTGTACGTTTGTCCGATTGTATATCGCGATTTCTACCGGTCAGAATTTGATGGGACTTGTTTTAAAACAATTGTTAAGCGCTCAGCTTGCGATGGTAGTAGAAAAAAAATGTTTTTTTTTTTTTAAAGTAAAATCCTTTTAAGATAATTCAGTCTTTCGGCTGAATTACAATTATCCATATGGTGAGCTGAGAAGCTCCGCTTTACTATCTTATTTGGAAGCGAGTCAGACTACTTGAATATTAAATAGTTGAAAAGTAGATGGAGCTACCGTCTATGTGAATAATCCTTATCCTTACTATACTTACTAATATTATAAATATGAAAGTAACTCTGTCTGTCAGTTACTTTTTCACGGCTAAACGGCTGAACCGATTTGGCTCCGTTTTCTTTTAAAATGTTCGTTATAGTCCGGGAATGATTATAGGAACATTGGAAAATTGGAAAATTCGAGAAAAACTGACAAAATATCGTTTTCCATGGGATTTATGTAAGAAATCGCGACCATAACTCACGATTCGAACACGATATACTGTATTACTAAGTATATATATTCCTAAGTATATATATATATATATATATATATATATATATATATATATTTATATGGCCCGGAGGTTATATGCTACAATTTGACTGGTAGGTGGTGGTTGAGCTCAATGGTGTGCGGTGGTTTCAGTTGGGGAGCGGTCAGTTTGGGTGGTCATTAGGGTGTGAGGGGCAGCCAGACAACATCTATTACTTTAGCTTTTGGTGGGATCTTTGTGGTGTCGGTCGGCGGGGTTAACAACTAGTGGTGTTATAGGTGAATAATAAGTAATCACCAGTGTAAGTTTGTGTTCATTTGATATTTTGTTAATTAAAGTTGCGATTTGTGAATGAACGAACTGTTTTTATTTGCAAAATCCATTACGAACTCTTGAAAGGCTAAATTTTGTAAAAATATTTATGTAACTCAGGAGGTATATAACACAGGAACATGATATAACTATAACTACCCCTTTACCACAACTCAAGCTACCCCATTACCTGATGGTTTTACTTTTTGATTAGCACCGCAGCTTGAATACCAAAATTTGCTATTTACATTACATACCGTCTATATATAATATGAATATTATGTATTTTTGTTTATGTAAATAATTGTTATGTATTAGAAATCATGTATATATGTATAAGTGAACCGATAAATCACAATTTGTTAGAAGATGATTATAATGATGCTGTAGGTTATCAATTATCGTCTATATATAATATGAATATTATGTATTTTTGTTTATGTAAATAATTGTTATGTATTAGAAATCATGTATATATGTATAAGTGAACCGATAAATCACAATTTGTTAGAAGATGATTATAATGATGCTGTAGGTTATCAATTATCACGTCGATGTGATGTTACAGTTATAAACAAATACATATATATATATATAGTCGAATGTATACATAATAATATCTATATATGTATTTGTAAAGATATGTCTATGTGGGTTGTTACCTTCGACTGCCGAATAGGACTCTTGTACATCAACAATGGATGGTGGGCCACCATCACCAATGTCACGCAATGGCGTTGACGGCTTATTGATGAGATCCTCGAGATCCTGGATACTTGGTCGTCGTACATCGACCGATGGTCTCCTCCTCTGTGTTGTGTTTTTTTTTTTTTGGTTTTATTATTTTATTATAATTTATCATTTGTGTGTTTAATTATGAGTAGTATATGGTGTGCACACATAATGAGATGACGAACACGACGTTTCGCAGAGACATCAAGAGTGATCGATCGATCGATCGCACAATTGCAAAAGATTCCCGCGCCACCATTCACAAAACGCATCAACATATAACATTTAATTCATATATAAAAATAAAAATGAAAGAGAATAACAAGAAATTAGAAATTAGTGAAAGGGTATTGTTTTGTTTTTTTTTTGTCAATTCGTGTATATGATTAATAATTAATTAAAATATTTATATTCGGTATGCTGTTAATTACTATATTAATACTCAGTTCTGTTCTACAGAATTCTATTTTTCTCATCGCATACATACAAAGAGCAGAACAAATAGCAACATCTAAACAATAATTGAGTAGAAAAGGAAAGCAAAACATATCGTTCGTTTAATTAGTGTGCATTACAATAAACGGAAATTATTAATTACCATTTGTATATATATATCTATTACGCAAGACAGACAAAAAAAAAGAGTATTATACACATACACATATAATTAAACAATAAGTAAAATTAATTAATAAAGTGAGCCTGAGTGATCGCTGTGTGTTAGAAATAACCAATAGATAGATATTCAAGCGCAAATACAGATGAAGATACATTGCAAAAAATATATATTTATATTAAATATGCTCCTTTTTTCCGTTGATTGTTCTTTAATTTGTTACATAAAAAGATGATGATTATTAAGTAAATATAAAAAATGCTCTGTGATTAAGATATAAATGTATCTGAGAGTTCCAGAACAGATGAATGCAACAGCGCATAATTACAAAGAAGACGAAGAAGAGAAAAACGCTAAGAATTGAAAGTATTATTAGTTTGTTGTTATTAAATTATTAATATTATCAGAAAATATTTAGAGTATATTTAAGAAAGAAAGCCGAAATAGATAGATAGATAGATAGATAGATATAAATGCTAAGAGAAATCCTTTTAATTTTGAATATATATATTTTGTGTTTGTAATTATCATCAATCTGAGCTTTTAATTATCACCTTTATGTACACAAACATACAAGAGCAAACTGACACATTGACACACTAACCCACTGACACGCATAATGTGTATATGGAGAATGGGGAATGGTTGAACTGTGTAATTTGGGTTTAGTACGTATGTGTATACTTGGATCTACTATAGTATCCAGATAGATAGATTCCCATCATTTGGCACAGCCATTAAAAAATAGAGGTGTTGCTACAACACACACGACTTCCTTTTACGAACGGGTTCGGAATTTTCACTAAATGTATAAATGTATCTAATACAACTCAATTGGCACTGGCAACACTGATTTTGAAAGACAAAATAGTTCAGCGGCGAAAGGAAGCAGCCTGGGAGATTGGAAGATCTGTATATTTGTAGATCTGTAGATCTGTCGATCTGTTGATCTGTTGATCTGTACAGTAATCGGTAGATCTGTAGATCTGCCGCTCCGTAGAGCTGTAGATCTGTAGATCTGTGATCTGTAGATTTGTTGATCTGTAGATCTGTTGATCTGTAAATCTGTAGATTTGAGATCTGTAAATCTGTAGATCTGTAAATCTGTAAATCTGTAGATCTGGCGATCTGTCGATCCGTAGAGCTGTAGATCTGTGATCTGTAGATTTGTTGATCTGAGATCTGTAAATCTGTAGATCTGTAAATATGTAAATCTGTAGATCTGGCGATCTGTCGATCCGTAGAGCTGTAGATCTGTAGATCTGTGATCTGTGGATTTGTTGATCTGTAGATCTGTTGATCTGTAAATCTGTAGATTTGAGATCTGTAGATCTGTCGATCTGTAGATCTGTAGATCTGTAGATCTGTTGGACTGTAGATCTGTCGATCTGTAGACCGCACCATGTGGAATGCCAACCAAATAATTCTCGGTATGACGCAATATACACTGATCGCCGAAAAGCATCTTGAAGCGATGAAAGTTGCTTAATGGCCGGCTAACTGAGAAATTGAAGGCCCAACCAATGACCGATGGCTACATTATGATGCTGCCATCACGCGCAGAAGAACTTAGCAGAGAGATAAATCAGCTCAAAAGCAATAAGGCCTCGGGATCGGATCGATCTAATTAAATCTAGAGGGCTCGTTATATTCCGAGCAATTCACTAATTGTGCAAGTACTGCCTCTTCTTCAGGCTTTTGGCATCGTTTCGTCTAAATCATGACAAGACTGACAAGACATGAGATATAATCACAACGTACAGCAACTATCGTGAGTATCACGTATAAGATTTTTGTGTCTAGCGGTCAAGATAGCCCAGTACGCTATATTGGCTTATACCAGAGTGGCTTCATCGATTTTCAACCTTAGGCTGGCGATGGAAATATATCTATCTCGGGTCAATTGCAGCAGTCTGTAACAGAACATGGAACCAGAAATACACGCACGGTTGCTTCAAGCCAGGATTCTGTCAAGATTCTTCAAGTCCAGGAATTTAACGATGACTTCCGAGCTTTTAGTGTATAAGGCGATAGTCATTGCAGTATTAACATATGGATCCTTGATTTGGATCAAAGACACCCTGGACCTTCTAGCAGCATCCAAGAGGACAGTCCTAGGGAAAATTGCTGGCCCTGCATGTGCGGAAGGACGATCTAAAAAAAGTTCTACGAGCGTTACCGCGATGTTGAGCGATCGTCAATGGAATCAAGTTCGGTTGGCGGAACATCTAGCTCGTATGATCGCAGAAGATCTTGTAGAAAATTCCATTGCGATAATATTTATGTATCACGATAGTGAGGCAGGCCAAGACTACGCTGAAAATATTGGTTAGCCCAGAACGCCGATGCCTGACTACGGCTTAAAATTGGGACTGGTGGATAGATAGGAAAAAAAAACAGATCCAGACACCGGTTGTACAGCGAAATAGCGACAGGAAGTTGCTTTGTTGGTATTTTTTTTGCAAACCTGTGAGGTTCCAAAAATACGCCTATTGTTAAACGATTCAAGGCTGGTCCATCACCAATTGTAAGAACATATTATCTAAAGAAATTGGTCAGCATTTAATTTGATCCAATGAAGAAGGGAACGAAGTAAATTATCAGCATTTTGGTTGATCCAAAGAAGGAGAGAAGGATGAAATTGATCCTCACTTTGATTCAAAGATATAGGGAGGTAGTGCTTGCTGATCAACACTCAAGGCAGACCCAAAGAACGAAGGAAGGAATTCATCAGCATTCTAGTTGATCCAAAAAAGAAAGGGAAGCATAAATTGATCACCATTTTAGTTAACCCAAAGAAGAAGGGAAGGAAGGAATAGATCAGCACTCTAGTTTACCCAAAGGAGGAGAAAAGGAAGGAAGTGATCAGTATTTTAATTGATACACAGAAGGAGAGAATAATGTAAGTGATCATGTGTGTAGATCCAAAGGATCCAAAGACGGAGGGTAGGAAAGAACTGATCAAGACTTTATTTGATCCAAAGAAGACAGAGGAATAAACGAATTGATCAGCATTTTAGTTTATCTAAAAAAGCAGTAAAGGAAGGAAGAAATTTATTAGCATTTAAGTTGATCCAAAGAAGAAGGAAGGAAAGAATACATCAGAAGGAGTGTAGGATAGGAAAGATGGAATTGATCGGCATTTAAGTTGATCCAAATAAGGAGGGTAGGATGGCATCGATCAGTATTTCAGTTGATCCAAATAAGGAAGGAAGGTGGGATGGAATTGATCAGCACTTTATTTGATCCAAAGAAGGAGGGTAGGATGGAATCGATCAGCATTTCAGTTGATTCAATGAAGGAAGGAAATATGGATCGGCATTTAAGTTGATCCAAATAAGGAAGCAAGGTATGATGGAATTGATCGGCATTTTAGTTGATCCAAATAAGGAAGTAAGGTGGGATGAAATTGATCAGTACTTTATTTGATCCAAAGAAGGAGGGTAGGATGGAATCGATCAGCATTTCAGTTGATCCAATGAAAAAAGGAAAGATGGAATTGATCGGCATTTTAGTTGATCCAAATAAGGAAGGAAGGTGGGATGGAATTGATCAGCACTTTATTTGATCCAAAGAAGGAGGGTAGGATGGAATCGATCAGCATTTCAGTTGATCCAATGAAAAAAGGAAAGATGGAATTGATCGGCATTTTAGTTGATCCAAATAAGGAAGGAAGGTGGGATGGAATTGATCAGCACTTTATTTGATCCAAAGAAGGAGGGTAGGATGGAATCGATCAGCATTTCAGTTGATTCAATGAAGGAAGGAAATATGGATCGGCATTTAAGTTGATCCAAATAAGGAAGCAAGGTATGATGGAATTGATCGGCATTTTAGTTGATCCAAATAAGGAAGTAAGGTGGGATGAAATTGATCAGTACTTTATTTGATCCAAAGAAGGAGGGTAGGATGGAATCGATCAGCATTTCAGTTGATCCAATGAAAAAAGGAAAGATGGAATTGATCGGCATTTTAGTTGATCCAAATAAGGAAGGAAGGTGGGATGGAATTGATCAGCACTTTATTTGATCCAAAGAAGGAGGGTAGGATGGAATCGATCAGCATTTCAGTTGATCCAATGAAAAAAGGAAAGATGGAATTGATCGGCATTTTAGTTGATCCAAATAAGGAAGGAAGGTGGGATGGAATTGATCAGCACTATATTTGATCCAAAGAAGGAGGGTAGGATGGAATCGATCAGCATTTTATTTGATCCAAAGAAGGAGGGTAGTATGGAATCGATCAGCATTTCAGTTGATCCAATGAAGGAAGGAAATATGGATCGGCATTTAAGTTGATCCAAATAAGGAAGGAAGGTGGGATGGAATTGATCAGCACTTTATTTGATCCAAAGAAGGAGGGTAGGGTGGAATCGATCAGCATTTCAGTTGATCCAATGAAGGAAGAAAAGATGGAACTGATCAGCATTTTAATTGACCCCAAGAAGAAGGAAGGAAAGGAATGGGTTGAAAGCGTTCATACAACACTCAATCAACATATTGTGTATATTTGCTCCTTTCTTTCGCTCATTTGACCAAATCACCAAATTTTTAACGCCCGACGGTGAATAAATCAACACAGATACAACAGATACAGCTAAGTAATTTACACAAAATTTGCAGTCACTCGACTTATCGTCAGCTGAATTATAAACAATATATATACATAAATGAATATAAATTAACAAAAGTTACAAGTTATTTATAAAGAGTGAAAAATATGTGTTTTGTTTCAATGTCACCAACATTTCTAAATAGGTAAACATAACATAAATATATGTTAAAGCTAAAAACTATAAAAAATATTTTCAGATCTAAGGAAAAAAAGTCACTTTATATAGATATTTACAGGTTTTTTTTGTTGTTGTTGTTGTTGTTGCTTATTTGCAAATGAAATTAAAAGAAAGTAAAAAATCGAGAAAAAAAAATGATTCATCAAATCTAAAATCTAAAAAAGTCAAGAAAAGTCAAGATAAAAATATTTTATATACGAGTATGTACAGATGGTTGTTGTTTTTTTTTTTTTTTTTTTTTTTTTTATCTAAGAAGACACTCCACTACTGTAAATGCGAACGACTAAGGGAAAATAATCAAATTATCAGAATGTATATATACACATTTATGGTTTGGTTTAATTACGGTTTTGCATTAAATCTAAAAACTAAACATGTATATAAGGAGAGGAAACCAAGACAAAAATTAAATAATAAACGGAACAAAACAAAGACCTGTTTATCACCCATTTCGCCTGGACGTTGTAGAAGTTTTTTTTTCTAAATTAAAACAAATAGAAGTAAACATTATTGACCATTGGATTTTGTTGTTGGTGTTGTGTTGTTTGTGGGGGTGGTGTAGTTGTTTTAATGTTTTGTGTTTTTTTTCTTTTTTTTTTTTTATAAAAAGTGTCTTCAAGTTGGGTTTCTGTTAACGAAATACGTTAGTTGGTTGTTTTTTATCTTTCTTCAATTCTTGTAAGGTGCTGTATAAAGTAAACATACACCCTCTATGTGTCCCATCAAGATTGAGATCACAGACATATTTAGCTCATGTCCTTATCGAGGATAAGGTAGGCTTACAACGTTTCAATCCAACGAGAACTTAATCCCACATTGTCATTAGCAACTGAATAAATAAATTTAATCCAACTGGGCTTAATGCTCTGGTTATTAACTGAGAGCTGCTGTTCATTTTCCATGTTCGATATCAATATATATTCGGCTGGAGGTACACCAAGCCTAAACTTTTAAACGACTGTTAAATGACTGTTAAACAAATGTTTAGCGGCTATTGAACAAATGTTAAACTGTTTTTAAACGACTGTTAAACGAGTGTTAAATGACTGTTAAAAAATATGTTTGGCGGCTATTGAACGAATGTTTAACTGTTTTTAAACGGCTGTTAAACGACTGTTAAGTGACTGCTAAAAAAATGTTTAACGGATATTGAACAAATGTTAAACTGTTTTTAAACGTTTGTTAAACGAATGTTTAGTGACTGTTAAACAAATGTTTAGCGGTTATTGAACGAATGTTAAACTGTCTTTAATGGCTGTTAAACGATTGTTAAATAACTGTCAAACAAATGTTTAGCGGCTATTGAACGAATGTTAAAGTGTTTTAAAATGGCTGTTAACCGACTGTTATATGACTGTTAAACAAATGTTTAGCGGGTATTGAACGAATGTTAAACTGTTTTTTAAATGGCTCTTTAACGATTGTTAAACAACTGTTAAACAAATGTCTAGCGGCTATTAAACGAATTTTAAACTGTTTTTAAATGGCTGATAAGCGATTGTTAAACAACTGTTAAAGTATTTTTCCACGACAGTTAAATGACTGTTAAACAAATGTTTAGCGGCTATTGAACGAATGTTAAACTGTTTTTAAACTACTGTTAAACGGCTGTTAACCGACTGTTAAACTATTTTTCAACAGCTCTTAAACGAATATTTAACTGTTTTTAAACGACTGTTAAACGGCTGTTAACCGACTGTCAGCCAGAATTTCCGTCCATCTGAGAAAGGTGAAGTTAGGATTGCAAATATCTAAACATAAGAACTGTAATCTTCAAATCTCGGACTTTTTATGATAAAATCCAAGCTGTTGGTGTATATGACAATGGTCGTACCAGTGGTCAGATATGAATCTGCGGCGCGTAAAACATGACACATCAAAGAATTAAATAATTTAAGGCTTTGTTTGAAAAATCGTCGTACCCAATTAATAAAAGTTGGTCAATACGCAAGAATACAATGCAAAAAAAAGTGTGCTCAGCACAGGAAGGAACAGAGAAGACTGGAAGAGCGGATCAGAACCTTATATGAAAGCGGTAAAATTTGTAAGTACGGCTCCAAGCTAGACGGTCAAAGTATCATTATCATTTATGTGGACAGCCAAGCGGCTATAAAATCGTTTGAAGCAGTCCCACTGACATCAAAAGTGGCATTGAGCTGTCGTTGAGCTCTCTTAACGAGATGGGTGAGCAGTTCAACAAAAGAATGATTTGGGTTCTGGAAGGGAACTGCAGGTCGAACGAGCTAGCTAGACACGGTGTGACTCTCCAGCTGTTACCGGAAAGGGCAGATGTGGGGAGGCCCATTGCGACACTAAAGCTTGTGCTTCGAAAGAGGCGGATGCCGTTACATAAGAGGTGTGGAAAAGTGCCGACACTTGTAATATAGCAAGACAATTTTTCCAAAAGGTAGACATGAAGCGCTCATCTCCGCTTATTTTGCACACTAAAAAACGGCTTCTGGGAAAATACCACAGAATGATGAGTATGGAATATAATGGCTTTTGCAGAACGGGAAGAAAAGGAGACAATAGAACATCTTCTTTGCTCCTGTCCATTATTAGTGTACAGAAGCCACAAACACTTATAGGTAAACGACTGAAGATTTCCCCTCAGATCTCGAAACAGCGAGACATACTTGGATTCATTAAAAGCTCCGAATGGGTTCTTTAAAAAATGGAAAAGTATACATTAAGAGCTCGAAATGGGTCCTAAAAAAAAGGAAAGATATACATTGAGAGCTCGGAATAGGTCCTTTAAAAAGGGGGAAAGATATCAGTTAACAGCTCGGAATGGGTCCTATAAAAAAGGGAAATGTATACAGCTCGGAATGCGTCCTTTAAAAAGGGAGAGATGTAAGATTCTGTGGTAAACGCAAAGGACCGCTAATGGTCTAAGTAAGCATTTGCTGCCACCACAACCTAAGCCAACCTTACCTACCAAGGCAATTCCGTACTTAGTATTGAAATCATAATCTCTAAACATCATTTTAGAATCATACATGAAGAAGAATACTCAGAGCTCGATGTTCCTCAATGTAGCATCTTAGGTCCTGTACTGCTTTATTTTTTTCGCTCTTGGTCGGAGAGATACACTTATTTTTTAATCTCTTTGAACAATAACTGAGAGAATAAAATAAATCTCATTGAGACATATAAAATAATAATAAGAAAATTAGAAAAAATATATATATCTACACACTCATCACTCATTCATCGTTGTCATCAATTTCATTATAATATCACATAATAATAAGCATCATTATTATCATAAGTGCCAAACACACTCGCTGTAGGAAAAATATCACTCATACGCCTCATACTGCATTGAGCCTGACACTCATACCTTCTTACAAATAAATAAAAAGCAGCAATGGTCAATATGAGATTTTACTTTCGTTAATAATATTATTACTATTATTTTTATTATTGTTTGTTATATTTGTTATTGAAGTAATATACTATATGGAATAATGTGAGATTGTTTGCAAACCAGTAGCTCAACGCCAGACTGGAAGTTATAAAATGTATCCTTTACCGTAAAGCATAGTTCATGCTCTAACTTACTCTATCCCAGTCTTATTTAGGGACTTTTTCATATAGGAAATCCTGTACTTCAATATAACGTAATACTAATTTGGCAAACAAGAAAATAACACTTAGTATGTTATTGGTTAGTCACAGATCAGTTGTTCTGAATATTTTTATGGCAATTATTTTTAATAATTTAATTTAAAATTAATTCATTTTTCCGTTTATTGTTATTACTCTGATTATTTTTATTGCAATTATTTAAAAAAAATTAATTTAAAATTAAATTATTATTCTGATTATTGTTATTGCAATTATTTGTAATAATTTAATTTATAATTAATTATTGCAATTATTTTAAATAATTTATTTTAAAATTAATTTATTATTATTATTGCATTTATTTTTAATAATTTAATTTAAAATTATTTTATTATTATGATTGCAATTATTTTTAAGGATTTAATTTAAAATTAATTTATTATTATTATTGCAATTATTTTTAATAATTTATTTTAAAATTAATTTATTATTATTATTGCAATTATTTTTAATAATTTATTTTAAAATTCATTTATTATTATTATTGCAATTTTAATTTTATTTTATTTAATTTAATTTAAAATTAATTTATTATTATTATTGCATTTATTTTTAATAATTTAATTTAAAATTATTTTATTATTATGATTGCAATTATTTTTAAGGATTTAATTTAAAATTAATTTATTATTATTATTGCCATTATTTTTAATAATTTATTTTAAAATTAATTTATTATTATTATTGCAATTATTTTTAATAATTTATTTTAAAATTCATTTATTATTATTATTGCAATTTTAATTTTATTTTATTTTATTTAATTTAAAATTAATTTATTATTATTATTGCATTTATTTTTAATAATTTAATTTAAAATAAATTTATTATTATTATTTTATTTATTTTTAATAATTTAATTTTAAATTATTTTATTATTATTATTGCATTTATTTTTAATAATTTAATTTAAAATTAATTTATTATTTTTATTGCAATAATTTTTAATAGTTTAATTTAATTTATTTAAATTTATTATTGTTAATGCAATTATTTTTAATAATTAAATTAAAAAAATTATTAATTACTTAGATTATTATTATTGCAATGCAATGCAAAAATTTAAGAAATATTTTTTTTTTGGATGCGCATTCATGAGAATTAAAACGAATCAAAAAAATACTTTATGCTCAATTGTCTACTATTATAGTTTTTAGTTGGGTTCTACCACAAAAAAAATGTAGTGAGTTCTGACATTAATATATACGAGTGTGCGTGTGTTTGTGTGTGTGTGTGTGTGTGGTGTTTCAGGTTACATTTCCGTAAACTCTGAACTCTGCGATATTGCTACGTTTTTCCCATAGATGGTTGTGTTGTTGGTGTTGGTGGTGTGTATTACATAAAAGAGCACTAAGTTTTTGTAGTGTTTGTTTGTTTGTTTGTTTGCATTTTTAGTGTTGCTACTTTGTTAAAAAAAACTACAGTTTTTTTATTCACGTATTGTGTAGTTGGAAATTTTCCAAAAAAAAAAAAACAACAAAAACATTTTCATAAAAACTAAACTTAAGTAACAAACAAAACCAAAAGTCGTAAATTGTAAAAACTTCATCCATATCCAACAACCCAAGAATATCGCCAAGGATATTTCTCACCTGTGCTTCCCCTGATACTTGGCCGGGTCTCAATAGCTGCAAATGTGGAATACACTTTCTTAAATTTTCTTTTTATGTATTTAGCTTAATTTGTTTCGTTTTATTTGCATTATCGTTGTTTTATTTTTGTTTTTTTTTTATTTTTCAAGTTTTTTTTTTCAAGTATAAGTTATGTTGTACTTAATAATAAGTCCTGTGCAATTGTACAAAAATATAATTTTTTCCTTGCTTATGCTGCTGTTTTCCATTATGTTTACGCAACTACGATTATGTACTTATATACTTATATCATATCATATATATAAACCAACCGAATAAATCCTAAAACTATGCTGCATAAATGCAACGACATTCTCTTTGTGTAGTATACATATATCCGCGTACAAAAAACTATGCTTCGAAAGCTAATCATATGAAGATACAGAGAGAAGTATATTTAACATAAATCCACAGTAAAAAGCCTAAAAATATGCTACAAAAACCAATCGGGTAATTCGTCGTATTCTTTGTGTATTATATATAGAAAATATCATATACACCAGCTGAATACAAAAGCCTAAATCTATGCTACAAAAACCAACTGGGTGAATTGGCGTTTAACTTTCTTATCGTATATAGATTGGGCTAGACCTAAGGTGAGCTTGAGCGGTGTCGACACATTTGGGGTCAAGTTCTTATTGTTCTGGGTTTATCACCCCACCATCCAACCATAATTTCTCTTTTTTAAATGTTTCATAATAACTTTGCGTCGTCATGGTTCTGCATGTCGTTCGTTCGTTCGGTATTGGAATCTTGAGATCAATTTTTAACCCATTTTCCAAAGCCCGATTTGATTGAAATTTAGCACATAAGTGTATATCCGAGGACAACACTTTTTGTTAATATTTGGTACTGTTCGAGGCTCGTGGTCGGTGGTCTCCCATACAAATTTTTTTTATTAAATCATGCCATATAGCGGCATTAGATCACGCCATAATCTAATGACTGTGTGTGCTGGGTGCAGTGCTGCTTTACGACTTGGTGGTTGTTTTTTCTAACTTTGTGCTTTGAATGTGTTTTTAAAGTGGAATTTAGTGTACTTTTGGGCGCATATTTGCTTATTAGAGAATTTACATAAAAATTTTTATTTTTTTTTTATTTTTGTTTTGCCCATTAGGGCAAAAATAAATAATAATAAAATAATAAATAATAAAGAATTTTTTGCAAGCTTAGCTATCGTACATTTTCGTCTTTTGTCTTCTTAAATTATAACTCCTTGATGAGAATCAGTACACTTTATGGAAGCGAACATCGTAGTCACCGAAACTTGGCCAGATTTTTTAGTTAATCAAACTAAAAACACTTCCTGACTTCAGTTTCAAAGATTCAGCATTCCAGCAAACGTCAACGAACCCGGAATTACCGCCCCATAATCAAGTGGTGGTGCGGTTGATAGCATCACGAAGGAAGCTCGTGGATAACTGCCACGTGATAACAACGAGTAGACCCTACAGCTCAGTAGGACATGCACTCTCCGACTCGATTGGACCTGACGCATATTACTATGCCAGCAGTAAAACCATCGCGCCTTCAACCAAGAATGGCTCTCTGGCTTTACACAGCTGTTGTGTGGCCAATTCTTACCTATGGATCGCTAGTCGCGATAAGGAAGAAGTACAATGTCACCAAACTAAGCAGATTACAGCGATCAGCAGCAGTTGGCATTAAAGGACATCTACTGTCATGACCGACCGAGGCCTTTAACACTATCGTATACCTAACATATTTATCATGTACTTTGCGACGTGCAGTGCAGTACGACTCCAGAGAATCTGGGTTGTTTCCTACCAGACCATACTGCAGACAACACTGACGCAACACTATTCACTGACGGATCCAAGACGAAGGATGAAGTCGGTGCAGGTATCTTCTCGGATGATCTAAATCTTAAGACAGGTCAGACAGTACCTGAAGGCATGATACCATAATCTACCGACTACTGCAGCCCCAAACTAAAATTCAACTCAGCTCATTCGGCGCCGAGTTTTCTACAAAAGGAAACTGGAAGGATAGGACAGTAACGAGGCAATATGACGCAACAATATTCACTGACGGATCCAAGACGAAGGATGCAGTCGGTGCAGGTATCTTCTCGGATGATCTAAATCTTAAGACAGGTCAGACAGTACCTGAAGGCATGATACCATAATCTACCGACTACTGCAGCCCCAAACTAAAATTCAACTCAGCTCATTCGGCGCCGAGTTTTCTACAAAAGGAAACTGGAAGGATATGACAGTAACGAGGCAATATGACGCAACAATATTCACTGACGGATCCAAGATGAAGGATGGAGTCGGTGCAGGTATCTTCTCGGATGATCTAAATATATCCGGGTAATAAAAGCTACCCGATTCAGCTGATACCTTTCAGGCGGAGATCCTTGGAATTTGGTAGGCCTGCAGGGCACTAAGGCTTAGTAGCGCACAAATCGGAAGGGCGATTCATCCGACCACCATATACTCAAAACTTGTAAAACAGTGCCAAGAAGAACTAAATTCGATCAGACAATTCCTGGACACCACCATATTGTATGGGTGCCGGGGCACAGTAACATAGATGGAAATGAGACAAATTGGCTAAGAAGGGCGTCGCTATGGACACCGGCTAAATGGGGAGGGTTAGCTCTCCAATGAGCTCAGTCAAAGAATAAATTCTCTCCTTTCTTTATATTAACTTCGCTTACCCGCATGTTTGCCTGTTTTTGGTGAAATCTTGCGATCAATTTTTAACCAACTTTCCAAAGTCCAATTTAATTGAAACTTTGCACACGTTTGTATATATGGTGACAACACTTTTTACTAAAATTTGGTAAAGATCGGGTGGCGGGGTCGGGGGGCTCCCATACATAATTTTTTTTTAATAATCATGCCATATAGCGGCATATAATGCCATGATGTAACAACTTCTACAGAAGGTGAAAGGATGAATATGAGAAAGAAACCTTCATACACTTTTTCTGCAGTTATCCGGTTAAGACAGCTAACTTTAAGTAAACCATTTGTTTGTCGACCTGAAATATCTCTCAGATTACAGTCGTATCTGAACGCTACTGGCTGGATTTAAACCCTGCAGCTGCTATCCACTGTTAGGTTCCTCGAGAAATGTGGCATCCAAATGGTGCACTCTAGCGCTAGCTGAGGAACTCGCAGGCCCAGCAAGGTTCAACGCTCTACCTAACTACCTGCCCCACACGCTCAAGAGATTAGCAGTCTTATAATGCTAAGCACAGCGTAGGCGTTAATTTTACGGGAGACCAGAACAACACTGCTGCGATTGTAGATCCCAATTAAAAGCTATCATGAGCATAGTTTATGTGCAGCAGCAAAGTGCTTTTTTTGGCATACGGTCATTGGACTGAAAATCATAAGCGAATTTTCAACCATCACCACTACTTCCACCACGTCATCATGTCCATCGATCGTGCCCATTATGCCGCCCAGACATGCACTTGTATTTGTTATTGACAATGATTCTTATAAATTTGCAACAATGACACGTTAAGTGCAAAATCGATGAAGCGCACAAGACACACTGTAATGTGCCGAATAAATTTTCGCCCAAATGTCGTTCGTTAATTATTCCTGTTGGACATTAATCGAATTGTTGTCGCTTAATAATTAACATTTGCAATTAACAAAATTACAATAACAATCAATCAACAACAACACATAAGTAATTAATTAATTAATGCAATTTGTCGTCGTCTTTGGCTTTTCATTCATTTCATTAATCGTTCAGATGTGTGTGGGATAGGCGGCATTAATCTTTGCAGCAGCCACAAAGGTCCATACTTTCTTATGATCCTTTGTGGCATTATTCACACTCACTCACTCACTGACTCACTCACTCATTCACTAACTCACTCACACGCTTTTATTTTTATTATAAATCATGTAATTGCTTTTGTGTTGTTGCTGTTTGCGGCGGCCCATATTACTCATAAAAGGTGAGGTGGCACCTATCAGGAAACAAATTACATTAATTAATAATTTGTTAAATAATAATTTTGGTTCTTGTGTTGTACGCAGTTTTGATACAAATATCGTAAATAAAATAGAAAAGAAGTCGCAGTTGATTTGTATCTGCTGTAGATGTAGTGTAGAGGGTTTAAATTATTTAAATAAAAGTTATTCTGTGTATTGCATTGTGAAGTATTAACGGATTAATCGATCACAGAGTCTTTTTTTTGGTGCTTAGGTGGGTTTTCATTTTCTTTGCTACATTGATGAATCGAAATCGATCTTCATACTAATATACATTTCCCTACAAGCAGTAAAACATAGAAAGTGTTCATGAAGAACATCCACGATGTAATATCAAAGCCCTTGAAGAGATTTTCTCGACCAAAAGAAGCTTCTCTATATACGAATCTCCCGGCCATCCATCCACACATGAGAAATCCAGCCTAGCAACACAGCCAATGCGTAGAAGTAAAACTTGCATAGCAACACATCCATCCACACATGCGACATCCAGCATAGCAACACAGCCAATGCAGCGTGCGCACTGGCGAAGTACGGAAGTGGCAAAATGTGGAATAGAAAATTTCCAAACGATCAACGATGCCGATCAACCGAAGGAGAAACAACAACAACGCGAGAGAGCTGAGCGAAGCTGCAAAGTACACCGAAAGGCAAAACATATAAAGAGAGAGAGAGAGAGAGAGAGACACAAGAAGAATAGGTATCTTTTTCCTGCTAGATCAGTGACAAGGTTCACATTGAAGGCATTGGCAACAACAGAAATAAAAGTGAACATCACAGGAGGAACACTGTGAAACCGCGATAGGGTGAGATTTCCTGCGTTAGGTGTAGAGACCCTTCGATTTCAGGACTCTGGCGGGGCCTGATTTCCACTCAGTAGAGAGTGAGTAGACCTGCTGCTTCCGACTGATTCCAGCTTAGAATCCTGTTTTCTTGGTTTCGAGACTCTGGCGGGCCCTATAGGACACCATCTCGAAAACCGAAAAAACCTCGATAGAGTGAGATTTCCCGTGTTAGGTGTAGAGACCCTATGACTTTAAGAGTTCAATCTCTTTTAGAGCCTAGTTAGCTCGTTACAAAAGGAAGGATGCTCTTTTGGTGACAAAATGGAAGGAGCCTCAGAGACATCTCGCCTAAGAAAGATTCTCTTTACAACAGAAACCATTCCATGTTACTTAATAAGGCCGGATGGTTCATGGACGAATTCAAATGAGGAATCCCTGGAGCTGGTCATTGAGACTCACTTTCCTGATTCTGAATCGGGTGGTTGACTCAGCAGTGAGTAGCCATTACCAAGAATCCCACTCGGTTTACGAGAAAGATAACGAATCCAGTGGGCGATAAGCGGTTTTAAAATATATGGGATAATCCCTGTGGAGATTCAGAATAACTCGGAGAAGACTCCTCCATGGTTAGAAGCTATTTTCGCAGGGTGGGAATAAGGCTAACTTATATTTCTAGGAATTAGATGGAAGTCAAGGTAGTTTTTATCCCGAGACGCGGGAAAAAAGACCTGATAACTATTACTCTATCATCGTTTCTTTTGAAAATCCTGGAAAGGCTGATAGATGTACACATACGGGCTAAGGTTAAACCTAGCAGCAAGGCAAATTCCCAGCATGCTTACTGCAAGCGGAAGTCGGTAGATACAGCCTTACGCACCTAAGAGTACACACTTGATGCATTCCTGGACGTCGAGGATGCGTTCAATAATCTTAAGACAGTGGCAGTCTGTAAAGGACTATCTAACTTAGAGGTGGACTAACCTATAAGTAGGCTAATCAATCGAAGGATTATTAGCGCAGAGCTGGGGGGCTCCATCATAAAAAGACGGGCAGCAAGAGGAACACAGAAAGGAGGTGCGTTATCCCCTCTCCTTTGGAATATAGTGATCAATGGATTACTGTTGAACGAGAAGGGATAAAATTGGTAGCGTATGCTGTCTCAGGGAAATACCCAAGAACAATTGAGGAGGTTATGCAAAATGTACACAGAGCTGGTCCTCTTTACCAGAAAATATAAAATTCTCACGGTTGATCCATCACTAAATCTTGTGACTGTAGCGCCCTAACAGTAATTCTTGTTACAACTGATCGTGAATACCCTTGCACTAAGTTTTGTGACCGTAACACCCGAACAGCTGCAGTCCTTCTTATTCCAACTGATCGTGAATACCCTAGCACTAATTCTTGTGACTGTAGCACCCAAACAGTCGTTTTTGTTACGACTGATCGTGAATAACATTTCATTAGGTCTTGTGACTATAACACCGAAACAGTACTTCTTGTTAACACAGATCGAGAATACCCTTGCACTAAGTCCTGGGAGTGTAACACTAGAAGAGCTGCAGTCCTTCTTGTAACAACTGATCGTGAATTACCTTGCACTAAGTCTTGTGACTGTAACATACAAACAGTCGTTTTTGTTACGACTGATCGTGAATACCCTTTCATTAGGTCTTGTGACTATAACACCGAAACAGTCCTTTTGTTACAACTGATCCTGAATACCCTTGCACTAAGCCTTGTGACCGTAACACCCGAACAGCTGCAGTCCTTCTTTTTACAACTGATCGTGAATACCTTTGCACTCAGAGACGGTAACACCCAAACAGTTACACCCAAACAGTCCTTCTTGTTTCAACTGATCTTGAATACCTTTGTACTAAGTCTTGTGACTGGCACAACCAAGCAGTCCTTCTTGTTGCAACTGATCTTGAATACCCTTGAACTAATTGCTGTACTGTTACACCCGAACAGCTGCAGTACTTTTTGATACATCTGATCTTGAATACCCCTGCATTAAGTTTTGAGACTGTAATACCCGAAAAGTCCTTCTTTTTACAACTGATCGTGATTACCTTGTCTTGTGACCGTAACACCCGAACAGCTGCAGTCCTTCTTGTTTCAACTGATCTTGAATACCTTTGTACTAAGTCTTGTGACTGGTACAACCAAGCAGTCCTTCTTGTTGCAACTGATCGTGAGTACCCTTGCACTAAGTCTTGGGACTGTAACACCCGAACAGCTGCAGTCCTTCTAATTACAACTGATCGTGAATACCCTTTCATTAGGTCTTGTGACTATAACACCGAAACAGTCCTTTTGTTACAACTGATCCTGAATACCCTTGCACTAAGCCTTGTGACCGTAACACCCGAACAGCTGCAGTCCTTCTTTTTACAACTGATCGTGAATACCTTTGCACTCAGAGACGGTAACACCCAAACAGTTACACCCAAACAGTCCTTCTTGTTTCAACTGATCTTGAATACCTTTGTACTAAGTCTTGTGACTGGCACAACCAAGCAGTCCTTCTTGTTGCAACTGATCGTGATTACCTTGTCTTGTGACCGTAACACCCGAACAGCTGCAGTCCTTCTTGTTTCAACTGATCTTGAATACCTTTGTACTAAGTCTTGTGACTGGTACAACCAAGCAGTCCTTCTTGTTGCAACTGATCGTGAGTACCCTTGCACTAAGTCTTGGGACTGTAACACCCGAACAGCTGCAGTCCTTCTAATTACAACTGATCGTGAATACCCTTTCATTAGGTCTTGTGACTATAACACCGAAACAGTCCTTTTGTTACAACTGATCCTGAATACCCTTGCACTAAGCCTTGTGACCGTAACACCCGAACAGCTGCAGTCCTTCTTTTTACAACTGATCGTGAATACCTTTGCACTCAGAGACGGTAACACCCAAACAGTTACACCCAAACAGTCCTTCTTGTTTCAACTGATCTTGAATACCTTTGTACTAAGTCTTGTGACTGGCACAACCAAGCAGTCCTTCTTGTTGCAACTGATCGTGAGTACCCTTGCACTAAGTCTTGGGACTGTAACACCCGAACAGCTGCAGTCCTTCTTGATACAACTGATCGTGAATACCCTTGCATTAAGTCTTGTGACGGTTATTACCCTAATAATGTGATTTTTATTCATTTCAAGAGTATAGTTAGGGCTGTACTCTGATCTAACGAAATTCCAATTTCTTTCAGTTTATAAACAACAGATGTATCAAAAGGTATCAAAAGGTATCAAAAGGTAGCAAAGGGTATTGCAATCTTTCGGAATTTATTTCTGAATCAGTTGCAGGTATTTTGTGTGCCTATTATTAATTTTTATTGAAGAAAACAAAAAAAAAACCCGTCACATTCATAGACAGTGTCAACATTTGTGACTGTCATGTCTTTTAGATTTCACAAATGCATACGTACACATACTGGTATGTACTCTCGCATATGATGAGGAAAAATATTGCAATCGTTAATGTCACTGTTGTATTTGTGTTTGGTGTATGTCTGTTTGTGTGCAAATATTATGCAAATCGAAAGTATTTAACAAACAAAAATATACACAACATTACAACGACAATAGAAATCTGACTTACTTTTGGTTTTTTATTATTATTTATTTATATAAACAATTGGCCCGGTCCGTATGCTATTAAAAGGACAACTACTTATACATCCGTATCCTATTCGCACTGTTTGCCATCGTAACGCACCTTCAGAATTGTGTATCTCTTACAATTTCATCCGATCGCTAATTTGGAGTCCTTTTCGAAATGATTCGTCGGCTGTTGTCGCAATGATGCGCGATTTAAAAGAAAATTTTGTTACCTTCCCGTCACACTGTACACACTGTAATCGATTTATTTAAAAAAAAAAAAAAAAAAACAACAGCACTAATTACTCAATTGAGAAGGATATTGAGCGAGTCTCATGTTAATTTCCCTCGATCGCTGTAGAAATCTTGAGCCTGCTTCTATTATTATCTATTATTTTTTTACAAAATTTTATTGTTGTTGTCCTCTTTTTTGTTTGTTTGGTGTTTTTTCCTTCCTTTCGAATGACTAATTTGCTGGCTTGATTGTGATTGATCAACCAGTGGAGCAAGAATAAAAAGCTTTCAGCCGAAATATTGGTACTTTGCCCACAATAGCCAAGCCAGAATATTATATCGAATTATGATCATCATAATAAGGATGATATATAGAAGATATTATGAGCTGCTGAGTCAACAAGAGCTGCACGAGCTTGTCGCTTTTGTTGGGTGCAAGTGCAAGGGATCGCGTGCGCTCATAACCCACCATCATCACCACCACTACCACCAACGACGTGATACATCAACTAACGCGTGAGTGCGTTCAATGTCACGTTGCGTTTTGCGTGAGTAGCGGAACGGGGGCAAAAAAAAAACAAAACCAAAAAAAACAACAACCAACCGTCATGACCGACACACAAAAATAATATTCATATAGTGGAAACTAAATCTGTTTCTTATTATAGAAAAATTATTCGCTAACGCCAAAATGCTATCGCTATCGCTAGTTCTTGAATAATAATAAAATAAATAACCAGAACGTACTCGATTACGAAACAGGTGGATTGCCGTGGTACAGCAGCTCAATTCTCAACAGCAACAGGGATATGTAGGACGTCAATCGGGGAGAAAAAGCCAAGGCCCTATGTACCTGTCGTGTGTATTGCCGCCCAGCAACACACAAACACAATGACACACTGATGATCGAACGATCTGTCGAGCGAGCAAGCAAATGGGAAGAGGGCGGGCAGCATCCATTAATCAAAATTTGACCAACATTGCTATGTGGAGGAGCCCCTTCGATGCAATGTTAATTATTGTGTTCGGCATTTCGAGGACGTCCTCCTCTCTATGTCACTTTATGGTAAGGTTTGTTGCCGCCTGAGTGTTTCTCCCTTTGTGGCGGGGAGAGAGAATATTGACAAATTGCCGATTGTGACAAACTGTACACTACTTATAGGGCAGTAATAAAATTTGGGGTTGGGATTCCAATAAAACTTTAAACACCGCATCAATACTCAACGGAAGGTTCCGGTTTTGGTTAGCAAGGAAGCAGCGCCGGTTTTTCTTAACTAAGGACAGGTTTTGTTCGGGCTATTGAAAAGCCTTATGAACTGCGATCTTCAGATCTATTAGGTATCCTTGTTAGTCTATTCGGTCAGAGCTGATATTTCCTCTATTCTTTGAGGCATCATACTCACACAAAGAAACCTCTGAATACAGGCAACTGCCCTTGATTTTGCTTATTTATTATTAATTAAAAATAGTACTTAAGACTTTTTTGATTAAAAATTATGATTGACTTAGAAGAATTAAGTTTAAAATTAGAATTAAATAAAAGCTTGCTTGCCTATGTGTAGTTACAATTTATTTTGGAAGAATTTTGGGGTGTACGTTTATTACGATTATCTACTCACACACTCTCACACTGAAGCACTACTTTCAATCACTTTTAATAGTCAATTGTAATTTAAATTAAAAGTTGGTTAAGATTTCTTCATTTCATTTTTATTTGGGCTGCAGTTCTAGTGAGAAAGCGTTTTTTTCTTAAACAATTACTTAAGGAATTACATTATCGTCCAAGGAAAAAAAGGTAAAGAAAAATCGTCCAAAGATTATTGGGCATTTTTATATTTTGAACAAAACCGCCCAAAAATTACATTATCGTTCGAAAAATCAATCTATCCAAGCAATCGCTTGGGATTTTTTAAGAATTGTCCAAAAATGGTATTATCGTCCGAAACAAATAAAGAAAAATCGACCCAAAATATTGGGCATTTTTATATTTTGATAAACCGCCCGAAAAATTACATTTTTCTATTTTCTGGGATTCGAACCTCGTACCTACTGCTCAGAAGTTCATGCACTAAGCAAAAAATAACGATCAATTCTCTCAAGTTTATCTGAGCAATCGATTCAAATTATTGGGATTTTTTACATAATGAAAAATCTCCCAAAAAAAGCATTATCGTTCAAAAAAATTAGAGAAATATAGCCCAATAATATTAGGCTTTAATAAGTAATGCAAAATTGCCAAAAAATCACATTATCATCAACAAAGATAATGAATATCCGCCCAAAATCTAACTGAACAATCGCCCTTAAATATTTATTTAGTCATTTTGAAAAAAATGGGAATTGCCCCCTAAAAAAGAATTCATTATCATCCAAAAATTTAATGATTTAATTTTCATATTGGGCTTTTTGACTTACTCAAAAATCGCGACCGAAAATGGCATTATCGTCAAAAAAATTAAAGAAAAATCGCCCAATAATATTAAGCTTTTTATATAATAAAAATCGCCCAAAAAATAACACTATCATCAACATTAACAAATATCCACCAAAAGCCTTACTGAACAATCTCCTCATAATATTTAGGCGTTTTGAACAACTGAGAATCGCTCTATAAGAATGCATTAAAATTCAAAAAATTAATGGTTAGATTTTAAACGCACAATCGCCCAAAAAACTACATTATCGTTAAAAAAATTAATTAATAATACCCTAAAGTCTATCCAAGCAATCGCTTACATAATGAAAAATCGCCAAAAAAAAATGGCATTATCGTCAATCAAATTAGAGAAGAATCGCCCAATAATATTATGCTTTTTTATATAATGAAAAGTCGCCCAAAAGATATCACCATCGCCAACATAATTAATGAATATCCACCCAAAGTATAACTAAACAATCTCCTCAATATATTAAGGCATTTTCAGATAATGATAATTGCCAAAAAAAAAAAACTTTTATTGTCATCCACAAAGTCGCCCAAAAAATGATATTGTATCGTAAAAAGAAAAAAATTATTTCTCAAAATTTGAAGAAGGCAAATTAGCCTAAATCTGAAGCACGATGCAAAAATTTTGTGCACGGAAATTCTACAACGATAATCAAAATACGCGAAATAAATTATAGGCGAAAGATATTCTCTAAACGATTGGGCTATATTTTTTTTTCATTATGAACACTTGCCCTATATTGAAAAGATCGTTCAAAATACAATGAAAAATCGCCCAAAAATTATTATTTTTTTTTACGATTGTTTATTTTTGTTTTTCATGGGTTCATGTAGTAAATTATGAACAAATTGTACACTTGTTGTGTTTTTTGAAAGGTCATTGATGAAATAAAAAATTAAAAAGTGTCAGAGACAAAACAGAGCCCTGAGGAACTCAGCATTTATACGGTGAATTTTTCAGGAAACAATTCAATGTGATTGGAAGTAGCAGACTGAGGATCATTGATGAAATAAAAAATTAAAAAGTGTCAGAGACAAAACAGAGCCCTGAGGAACATCAGCATTTATACGGTGAATTTTTCAGGAAACAATTCAATGTGATTTAAAGTAGCAGACTGAGGATCATTGATAAAATGAAAACTTAAAAAGTATTAGAGACCCAACAGAGCCCTGAGGTACATAAGCATTTATATGGTGAGTTTTCCGGGCACCTGCATCTCTTGCTCGACATTTTTTTTATAGAACGTTCCGAGAATAATAACTTGTCACGGAATGCTTCCTAATTCGCCGTTCGGATCCGGCATTAAATTGTAGGTTCCCTCCATTTGTGTGCAAAAATATACATGCTCAACACAAATGGTTGAGAGAAGCAAGGCCTTGGACCGCAATGGTCTGTCGCGCCGAATATTATTATTATTATTATTATCATAGTATACTATATTTTCAGCATACTAATGGCATTTATTCATTGGTTCCCAAGCTTTGAAAAATCATCGGGTTATGAATGATGCTGGTTCTCAAACTATCGACTCTCAAATTTTTAACAGATACCAAGATGCCAGTATTGTTTTTAGTGTTTTTTAAACTATTTGATATTATCAGCTTACTGTCTATATATATTCTATATTTCCAGCATACCATTGGCATTCACTGGTTCCCAAACTTTGAATTATCATCAGGTTATTGATTGAATGATAATCGTTCTAAACCTTTTGACCCTACAAATTTTGACAGAGATATAAGCCAGTATCTCTTTCAGTGTTTCTTAAACTTTTTAATATAAATTTTGAAACATTCTCGTTGTAAGACAATTGGCTTTAAATTAAATAATACAAACTAAGGTATACCGGGCTATTTCGACTTATACTCTAATCAAAGCTGTATTGTACATTTTTTTCGATTTAATTTTTAAATTTTCAGTTCGATTACCCTGTTTTAGTGTCGACACACAAACTCAAGCTACTTAACAATGCCCTGCCTAACATACTCGTAAGTTTCATTATTATACCAATTTTTGCAGTTACTTCTCTTCAGTAAACGTCTTTGCGCCTATAACTAAAGTGCATAGTGTAAGACAAGCTGGTAATTTATAAAGAAAAAAAAATTTGCAGACAATACAGAACCTTAAGGCACTCCAGTTATCACAAATTTTCGCAATTAATAAAAACTGGAAATTTGAATAATCCACTATGCAGTGAAATAATTAGTAGAAAGCGGTATTTTTTTTCCGTTTGACTTCATTAATTAAGTCCCTGTAGAATTTTATTTTCACATTCACACACCTAATCAAGTTTTGATTTGCATCCCAATTAAATTATAACAACAAAAACAAATAAATTGGCTAAATATAATAACCTTAACATTATATTTATATGAGAGAGCCTTTATTGTCTCATTAATGGCCGATTTTAACGCACCAGAGCTGTTGCCCATCCGAAAATAGCATCGAGAAAAGAAAAGTTTTTCGCATTTTGTTCTACAAGTACGTATTTAGGTATAGGTAGATAGATAGGCAGGTATGGTATTCAATGTAAACACGTAGCGGTCGAATTTTTGGCAAGTTTCCGGTGCATGAAATTCAGCCATCAATGCATATGCAAGGAAAGCGATGCATATTTTTATTTATTTTCTTTGCGAAGGAAAGGCAAACATTTCATAATAATGCGTGAAGAGAGAGAGAGAGAGATAGATAGTTAGAAATCCATTAATTTTTAAAAAAATATTCAGTAAAAAATGAATGAATTTTAAGAAGAAGAAGAACAGCAAGCCAACAAGCGTGCATACACTTTATTTTCGCAACAAATTCCCTTTTTCTCGTGTCTGTGACTTGTTGACTTGCTGTGTAGCATTTCAATTAAACAGCTGTTTAAGTAGGTAGATATAATATATAAAAGTGTGTTTGTATGCAGAACGACAATAGACATCAACCATTCATTGACAATATCGAATGTGAAGCAGCATTTAACAAAAACAAAAAAAAAACTAATCGTAATAACGTTTCGTCATAATAGCAATAACAATAATAACAATAATATAAATATAAATTAAAATATTATCACAAAAAAATTAGAGTTGCCAACAATGTCATTTTTGCCAAAGACTGCGATCGGCAGTTCACTAAAAATCAAACTCTTAGAGAAGAAGAATTTAGAATTTCCTTTTGACCTGACTTTGGGTTCTCTCATAGAAAGAACGGTAATGGAATCTCGTTTGACCTGACTTTGGGTTCTCTCATAGGCAGAATGGTAATGGAATCTCCTATTGAACTGACTTTGGGTTCTCTCATAGGCAGAATGGTAATGGAATCTCCTATTGAACTGACTTTGGGTTCTCTCATAGGCACTATGGTAATGGAATTTCCTTTTGACTTTACTTTGGGTTCTCCGCGAGTCAGATGGCCATTGAATCAAATACCGATACGGAAAGATATCAGTTAGTTGCCTGAGGAAGAAAGATGGTGAAGCGTAGAGAAGGGGGAGTTAAACCCTCCTGCCCTTACATCAGTTGACTTTCAGGGGGTTAGTGTGATGGAAGTCGTGAAAGGAGAGGAGAGAGCAAATGAGGTTCGCTGCCATTCCTCAACCGCACATCACACCAGGGAAGTTGAAAAGGAGCCAAATAATGGAGGAAAACGAGTTGCTCGAGATAGAGAAGGGAGAGGGGCAGTCACGCACATGGGGGCAAAGTGCTGATGAACATCTGAATTTATACGGTGAATTGTATAGATTTGAAGTAGCAGACTGAGGATCATTGATGAAATTAAAAATTAAAAAGTATCACAGACAAAATAGAGCCCTGAGGAACATCATCATTTATACGGTGAACTTTTAAGCCAACAATTAAATGTGATTTGTGAATGTAGCAGACTGAGGATCATTGATGAAATGAAAAATTAAAAAGTGTCAGAGACAAATCAGTGCCCTGAGGAACATCAGCATTTATATGGTGAATTTTTCAGCCAACAATTAAATGTGAGTTGAAGTCGCAGACTGAGGATCATTGATGAAATGAAAATAGAGCCCTAAGGAACCTCGAAATGTCTACAGGTATTTTATAAGCAAATGATCACCTATCGATTTCATAAGACATTAAAAGGAAGGCCCCGGGACGAAAAGATATATGATAAGCCGGGGAACTGATTTTGTTTATGATAGCACTAATAACACGGGATATTTCAATTTAGAAATACAGTATCAACTATTTTAATTATTCGATGTTATATACATACAAGTGGGTCTCTGTGCAATTGTACAAAATGTATTTGTCACTGCTTCTGTGGCTGTGTTCCATTATGTCTATGCTAGTACGATTATTTACTTATATACTATTTAGTTATATTTTATGTTCTATTATATACACCAACCAAATACAAAATCCTAAAACTATACTACAAAAACTAACCGGATAAACCGACCATCTCTTTGTGTATTACATATATCCGGTTGTAAAAGCCTTTAACCAACCAGATTAACGGACCTTCTCTTTGTGTATTATATACATAGATCCGGATACAAAAGCCTAAGACTATGCTACAAAAACTAACCGGATAAACCGATCATCTCTTCGTGTATTATACATATATCCGCAAATAAAAGCCTAAAGCTATGCTTTAAAAACTAACCGAATGAACGGACGTCTCTTTGTGTATTATACATATATCCGGATACAAAAGCCTGATACAATGCTACAAAAAATAACCGGATAAACCGACGATCTGTTTGTGTATTATACATATATCCGCAAATAAAAGCCTAAAATTATGCTATAAAAACCATCCAGATGAGCGTACGTGCTCTTTGTGTATTATACATGTATCCGTATAGAAAATCCCAAAATATCCTACAAAAACTAACCGGATAAACCGACGATCTGTTTGTGTATTATATATATATCCAGATACAAAAGCCTAAAACTATGCCTCAAAACCTAAACTGATAAACGTTCTCTTTGTGTATTTTATATACATAGATACCTGCTATAAAATGACAAAAAAAAATTAGAATCCCATCTTAAGGATTCATTGTAAATATTTCAATCAAAGCGAGCTTACCGTTTAAAGCCTTTGATCGCGTTTTAACTTAGACAGTTACTTACAAAAATATTATGATATTGAAAACAGTGTTTTCTTTTAAATTTTTTGAGAAAAATATTTACAAAAAAAAATACATTGTTGGCAACCCTAATATAACTAATTGAATAATTTATACGAATATTGCTGCTGGTCGCAAATAGATTTCATAGATCACAACATAAAGAACAACACAACTTCTTACCCTCTTATCCTCAAAGACTTCTCCCGGTCGCAGTCTCTTCTGTATTTTTTCATTTTTTTGTTTTCATTTATGATTTTTTTCAGTGTATTAATTTTTTTTTTTAAGTTTGAGCACCCAATCGATGTCACGATCGTTTTTTTTTTTTAGTTGTCGGTGTCGTTTAAATAATTTATTTCAATTGTTTCGTTTGTATTTTTTGTATGTTGTGTATTTTGTATGTATGTGTATGGATAATCGATGGAATGTTCATTCAGTTGTTCAATTGTTTATTTGTGTGTGTGTGCGTTTTTTTTAAAATGTAATTGGGTGCATTGGATTGTTGATAGTTTTTCGTTTTTTTTTTTTATTTGTTGTTTGGTTTGATTTTTTAGTTGGATGTGGTGGTGTATAGTTGCATTCGGTGCAGTGTGATGGGTTGTGGTTCGTAATGGTGGTGGTGGTTGGTAGTTGGTGTTTTGTGGTTGGTAGTTGGTATTTGGTAGTAGAATGGTTCATTGGTTTGTAGGAATTGCGAGTGATATGGAATTAAATAAAAATAAAAATTTAATAATTTACTGGTGTTAGTACAATAGAAGAATAATTGTGACATGACATGTAAACTACAAAACACACGGGTACAACATCTACTCAGTCTTCTAAGAAATTTATCTATAACTTCTACAATATATCAATTAATTCCAAGTTGCATTTTAAAATATAAATGAAAACTATAATAGTAATAAAAGTTAAATTAAATTCTAATATTAACTTAAAAATATAAATGGAAATCTGAAAAAGTTCATTTCCAGCTGAAAATTCCAGACGAATCGCATCATATTCAACCAAAGAAAAAATAACCAACTCACATAAATAAAGAAATAAAATAAAACCCCTTATAAACAGCAAGAAATTAGAAAATATCGTCACTAATAACCCAAAATCCAAGGATGAAATTTTTCTCTATACAAAATTTCTGTAGTTTTTCGCATCTGCTGCATGACACTTAATTCCAACGAAAAATTAATATAATATTAAATGGTAAGAGAATTTTTTTTTAGCAATAAAATAAAGTACGATCTTAAACTAAGTATCTTTTTATAGTAAAAATGTAAATACATTTTTTATATTTTTTTTTATAAAAATAATAATTAAAAATAATTAAAATTAAAAATTTACATTTTATATAATATTAATAATAATAATAATACTATTAAATTTATAAATTAAAAAAAAATACAAAATAATAAAAAACAAAAATAACAAAATTAAAAAAAAAAAAAATAAAAAACAAAATTTAAAAACAAATAAAAAAAAATAAAAAATGTAAATACATTTTTTTAATAAAGAAAATTAAATTTATAAATTAAAAAAAAATTAAAAATAATAAAAAACAAAAAACAAAACAAATAAAAAAAAAATAAAAAATGTAAATACATATTTTTAATAAAGAAAATTAAATTTATAAATTAAAAAAAAAAATAAAAAATAATAAATAATAAAAATAAAAGAAAATTAAATTTATAAATTAAAAAAAAAATTAAAAATAATAAAAAACAAAAAACAAAACAAATAAAAAATGTAAATACATTTTTTTAATAAAGAAAATTAAATTTATAAATTAAAAAAAAAATAAAACACAAAAAAAAACAAAATTAAAAAAAAATAAAAAACAAAAATTAAAAAAAAAAAATAAAAGTAAAAAAAAAATTTTTAAAAATAAAAATAAATACAAAATTAATAATTTCTGAAAAACTTCTACTGGTTCTCCATTTTTGTCAATGTACAGCAAAAGAATTGTATTTTATTCTTATTGCACATTAACTTTAACTTAGAAATAAATAGAAAATAAATTATTTAAATAGTTACTCTATATAAATCGTAAAAATTGTTTGACGAAAAAAAAAGGTTTATAAGGTCGGTTTGGGGGGAAAAAGTAAACAAAACCCATACCTCATCGTTAATGATCAGTGATGGTCTCCTACCCATCTCTGGTGGTGGGATCAATGAGCCGCGACGACTTGGTGGTTCGGGTGCTAGCGAAGTGCGTTTCTCACGGATCACCTCGATTTTGGGTGGTTCATTTGGTGCCGGTGGTGCCTGGATTTTCGTCACTTTCGGTTTTTCATCCTTTGTTTTTCGGGACAAAAAAAAGAACAAAAGATAAACAAATAAATTATTCATTGGCCGAATTGAGTATGACTTGTGAAATTGTTGAAAAGATAGACAGACAGACAAAGAGACAAACTTATCACCCATCAAAGGGATGGTGTCTGTCTCATGGCTCGTTAAAATACTCGTACGAACAATTTGTATCTTTATATCTTTCAACACAGATCACGTGGATTATTTCTGTAAAAAAGAATGTTAACGTTTGTTGGCGGGGGCGGAAAAAGCTTTTTTTTTTTTTTTTTATTGAAACCTTAAGGAAAAAACAGAGCGTGGCTTTAGTAAATATTTAAAAAAAAAATAATAATTATAGCTGAAAGTAAGACATTAATAGACCCACCTCCGGAAATATTACACAGCTTTATAGAATATAGCATTGTTCACAAACAAAAATTTGTGATAGAATGCGATGCAAACTCTCACCACCTAGTCTCGGCTAGCTCACCAAGAGGTGAGCGAGCAACTTCTTAATTATTGCCCATCCAAAAACAATATAATAAATTCATAAAAGCTATACGGAGTTAGGTACTGGACCTGAATTTATCAGATGCAAGTACGACCAGTGAGATGCAGATTTGGCGAGCAATGTAGGAGGCATCATTCTCCAACCATTGTTAGGTTAGGTTAAGGTGGCTGTCAGTGAAACCGGCACACTTAGACCAGTAATGGTCCATCACGGATCAGGAAAATTTTTCCTTCCACCTACTCGATTAACCAATTAGAGCTTCGTATGAAGCGTAGGGGACTGCCAATGTCAGTGTTGACAAGATCATTAGTGTCGTTGAAGAAGAAAGCTCCCATATGGAGTTTGTGCTTTTGGGAGTGGGCTAGACAAGTACACAGAATATGGACGATGGTCTCCTCCTCCTCCCCATCCTCATCCACACAGCGTCTGCAGAAGGCATTGGTGCATGCCTGCCTATGAGACAGTGTCCAGTGATGGCACCTACAATAGCACTGATGTGCGATTTATTTTGAGAGATCAAGCACTTGGAGCGTTTCTGATTGAGCTTGGGCTAGATCTGTTTTGTCGCTATGCAAGTTGTACCGTTTGACCACCTACAGTTTGTTTTTACATTGGCAACCCGCTTTAACAAGAGTTTGAATGTAGCGATGTAGGTATGGCTACGAAACCCTATTGCGGTAAAAAGGCTAGTGTAGTTCATTGCTTGGCGAGTTTGTCAGCGATACAGTTTCCCGGAATGTCTCTGTGCCCCGGCACCCAACACAGGTAGATATTGAACTGCTCGGCCATCTCCACGAGAGATGATCGGCAATTAAGGGCTAGAATTAAATTGGTGGAGATTCAGGCCAGGGATTTCAGTGCAGCTTGGCTATCCGAGAATATACGGGAATCCTTAGCGGATATGACGACAATGCTTCACTAATCGCCATAATTTCAGCCTGGAAAACACTACCAGTTATTTGGAAGACTGGATGTCATCGGCTCGAAATCTGGACCGAGATGGAGAGATTTTTTGCGGGAGGCCAGGACCGGACACAGGTTGTAGAGCCAAATATGATGATGGTGATTTGGAAGACCTCCGCCGAATCCGTCATCAGTTTTTGACCCATCTGTGTAAAAATGAATGTGTTCATCTTCCAGATAAGCGTCTTCGTCCCAGAATGATCTGGAGGGGAGGGTGACCTGGAAGTTTTTGTTGAAATGGAGTTACGGAATGGTGTAGTCTATGTTGTCTGGGATCCTGACTAAATTCAGCATAGGAGAGTGACCGATTGCATTTCTAGTCTACTGGGAGATAGCATTAAGGCGAAAAGCCGAACTGGCAGCTAGTTGCCTGTTGTAAATGCGGAGTGGCGTAATGTCTAATGCGGCGGAGGGGGTTGTACGAAGTGCTCGGCTCATACATAGACTAGCTGGTCTTTGGACTCTGTCAAGGTTTACTTTTTTACAGTCACACACACCGTATCGAAGAGTAGGTCTTACTACCGCTGTACATAGCCAATGAGTTATATGGAGTTGAAGAATCCATCTGCTACCAATGGCCAAGTGCCACTGTGGTTTTACGAACTCTTTCTTGTATGTTAGGTTTCCAGCTTAGCTTTCTGTCCAAAATAAGATCCAAATATTTGGCTCTATCAGAGATCACAAAAATCCACTTGGTTCAGTCAGAACCAAAAAACGGTGAACTGAAAACTGAAACTACATTCGTAAGACTTTACAAAGCCACCTATAGCCAAGAATACGTTTTAAGGTGCTGGAGTGCGAGTCATTTTATTACCAAAAGCAGGGAAGAAATCCCCGAGGATATCAGGTCTTACAGGCAAGCAATGTATGAGACATCATTCTCCAACCATGGTTAGGTTAGGTTAAGGTGGCTGTCAGTGAAACCGGCACACTTAGACCAGTAATGGTCCATTGTGATACCACACGGATCAGGAAAAATTTTCCTTCCACCTACTCGATTAACCAATTAGAGCTTCGTATGAAGCGTAGGGGACTGCCAATGTCAGTGTTGACAAGATCATTAGTGTCGTTGAAGAAGAAAGCTCCCATATGGAGTTTGTGCTTTTGGGAGTGGGCTAGACAAGTACACAGAATATGGACGATGGTCTCCTCCTCCTCCCCATCCTCATCCACACAGCTTCTGCAGAAGTCATTGGTGCATACTTGCCTATGAGACAGTGTCCAGTGATGGCACCTACAATAGCACTGATGTGCGATTTATTTTGAGAGATCAAGCACTTGGAGCGTTTCTGATTGAGCTTGGGCTAGATCTGTTTTGTCGCTATGCAAGTTGTACCGTTTGACCACCTACAGTTTGTTTTTACATTGGCAACCCGCTTTAACAAGAGTTTGAATGTAGCGATGTAGGTATGGCTACGAAACCCTATTGCGGTAAAAAGGCTAGTGTAGTTCATTGCTTGGCGAGTTTGTCAGCGATACAGTTTCCCGGAATGTCTCTGTGCCCCGGCACCCAACACAGGTAGATATTGAACTGCTCGGCCATCTCCACGAGAGATGATCGGCAATTAAGGGCTAGAATTAAATTGGTGGAGATTCAGGCCAGGGATTTCAGTGCAGCTTGGCTATCCGAGAATATACGGGAATCCTTAGCGGATATGACGACAATGCTTCACTAATCGCCATAATTTCAGCCTGGAAAACACTACCAGTTATTTGGAAGACTGGATGTCATCGGCTCGAAATCTGGACCGAGATGGAGAGATTTTTTGCGGGAGGCCAGGACCGGACACAGGTTGTAGAGCCAAATATGATGATGGTGATTTGGAAGACCTCCGCCGAATCCGTCATCAGTTTTTGACCCATCTGTGTAAAAATGAATGTGTTCATCTTCCAGATAAGCGTCTTCGTCCCAGAATGATCTGGAGGGGAGGGTGACCTGGAAGTTTTTGTTGAAATGGAGTTACGGAATGGTGTAGTCTATGTTGTCTGGGATCCTGACTAAATTCAGCATAGGAGAGTGACCGATTGCATTTCTAGTCTACTGGGAGATAGCATTAAGGCGAAAAGCCGAACTGGCAGCTAGTTGCCTGTTGTAAATGCGGAGTGGCGTAATGTCTAATGCGGCGGAGGGGGTTGTACGAAGTGCTCGGCTCATACATAGACTAGCTGGTCTTTGGACTCTGTCAAGGTTTACTTTTTTACAGTCACACACACCGTATCGAAGAGTAGGTCTTACTACCGCTGTACATAGCCAATGAGTTATATGGAGTTGAAGAATCCATCTGCTACCAATGGCCAAGTGCCACTGTGGTTTTACGAACTCTTTCTTGTATGTTAGGTTTCCAGCTTAGCTTTCTGTCCAAAATAAGATCCAAATATTTGGCTCTATCAGAGATCACAAAAATCCACTTGGTTCAGTCAGAACCAAAAAACGGTGAACTGAAAACTGAAACTACATTCGTAAGACTTTACAAAGCCACCTATAGCCAAGAATACGTTTTAAGGTGCTGGAGTGCGAGTCATTTTATTACCAAAAGCAGGGAAGAAATCCCCGAGGATATCAGGTCTTACAGGCCAATCAGCCTCACATCATTTATACTTAAAGCCATTGAGAAAATCTTAGGTCACAACATAAGATCCAACGAGTAGCCCAGACAACATGAGTGCCAGAGTGGAAAATCTACAGAAACAGCACTCCATGAGATGACATCTGAAATCGAAGAAAATTCAAGTCTCGTTCGGTGGCAAAACAATTACAGTAGCGGCAACTAGAAGCTGTCCTATCATCACTTTTTATCGCTACTATTAATAGACCAGCTACTAGACAGTCTTAAGAATAATCATATCACAAACATTAGCTATGCGGATGACCCAGTCCTAATGGTGCGTGGTAAATTCGAGAGTACGATAGCAGAACTCATGAAATTCGCTCTCAAACTAGTAAAACGAATGATGCAGAGAGGTTGACCTAAGTGTTAACCCAAAAACAAAATAGTATGCCCCGTCTTCACAAAAAGGAAGAAAATAACTCTTCCCACACTAAGATTCCAAGGCAAAACTCTCCAAACAATGCCAGAAGTCATGTCATGTTTGACGAAAATCTTACATGGAGCTCCCATATGTCATACATCACCAACAATGCTAATAAAGCTTACTTCACTTGTCAACGCATGCTCAGCAAAACGTGGGGAATAAGCCCGAAAATTACTCTATGGCTATACCAAATTATTATCAGACCCAGGCACATATACGCAGACCTGATACGGTGGCCAAAAACAGAGCGATCTACTACGACACGCTTACCAACTAAATAAAATTCAATTTAACGTGCTTAACATACTTAGTTGTTTGAGTTCCACACGAGAAGTGGAGGGACGTACCTCAAACTCAATATAAGAAGCTGAGAGTACTGTCGTCGTCAGCAAAAGAGTGAATTGGATTACAAGTCACAGATAAGAGATCATTAATAAAAATGAGAAAGAGTGTGGGGGACAAAACAGAGCCCTGTGGAACGCCAGCATTTATGTGATATATTTTAGATTTGAAACCGTCAAAGACAACTTGAATTGAACGGTGGTCCCAAAAGAAAGCTTCTAATCCATTGAAGCCGGTTTTTTTATCGACTCCAGAAGCACGCAGAGCTTGATGCCAAACTCTGTTAAATGCCTTAGAAATATCGAGTGCAACAGCATTGCTTTCTCAAAATTGATGCACTGTTCGGTGAGATATACCGCATCAAATCACCAGTATAACGTTGCCCACGAAATCCATACTGCCGGTCACTAAGAATTTCGTTAGTTTCAAGATATTTCGTAAACTAAAAAATTGATCAGCGTGTTTCCATGACCTGGGAAAGAATGGATGTAAGTGCTATGGTGTGATACGAAGAAAAAGACGGGTATGGGCTGGACAAAGGCTGTTTTCCAACTTCTCGGGAAACGTCCAGAAGAATAGGATAGATGGAAAAGGTTACGTTATGGCAAATGCCAGCTTAGAAGAACACCTCTTCCGAACTAATGGGGAAATACCATCTGGCACAGCGGATTTTTGAGTGTTGAGATCGAGCACGAGTACGAATGAAGAGTGTTCAATACTCGGAGGTGCAGGCGGCATCAATGCACAATCTGGAAGCGTACAGCTAGCTGCAAAATGTGCAGCAAACAATTTGGCTTTGTCTTTAGAATTGACAACTGGAGTGTCATTATAAATGAGCATTGGAATTGAAGACGAGGCTGTATTTTTGATACTTTTGATTCTTTTCACGAATGACCAACAATTTTTACTACCTTTGGGACATTGTAGTATTTTTTTGCCTGAATTTTTGGTCGTAGGCGAATTTGACTCGCCGAAGATGAGCATTGCAATCATTTCTGGGTCGTTTGTTCGGTTTTCCTCTGTAGGGTTTGCTTTGTAAAACCGAAAGCATACCTCCTAGAATCCTAGAAGCCTCTTTACAGCTCGACTCATACCATCAATCCTCCTTTTGTTTGACAGACTTATTCCTGGAAGCGATAAAGTCTCTCATACCAATAAGGATGATGTTTGTGACCGACATCCACGTTGCTAACGCGAAACAATAGCGACCAGTTAATTCTCCCAAAGAAGTTGTTAAGGCCGTCCCAATTGGCTTTCTCGTATTGCCATACTGTTTTTTTTTGGCAGTTTTTTCTCTAACTACGTGGAGAAATAAGCTGATACTACACAACGGTCCGATTAGTTATAAAAGTGAAAAAGAGTATCGGCGACAAAACAGAACCCTGGGGAAGGCCAGCGTTTAAGTAAGGTACTTTGAACTTGAAACCTATTTTTCTTTTTTAGTCGCTAAGATTTAAAAACTTACTGTACAAATCTATGTATCATTGATGCAATAAGCCACTGTATATGTAAAAAAAAACTCGTATGGAATTTTTTAAGCAATTAATTTTCAACTCATACAAATAAAATAAAAAAAAATTAAAAAAAAAACCTTCAGTAAAATATTTTGGTAATAACAATAAAAGACAAAAACTAATTGTAATTCCAAAATATTCCATTAAATGATTAAATGTAAATTTTTTAAATAAAAATCATAGTTCACTTAAAAAATACACACACACACACACCGTTATTTTAATTGTTAAAGATGCCATTTTTTGGTAAGTTTTCTGCAATTCGTTGTAACTACGATGTGTTGGTCGTTGGATGAACTCTTGCACAGGAGCACAACAACAGTGAATATATATAGTACTTCTTTTTTTTTATTATTATTAATAAATATTCAATTGTTAATGAAGAAGAATATTAAATTATAAAAAGTTTTGTGATTTTTCTTTTCTGGAGCAACATTTTTTTATTAATATTTTGGGTTCATTTTTTTGTTAATTTTTTGTTTTTTTGAGAAAGAAGCAAAACTTTTTTTTTTTTTTAATCGAGGATTGTTGTTGTTTCGGTTTTTATTGTTTTTTGTTTTATTGTTATTTTTTTGCGAACATCTACAGACGATCAATAGATAAACGGCGACAACGAGCGACAACTGCGAGACAACGACGACAACGAGTCATCAATGTACAACGATCAACAATTTTATGAATTTTAAAATATGCCATTTCAAACGACATGAAGAATTTTTGTCGTAATTTGTGTTATTTCGGCCTAAATGTGTGTATATGTGAATTGAAACGTATTTATATATATATATATATATATATATGCGAAGCGCTCTTAACAATATCGAAGCGGCGATAAAGAGTAGGGACAGACAGGACAACCACAACCTCTCTATAGAAGTCTTAGAAGTCTGCCGTATCTTTCATCACATCATTTAAGAATTTATTCTTCAATTTATTCAAAAACAAACAAAAAAAAAACCATTTTACAAGATGTAGAATTGAGAAAATATTTATCTGCACGTTAAGAAGAAGTGTAAAGAATATTTTTGTATGTAGGTAGGTAGGTATGAGTGCACTGAGCGAAACGACGAAGGTCAATTAAATGCAACAACAAAGACGGCAGCAATGTGATTTTTGTAAAATTATTACTTCAAAGCGGGATTTAGCCGCACCTAGCAATAGCCATAGATACGAGCTACGATGAATAAATTTATATCTGAAATATTAATAATGAAAAAATGTATCTCTTAGGAATTTTTTATTTTTGAAAATTCTTTAAAAAAAATATACTATAAGCGAAGATACTAGATAGATATTATAGATGTAAAGTGCAGACGCCAGCCAAGATACGGTAGAATAGATATCAGTGAAGATACTAGACAGATATATCCGTAAAGTGCAGATGTCAGAGAAGATAGATAGATATATCAATAAATTGCAGATACTAGATAGAGATATCTGTAAATTGCAGATATCAGTGAAGATACTAGTTAAAGATATCCGTAAATTGCAGATATCAGTAAAGATACTAGATAGATATATCCGTAAAGTGCAGATGTCAGCGAATATACTAGACAGATATATCCGTAAAGTGTAAATATCAGTTAAGATACTAGATAGATATTTATCTAAAGTGCAGATGTCAGTGAAGATACTAGATAGAGATATCCGCAAATTGCAGATATCAGTAAAGATACTAGATAGATATATCCGTAAAGTGCAGATATCAGTGAAGATACTGGATAGAGATATCCGTAAAGTGCAGATATCAGTAAAGATACTAGATAGATATATCCGTAAAGTGCAAATACTAGATAGAGATATCCGTAAAGTGCAGATATCAGTGAAGATACTGGAAAGAGATATCCGTAAAGTGCAGATATCAGTAAAGATACTAGATAGATATATCCGTAAAGTTCAGATATCAGCGAAGATACTAGATAGATATAATCGTAAAGTGCAGATATCAGTGAAGATACTGGATAGAGATTTCCGTAAAGTACAGATATCAGTAAAGATACTAGATAGATATATCCGTAAAGTTCAGATATCAGCGAAGATACTAGATATATATAATCGTAAAGTGCAGATATCAGTGAAGATACTGGATAGAGATTTCCGTAAAGTACAGATATCAGTAAAGATACTAGATAGATATATCCGTACAGTGCAGTTACTAGATAGACATATCCGTAAGGTGCAGATATCAGTGAAGATACTAGTTAAAGATATCCGTAAATTGCAGATATCAGTAAAGATACTAGATAGATATATCCATAAAGTGCAGATAGATTGAAAGCAAAAATTTGCCACTTCTCCCCAATTGTCATCGACCATAGGGGATAGCATATAACCTTACCTTGATGGTTTCTTGAATTTCTGGTGCCTTAATTTCCGGAGCCAGTGGTTTCCTTACTGAGTCAGTTTCATCTTCATCGGGTTCGATGTTTTCGATCGTTGGAGGGGCCTTAGTTTTTTGCATTGGCGAAACCTTTGCATGTGATACATCCTTGGGGGAGAATTTCTCGAATTTGATAGTTTCCTTTGTGTGTGTGTGTGCATATGGTGAAAGTTGTATAAGGTGTGAAAGGATATGTTAGTTTTTGTTGTTGTTATTGTTGTTTTTGCAAATATTTGTGTCTTTAAATGTGCATATACTATATGTGTATAGTAGTTTGTAAGTGGCTGGTATATGATCGTGTATGTGATTTTGTTTGTATTGGTTTTTGTATTTGCAAATAAAGTAAATAGCCCCGGAACTATAACTGACCCACAAGGAAGGCAATAATGTTGAACGCAAAATGAAAAACATCAGTATGGATTCCCAATTCAGCCTCAGAGAGTTCGAGCTGCCCGGCGAAGTATAGGGCTGGTAACAATTCAAGAGACGCGGTGGACGGGTAATGGTGTCTTAAAAAAATCAGAATATGGCATATACCACAGGTTTCATGCAAGATATTATGTGCTCGGGGTGGGCTTTCTAGTCAGCAAAAGAATGTAACCTACCGATATCGGCTTTAAAGCAATATATGAACGGCTATGAGGCCAATTTAGGAACATACGATTCATAAACGTTCACGATTACAGAGAATCCGCTTAGACGATAAAACAGAATAATTATTTGAATCGGTGGTACGGGAACTCCATGCCTGCACTAAGTGAAAATAGTTCTGGTACATGTGAACGGAAAAATAGGTCGGGAGTCAGTATTCAAGCAGTAAATTGACACCCATAGTTTTTACAAGAGAACACTAATGTCAATGAACAACGAGTCATAGAGATGGCAGCTGGTGATAAAGGTTTTCGCGTAAGACTATCCACAAAACAGAGTTTGGGTATAACCTGAAAGATCTACTAAAACAACCGCCACACACCAAACCGGAGGATGGTGCGAACGTTAAAAGGTGCCTTGTTATGTGCTCATTATGAGCCAAATCCGAATTCGACCACTATCTTCTTGGTATGGTGCATTGCATCACCGAGAAAGATGGCACCTGCGAAATAAGACTCGAGTCGTTACGGTGACCTCTGGCAACAAAGGGACCACAAATTGTTACGATCAATCGATAGGACTTGCCATTAATGGGCTTAGAAGGCAAATGGATCCGCCTTAGAAACGCTGTCATTAGTAGTGGTGACTCCTTTGGTTCAATGATGAACGTAAGCTGGCGACTGACCGCAAAAATGTTCCTTACCAGCTAACTGAGGAGTTAGATAAGTTGGGAAAAAATATCAAAGACTCCGATATTAGTCCATCCAGATAATCGTTACGTAAAGTTAACAAAGCCGACTTTAGTCTTTTAAGGCTTTTCTTAAAGACAACAAAGCCTACTTTAGTCTTTTATGAATTTTAAAAGCAAACAAAGCCTTCTCTATTCTGTCAAGGCTCCTCTCAAAGCAAACAAAGCCTTCTCTATTCTGTCAAGGCTCCTCTCAAAGCAAACAAAGCCTTCTATATTCTGTCAAGGCTCCTCTCAAAGCCAACAAAGCCTTCTTCAGTCTGTCAAGGCTCTTCTTAAAGACAACAAAGCCTACTTTAGTCGGTCAAGACTCCTCTTAAAGCCAACAGAACCTACATTAGTCTGTCAAGACTTTTCTTATAGCCCACCAAAGCCTACTTTAGTCTTTTATGAATTTTAAAAGCAAACAAAGCCTTCTCTATTCTGTCAAGGCTCCTCTCAAAGCAAACAAAGCCTTCTCTATTCTGTCAAGGCTCCTCTCAAAGCCAACAAAGCCTTCTTCAGTCTGTCAAGGCTCTTCTTAAAGACAACAGAACCTACATTAGTCTGTTAAGACTCTTCTTATAGCCAACCAAAGCCTACTTTAGTCTTTTATGAATTTTAAAAGCAAACAAAGCCTTCTCTATACTGTCAATGTTCATTGATGAGAGTGAGGCCTACCTGGAGTTGATGGAAGCGAGTCCCACCCAAATCTTTACCAGTATTTAGGTCACGGTAGCCAACAACCAAAGGATGCAGAAGTATCAGCAGTCTTCATTGATGGGAGGGAGCGATTCTCACCCAAATCGCTACCACTCGTGGTATACTGCCTACGTCTACGCTATCCTTCTGGCGGAGGTTCGGCCTATCTTTGTTATACAACGTGTCCCAAATGTGGCACTGGACCAACTCATTCATAGAGCAGTTGGACACTTGTTTACTGGAAAATTTCTGTCTTTGAAAATAGGATGGATACTAGGTAGAGATATCCGTAAAGTGCAGATAAAGTGCAGACGGGAAGAATTCCTCGACTTAATTCCCAAACCTTCATTGCCATTGATCTGGTAAAACGGTCTGCCTTCGTCAACCACTCAACAAAGCCAATCATAATACGATGCCCTATGGATGCCAAAGGAAGATTTATTTTTCTTGTTTTGTTGTTGTGTGTTTTCTTGTTCCCCCAACGAGTGCAAATAATTCGCATGTTAACCTATCCGAGAATGGCGTTTATTTTTATCAACGTTGTTCGCGATTAATAACATCAGCGTCGTAGATGGGAACCGCCGCCGTCGTCGGTGTGCCGCCACTGCTAAAAGATCTTATCGATGTGCCGCAGACAAATGGCTCTGTTTTGATTCGAGTGCCAGACCGACCGCAACTAATGATTAAAATGGTTCTTCTTTACGGGATGTGTAGACTCACACAATGCACATAATTCATGATCGCATGCATTAAAATGCGATCATCATCGCAAAAAATGAAAATTTAAAAATAAAAGAAGCCAATTAGAAAGCATTCGGACGATCTGAATAGAAACTACGTATCTACAGAGGTGCACAAATATCGAAAGGAACATGATTGCAGTTAAATACTCAACATGCAATAAAAGGATCGAGCCACATTGAAATAATTATCGCATCTGCATAATTATTGCGGTACAAGTGAAACGGGCAAAAAACGATTAAATAGACCGGTGGGGCTGTTGTTGATATAAATAACAAAAATGTGATTACCGCGAGTGCATCGTGGCACGGGTAGATAGCATACCTCACTGACAAGATCAATTCAAATCGGATCAGATCTGAGAAAAGTAAAAAAAAATAACCCCATAGGTACCTATTCTGTTTGTCTTCTCTTCTTTAATTATTTTTTTTATGTCGATCTTGTCAATCTTACCGATCTTACTGATCTTCGATCTTACAATCAGCAGCAACAAATTTACAATAAAACCACACCGTTGTTCTGTTTGTGTTCTCTTTTTCTTCTTAAATTATTTTTAAGGTCGATCGCCGATCTTGTCGATCTTCGATATAACAAATTGCAGCAAATTTTTTAAAAAAAAGTAACCCCACTGGTGTTCTGTTTGTCTTCTCTTCTGTTATTATTTTTTTTCTTTGTCGATCGTCGATCTTGTCAATTTTCGATCTAACAAATAGCAGGAAATTTTTTTAAAAAATAACCGAACTGGTGTTTTGTTTGTCTTCTTTTCTTTAATTATTTTTAAGCTCGATTGTCTATTTTAACGATCTTGTCGATCTTCGATCTATTAATTAGCAGCCAAAAAAAAAACAAAAAATTAAAAAATTACCCTACCGTTGTTCTGTTTGTTTTCCTTTTCTTTGATTATTTTTAAGGTCGATCGTCGATCTGGTCGATCTTCAATCTATTAATTAGCAGTAGCAATAAGATTTTATTATCTATAATAAAATATGAAATATTGAGCCAATTAAAAGTGAACTGACAGATATATTAATCTGACAATCGTTGTTGCTGTGCATACATACTTAGAATATGATAATGTTTCACATTCGAGCGTATTTTTGCATCAAGAATGGGGTTGTTAATTAATTTGAAAAAATAAAAGAAAAGGTTGTGTGGCCATTTACATAAACGATATTATCTAAATAATCGTTCTTGCTTGTTACTCATCACAATGGGAAAATTATGAGCGAAATTCGGCAAGGAATTATTACATTAATGCAAAAATTTCACATCGGACGGTGATCAAGATCAACATTTCGCTGTCACATAGAAGGAAAGATTGCATTGTCACGTAGAAAGAAACATTTCGCTGGTAGGTAGAAAGAAACAGTTCACTGGTAGGTAGAAAGAAACAGTTCGCTGTCTTGTAGAGGGAAACAATGCGCTGTCACGTACAAGGAAACACTTCGCTTTCTTGTAGAAAGAAACATTGCGCTGTCACGTGAAACGAAACCTTTCGCTTTTTTGTAGAAAGAAACATCACGCTGTCACGTGAAACGAAACCTTTCGCTTTCTTGTAGAAAGAAACATTGTGCTGTCACGTGAAACGAAACTTTTCGCTTTTTTGTACAAGGAAACATTGCGCTGTCACATATAAGGAAACGTTTCGCTGTCATTTTGAAGGAAACATTGCGCTGTCACTTGGAACAAAACACTGAGCTGTCACGTAAAAAGAAACATTTTGCTTTTTTGTAAAAGGAAACATATCACTGTCTTGTAAAAGGAAACATTTCACTTTCACACAGCACGAAACATTGCTCTGTCACAGTCTTTTTGAAAAATCCAATAAAAGCCGACAATTTTTGAAGTTCCGCTACCGAAGATCACTGGCGTGAGATAGAAACATATTTGTCGGGCACAACATTGTATAGGGTTTGAAGTGGCAGACATAGAACCAATTATGAAAATGAAAATAAAAAGGTTTTTGGAGACAGAGACAGGGCCTTGAGATAAATTTAATTTTAATTTGCCATATAAGTTTTAGGCATTAATATGGTTAATTTGCGGGTCAAAAATATAGTAGCAGACAAAGATTCATTGATGAAAATGAAAAATTAAAAAGTATCAGAGACAAAACAGAACCCTGAGGAACCTCAAAATGTATACGGTGAATTTGTCAGCCAACAATTAAATTAGATTTTAAGTGACAGACAGAGGATCGTTGATGAAAATAAAAAATTAAAAAGTATCAGATACAAAACAGAACCCTGGGGAACCTCAAAATGTATACGGTGAATTTGTCAGCCAACAATTAAATTTGATTTTATGTAACAGACAGAGGATCGTTGATGAAAATAAAAATTAAAAAGTATCACAGACAAAACCGAACCCTGAGGAACATCAGCATTTATACCGTGGATTTGCTGGCCAACAATTATATAGGTTTTGAAGTAACAGGCTAAGAATAATTGATGAAAATAAAAATAGAGTCAGAGACGCTGTAAAACTTTTCCCTCATTAAAACTTAGCCAAAGTACATACATAAAACTCTGTAAATGACACATTAACTAACACAAACATACTACAAATACAAAACACATAGTATTACTATAAAATAAATCAGGAACTTACCTCCTCAGGTTTTTTAGTAACTTTCTTAGCCTACGAATGTTTATTTATGCGAGGGTGGGTCACATTGGAAGAATTATTCAATCCAGGGGGAGAGCAATTTGTGAGGGGGAAAGGGAAGAAAAAAATGCATTATAAGTAAAAGTTGGTGGGGGAATTGGGGTTTGTCTTAGTATTACATATAATAGTAAACGAATACATACCTGAGGCTCAACAATCACTGGACGCAATGAAGGCAACTCTTCTTGTGGCTTCTCCTCTGGCAGCTGACCCTTACCAAGTTTAATACCCGCTGGTGGTTCGGCTGGAACTTCTTTGGCTTCTTCCTTCTGATGAGGTTGATGGATGATTGATTGGAAAATACATAAAACATAAAACATAGAAAACATATAACAGAGGGTGGGCAACTAAATTACAGAAACGGAAACTGAAATGGAAACGGTAATCCTCCGTTCTCGAAGTATGAAGTAGAAGGGATCTGCGGCTCATTTGAGTTTTCACACTAACTGTTGGTACATTTAAAAATCCGGCACTTTCTTCCTGTTACGGTTTAGTAATATGAGGTTTAAAATATAAATTTCAGACGGAATTTGAAACAGAATGGGTATCGCCGAACTGAAGCTGCCATTTCTTGTATTTCAACGCCAAGAGGCATCAATAAAAATTATATCTGTGGTACTTACTTAGAACCGAATAAGCCAGATACATAGATGTTTTGAGTTTTCGAAAGGGTATAAGATTTCCTACTCTATTCTTCAAGACAGAATAGTCCCATTCACTATCAATAACGCGCTCCGGCAAGAGAATGGAATAGTGCTCCCTCAAAGTGTCGTATAAGAAAGTGATCCGAGACCCTGGCGTAAGACGAACAAACATCTGCAAGGAACAATCCTCTATAGGTCCATCCAGATACTGTTTTACGCAGACGATATTGACACCATGTGCCAGGGAACTTAAAGCATTCATATAGATCACGCGGGCGGTAAGAAATATAGGGCCGCACATAAATGGGAGCAAATCAAAAAACATGGTGGTCTTTCCTGCCACAGCAGAAGATCCACCATTAGTCCCTCAGTTAAGATAGTGGTGTGCAATCCTTTAACTATCTCTGATCGGCATATAACAGCGTATAACCAGAAATATGTGCAAGGTTGATTAAAACCAACAAAGCCTACTTTAGTCTGTCAAGAGTCTATAAATCCAGGCGGAATACCTAGCTCGCATGATCGATGAAGATTTAGCTTGAAAATTGCATAATACTTATGAGACACTATATCTCCTGTCCAAATTTAAAAATCAAAAAGTGTTGGATACAAAGGGGAACCGTGAGGAACCTCAGCATTTATACGGTAAATTTGCCATAGCAGACAGATTAATACTCTGTCTGTCTGTGTGTCGGAAAAAAAATAAATAAAAAAGTATCTGAGACAGAACAGAGCCCTGAGAAACCTCAGCGTTTATACGGTAAATTTACCGGCAAAAAATTATAAAGGATTTGATGTAGCAGCCAGAGGATTAATTATGAAAATAATAATAAAAAAGGATCTAAGACAAAACAGAGCCCTGAGGAACCTCAGCATTTATACGGTAAATTTGCCGGCCAAAAATTATATAGGATTTTAAGTAGCAGACAGAGGATTTATTATAAAAATAATAATAAAAAAGTATCTGCGACAAAACAGAGCCCTGAGGAACCTCAGCATTTATATGGTAAATTTGCCAGCCAGCCAAAAGTTATAAAGGATTTGAAGTAGCTGACAAAGGATCATCGGTGAAAAATTCCTTTGCAATAATATTTATGAGTGACGACAGGGGAGATGCGAGGCGAAGAGATTTCTTGCGGGAGACGATGACTGAAACCAGGTTCATGATGATGATGATGATTACTCCATAATTGGAGCAATCAGTCGTTTAGCGCGAATGAACACTCGATTAACAGTGTCAGCAAAAAGTAAAGGCCAAGAGGCTGTCGTTACAATATCTCTCCACTAAGTCGAGGACTCGGTTTTTGTGAACATCGTGGGACCGTCGCTTTATAACATTGGCTATCACTCGACTAACTTCTGGAATGTTAGTCCATTCATTGGAAGAAGAGTCTGTGCCGGCAACCATAGTACAAGGATGGGCTCTTGGTTCTCAATCATTGGCGACCTATACACACACAACTAAATATCAATTAGCATGACTACAGGGTATGCTGACGACCTAACGATTTTAATTGATGGTAGAGTCATCATCAGAATACCGAAGTAACTGCATTAAAGCACCTATCTAAATGGTGTGACAGGGGGGGGGGGGTTATCTTTCAATCCAAGCAATACTTGCTACGTACTTTTCAGTAGGATTTACACCTTAAGTTTGTAAGTGCTAAGTTCGTAAGATCATAACTTTGTAAGTTCATAAGTTCGTAAAATCGTAAATTCGTAAGCTCGTATGTTCGTAAGTTCGTAAGTTCGTAACATCGTAAGTTCGTGAATTCGTTAATTTAATAAGCTCGTAAGTTCGCTAGCTCTCAAGATCGTAACGTCATTAGTTCGTGGATTCATAAGTTCGTTAGCTCTCAGATCGTAAGAACGTAAGTTTGTGAATTCGTTAATTCGTAAGCTCGTAAGTTCGCTAGCTCTAAAGATCGTAACTTCATTAGTTCGTGGATTCATAAGTTCATAAGTTTGCTAGCTCTCAGATCGTAAGTTCGTAAGTTTTGTATGAAAACTCGAAAATTTTCAAAAAACAAAAGCTGCAAAATTTTCAAAAACAAACATCCTTAACCACAGAGGAGGAGGTGTGGTGGTTGTGTGTGGTGAGTGTAAACTCATGTGGTGTAATAAGGTGCAGAAAAGAGTTACATAACAAAAAGAAAAAAAAACAAAAACAATTGTACGCCACAAATGACAACTTACCTTGGGCAAGCCATTTTTAATGGTAGCCTGTTCCGGCTGCTTCTTTACTGTGTCTGTAACTGGTATCTCCATTTTACTTGGAACTTCCAGATCACGACTGAAGTCTGTCGGTTCGAATTCGGATTTTTCATATTTCTCCAGCACTGGTCGTTCGTAGTCGGGAATTTCCGGCAACTCTTCATATTTCGGTTTGGCTTTTGGCTTAGCTTTGGCTTTTGGTTTGGCTGGCTCAGTCTTTGGCTCTTCTTTGGGTGCTGCCAGTGATGCTTTGCGTAGTTTTGGTAGCGCTTCGGCCGGTTGAATTTCCTCAACCTTCTACGATATGCCCAGTCAACATATAGACGTACAGAACAATGATGACGACATTTCACAGTGGGACACAATACGGTGTGTACACAACAGATTGGAAGTGCGGTTTTTATTATGTCGGTGAATTTGCAAATACATGTGCAGTGGTGTACATAATATATGTGGAAATGTGTGAGGGGGGAAAACATAAATAAATTATTTAGTATTCTTTAATTCAAAAACAATAAGCTTTACATAAAATAAATATGTAATTGTTACTCGTAAGCGGTTAGTGTTATCTAAAGGTCTCTCAGGTAGCAAGTTACGGAGTCGGGGCTTCACTGTAGGACTTGTCTACATTTACAGGACGTAAAAGAGAATAAAGCTTAATGTGTTGGTGGTGGTTGTGAGGGGGATGGTGGAAGTCATAACTACATGCATCTATTCCAACAGGATGGATGATTATTAATCAAAACTCTTGTGAATTGGTACCTGTCGCATTTTACATCCCACCCCATAAAGAATGTGAATTTTTCATTTTTATATACGATTTACGTATACCAGTTGCGAAGACTCCATATAACCCATCAGGCTACCTTTCAGTTTTAAAAAAATAGTTGATCTCATATAAAATGTAATATCTTCGGCTCTCAAATATTTTGATGTCATCATCCTTCCTTATGTTTAAGAACATTTTGAATTTAAGGATTTTTTGAACTTCTTTTGCATTAAAGCAAAAAAGTACTGAGTCTTTCTTAATTGAGCTTCTTCTAAGGAGCTATTAAAATGCACTGTCCCGCAGTTCTTGCGCATCAACCCATATGCCAGTTGTACGAGAAGCTAGTGCCATTATGACGTCCCCCGTTTGAAAACAATGAAGTAGTATCACTCCTATCCTAATCATAATTGAATGTGGCATGGAATTTACCACTGTATCTCCTCTTCATCGATTCAGAAAGAGCCTTCGATATGATTCTAAGAAACGCCACTTGGAGGGCTTTAGAGAATCTGAGTATTCCGAATTATTTAAGTAATTGGTGAACTAATTCGCATCCATCATCAATTCGACTGCTTTGTGTTTTATCACCGCTGTTCTTCCTGGCTTTTCTCGACAAAATAATATCGCCAAGAAGGACCTGCTTCAAGAAGGCAATTCCTGGACGTAGCCCTTGATTATTTGCTATAGCACAGTAACATCTCTGGTAATGAGAAATACAAGGACGAATAAACGAATAAGGTCACCCCACGGGACACTGGCTCTGTGGAAAAAGTCAGGGTTGAGACAAGGAACTACTTCTCCCCTCCTTCTGTTAGTTTATAACTAATTGCGCCACACCGACAAGGTTATGGTCTTCCTATAATAAATGGATAACCACCGAGTTAATCTCCAGATCTGGAGTGCGGTTCTCTGGCTGGGTATTCCATATAAGAAACATTTTTCAGGAGCTTTAAGAAGCTCACTGAAAAGCAAACTTCACCAATTTTTGCAAATATCCTGCCTTAGCAGGTTCCAGAGTTCGCCAACCTGAAAGAACTTTCGGGCATAAGGGATAATCGAAATGATCTTGTACTTGAAATAAAAGAAGCCTTTCATATTATAGGAGCATGGAGCAATTATCTAGCAAGTATCGTGCGTACAAGCGCTCTACCTACCTATCTAACTCTTAAAGTATTCCTTAAAATGTTATGATTGTTGCAATATATATTGAAAGACTCAACCCATAAAAGTATACTTTAAAATGTATTTTTTAAAAGACTCAACCCTAAACATATACTCTGAAATATAATGTTTATTGCAATGTTTATTAAACAACTCAATCTCAAAAGTGACCACCGAAATACAATGATTGTTGAAATATACATTGAAAGAATCAACCCTAAAAGTATACTCTGAATGGTAACAATTGTTGCAATCTATATTTAATAAAGACTCAACTCCAAACGTATACTCTGAAATATAAATTTTATTGCAACATTTATTAAGTATCCCAAAATATAATAATTCTTGAACTATTTATTAATAGGCTCAACTCTAAAAGTATACTCTATAATTGTTGCAATATATATTGAAACACTCAACTCTAAAAGTGTTTTTTAAATCGATAGTGATTATTGCAATATTTATTAAAAGACTCAACCCTAACCGTATGCTCTAAAATATAATTATTATTGCAATATTAAATAAAGACTCAACCCTAAAGGTATACTCTGAAATGTAATGTTTATTGCATTATTTATAAATAACTTTATCCCAAAATATAATGGTTGTTGAAGTATATATTAAAAGACTAACCATAAAAGTATACTCTAAAATGTAACGATTGTTGCAATATATATTGAAAGACTCAACCTTAAAAGTATACTCTAAAATGTAGTGACTATTGCAATGTTTATTAAAAGACTCAACTGTAAGTGTACCCTGAATTAAAGTGTTATAAAGAAACAATAAAAAATTAAAATATTTATTAAATAACTAAATCCGAAAAGTATACTCTGATATGTAATGATTGTTGCAATATTCAGTAAAAGCTTCAACCCTAAAATTTTATTCTAAAATGTAATGATTGTTGAAATATTTATTTAAAGACTCAACCCTAAAGGTATACTCCGAAAAGTAATGATAGTTACAATTTTTTTTTTCAACAAATAGAAGCATAACATGGAAATGAATCTCACCTTTGGAATGCGACGATCGACTGGCCTTAGTTTTGGTATTTCTTCAATGATTGCTTTTGGTTTTTGGATGGGTTCTAGTTTGGTACTTTCCTCTTGCTGGATTTGTTATTTTTTGGTGGACCGGGTAAAAAAAGCACAGTGATTGGGACACAGATTGGGCACACATCGACACAGGGTTTGGTGAGTGTGTATGGTGATGATTGGAAAAGGATGCACACGGGAAAAATTGTATGAAAATGTATGTAAAATAAAAATAATAACAAAAATACAGAAACATAATAGTGTCAAGATTTATTCAATTCGTGCTTGGTGCTGCATGGTGCATAGTGTATGGAGCATGGCACACTTCATCACAATGAAACCATTGCCATATCCATTTGATCTTACCTCGAGTGCCTTCTTCTCAATTATTGATGAACGGCGTGATTCGGTCTTGGATTCTTCAACCTAAACATGAAATTACACAAAAATAAGGGGAATAGAGGCGTTAGGTATTTGTTTTAGCACAAGACATTAGGAATAGTGGGGGGTGGGGGTGGCGGGTGTGTATTACATAGGACGAGTTGGTTTTACATTTTTAATTCAACTGAAAAAGAAGTTTGCCAACAAGGAAATCGGGCTATGCGCATTCCTAGACACCGACGTGGCCTTCGGTAGGACAGGAGCGCTCTGGGGAAAACATAAGTAGATGGTTGTGCGAAATGCTGCGCACCTAAACAACGAAAGCCATTATTGTCAACCTGACGAGAGGATGCCTACAAGGACATGGTATTATCTCCCCTTTTGTGGAGTACAGTGCTAGATGAACCCTTTAATCGCCTTGCTGAAGAGAGAACTGTTCCCAGAGCTACGCGGACGATATAGATATCGGAAATTCCAAGTAGTTTGATATAATTTACGACTGGTTAATCATAAAAAGCAGATCATGCCAAGAAGTGGGACTCTGTGTAAAGCCGAGTAATACCACACTGGTCCCATTTAACAACAAAAGGAATCTGGGGCAAATGCATCTAATCACAGTTAAGAGAGAAGATTTTGTTCTCAGCAAAGTGGTCACTAGGTGTAATTTGGGACAGTACCTGAGCGTATCCCAAGCTGAGGGGCATGTCATCGAAAGATGTGCTCACATCAATCCGAAAAATAAGTACATAGGCAGAGAGTACCCATGGTATTGAACTCGAAAGAGTGGCAGGGAATAGCCATCATATTGAACTCGAAAGATGTGCTCACTTCAATCTGAAAAGGAAGTACATGAGGCAGAGAATAGCTATTATTCGAACTCGAACTCGAAAGATGTGCTCACTTCAATCTTAAACAGAAGTACATGAGGCAGAGGCAGAGAATAGCCATCATTCGAACTCGAATTCGAAAGATGTGCTCACTTCAATCTGAAAAAAAAGTACATGAGGCAGAGAATAGCCACCATTCGAACTCGAACTCGAAAGATGTGCTCACTTCAATCTGAAATAGAAGTACATGAGGCAGAGACAGAGAATAGCCATCATTCGAACTCGAATTCGAAAAATGTGCTCACTTCAATCTGAAAAAGAAGTACATGAGGCAGAGAATAGCCATCATTCGAACTCAAACTCGAAAGATGTGCTCATTTCAATCTAAAAAGAAGTACATGAAGTAGCAATGAGGGCCCTTGATGCATTCCACAACACATCAAAGCAGCTAGTGCAGGGAAAAACTGAACAGACATAGACAATATGCTATACTGGGACATAGAAAAGGCTACGAAGCAGCAGATGAACTTGCGAACAAAGGAACAGATACTTCGCTAGTAGGGCCAGAACTATACTGTGGTATAGGATAGCGCATAAAGCGAGAATAGATGCGCAGAATTGAAGCTGTAGCTGTAGACGTAAGATATAGAAAAGGACATGATAGGAAACTACAACCCAAAGAGGTCTCGCTTAATACTGCGACTAAGTTGAAGTGATCTTAGAATCGTGTCTGGATTCCTAACAGGTGATTGCAGACTGAGACGACAAGGAAATTAGAGCTAAAAGAAGATGGTATATGTGGGCTGGTGCGAATAGGCGGTGGAGAGTCTAAGTGGCATTCTCTGAATCCAATCCACATCATTAGGTTTTTCAGAGCCATTGCGCTATGGAGAGGGTGCTATATCGATTGGGTACCAGTCTCTAGGACGCCAGTCATAGAATTGATCCACATTAGTCGCAGTGCTATAACCTCCATCACCGCCTAATTAGAAATCAGTAAGGCAGGCATTTTCTTGATGAAGGGTGCACAGAATAAAGTAAAGAGATGACAAATTTGAGTTGAGATCGGCGGACAGAAACGACATTTTCATTGGTTGTTAATACAAAACAACATAGAAATTACCTGCAGTGAAGATCTTCTTGAAACCTTTCCCTCTTCTGTGATTGATGTCTCTTGTTGTTTGATAATTGACTTGCGACGCACTTCCGTTTTGGACTCTTCCTTGGCGGCTTCCTGTATGTTGGTGAGTGTGTGTGTGTGTGTGTGTGTGTGTGTGAACGAGTACATGTATGTTTTTAAGACAGAACATTATCATAACACAAAAACCAATAAACAAACATGAAACGAAAAAAATAGAGACGAAAAAACTTAAGTAAGAAACACGAACATTTAAAACAAACGACCAACTAAGATACGTATCTAAACATAAGTGGTTTTCTCAAAATTAAACGAAAAACATTACAAGTAACAAGAACCTTTTGGTAATTCAGTACAGTAGGGCTTACGGTAAAGCCTTTCCTCACACAGAAGGGCAACCACTATGATAATCGACGACTCGCAAACTATTGGTTCAAGAGATAGAAACGCTTCATCAAACGCATCGCTAATCGCTTTACTATGATACACTCATACACTACACTCGCCATGACATTAGCATCGCTAAAAGCTCACTTCCACGACATACGCATCGCCAAATGCTTTGCTACGCGCAACGTTACAACCGACGCTTCTCTAAATGCTATTTTTATATCGCACTAAATGCTTTGACTAACGCATCGCTGAACGTTTTGCAACAATAAACTCACTTATACGAGGCAAGCTTCGCTAAACATTTTGCTACGCTCGACGCTAAGATCTACGCTTCTCTAAATGCCTTTTGTGTATCGCATTAATGGCTACGACCAACGAATCGCTTAAGGCTTTGCTATAATAAACTCACTTCCAGGACATACGCATCGCCAAGCGCAACGCTACGGCCTACACTTCTCTAAACCAAAATCAGCCACTCCTGATTCTGACGCATCCACAATCGTTGATGCATGTAGCGTCATCTCGGAGAAAACCGGATGCCCTTAGAGGTCAAGGAGCTGATAGTGCACTGCCGGAACATAAACCTCCAGTGCCTCATAGGATACGATGCAAATGCACATCATGAGGTCTGGGGGCAGCAGCGACATCAATAGAAGGGGCTAAGGTAGAAATTTAAAAAAAAAAAACAGAAGAAATTTTGTGGAGAGTTACCAGTTACCAGGAAGTGCAATCGCGGTCACACTTAAGCTGGACTGACCACACTTTGAGCGGACAATATAACGAAACAAAGGCTCGATTGGAATCCACAAGGAAACCGCCGAGCTGGTGGTTCAAGTAGGACATGGAAATGGACAAATAGAACAGGAAGCAAAATCTCAGGGGACAGAGTGGTGTCTCTTGAAACCGCGGGCAAACTTCAGGTGAATCGAGTGCGTTAGCGGGCATTTTATAGAAGCCCTATGCTCCCCCGCGGAATAAAGAAAAGAAGAGAGTCATTGGTGGTCGATAAAAGTGAATTAGAATAACCTGGTAATCAAAACGATTAAATGTCCTTTTTTTTGCCTTTTACGAATATATCTAAAATTGCAACATGTGAGTACTAATTACAGACCACAACATTTCAAATAGACTTGCAGCCCCAAATGAGTTAAAGTTTAGCATAAATACTATAAGGTAGCAATATGAAATAATAGAAATTTCAGGTAATCTTTGTGTTTCATACATCATCACATTGTTATAAAGTTTATTTCTTGGAAATAAAATATAATACGAGTACCTATATACCAGATGAAAATGAAAATAATTAAGAATCAACCAGAACTCACCTTTTGATCAACTTTTTTAAGCCCGATTTGATCCTTAGTTCCCTTCTGCACGGCATCACGAATAAAAATTGGAGAAAAAAGAAAATAAATGAAAAAAAAGTTAAATAAATGAAAAGTAAAAACAAATAATTAAAAGCTTAGTTCAAAATGAATAAATAAGTGAAAAAAAAGTAAATTATTTGTAAAAAATTTAATGAAGCAATATTAATTAGTGTGCCATTTAAAATAGATCAAGGATTTAGTATGCTGCTTTTAATTGACGTATGTGACACCTAACTGGATTGTTCAAAGTGAACTTGATGGCATCATTTTGCATCCACTTTAGATATATGTATTAGTGCGGAAAAAGAGAGTCCAGCTTAGGAAGAATCTATGAACAGTATCTGAATGCCAAAACTGGAAACAAACATCGCTTTTTTATAACAATAGTTCCGTTCCATTCAATGATAAAAACACTGGGGATATATAATGCTTCGATGACATGACACCGCATTTATTTTCAGTAATTATTTGTATAATTCCCACTTTGTTTATGCCAAAACGACCGTGGTTACTATAAATCTATGTTCGGGTTCAAATTCTAATGAGCAATAATTTGAGACATAGAACATTGATGCAGGGAACTGCATTAATTTTCAATACACATTTGTATAATTCCCACTTTGTTTATACCAAGGAGACCGTGGTTACTCTAAATCTATTCCAAGGAGCAATCATTTGAAGCAGATAATGAAGAGAGAATGGAAAATGCTTTTGTCAAGAAAATAATGGTTTGGATTAAAAAGTATCTGCTATAAATTAACTGGCATTAGTGAGCTATTTCTTTTTATGGTGGTAATCCCCTTTTTAAGCGTTTTTTTTTTTTTGAAAGTTAACAGTCAGAAGTTTCACTTCTCTTAGGTGCACTTGGATGAATACTGTATTTCTTTATGATAGTAAACCATATTAAACGGTTTATTCGAAAGTAAAGAGTAAGGAGATGCGAATAACCATTTTTATTGTTGCCTATCGGTGAAATACTTGTTGAAAATACATTGCAAGTTACAGTTATTCGCTCTAGGCACCGCTGGGGGCTCTAGTATTTTCTTTATCTTTATCTTTAAAACAAATAGCGTTGGTGGATCATTTCCAATTAACTTGATTCGGTGAAATTTTTCAAATGCCTTTCAATGACAGTAGTACATGAGATGACACAATTGGAGTCATGTAAAGTGTGTGTACCTGTGGGCACTTTGCTACCCGTATATGTGAATCCCCGGAATGGGGTGTGTACTATAGCCTATAACCTTCCCCTACCTGCCAGTAATATACATTGAAAATTTCATAAAAATCCGTTGGCAAATGTGAGTAACAACCGCACAAAATTTTATTTTTAATTATATGGATTGTTTTGTATTGAAATCATAGTGTCTGTTTATAAATAGTTAGTATATTAAGTTAAAAGAATTTAAAAAAATGTTTAGAATATAAAAATAGAAAATATAATTCGAACGATTTAAAAATTTTAACTTTAGATAAAGCAACTGAAACAGCCTCTGAAACGGGATAAAGCACAATAAGCTACTTAAGTTTATTTAGCAGAAGTTCGCTCTCAGTTGGGTAAATAGTTAGTGTTGTTTTGTTGTAACAGCAAACAATTGATTGTTGCTACAAATAGGTTAGCACAAGTTTTTTGGATTAAAAGGTTTGAGTTAGGTGCGGGTACAGTAATGATGGAATTTTCATGCACACAAGTTAACGTATATCTATATATATATATATATATTGTTGAATTAATGTTATAATGTTATTAAAAGCATAAATCTTGAAGGGTGCCTCATGTGCAACTTTACCGCAGCAATGAAGCTTCTATCGATATTTGGATATCTACGCTTAAAACTAAGGTTCTCTTAAAATTTGGATATCTACGATCAAAAAAAGGTCCTCTTAAGTTTTGGATATATACCTTCAAAAAAAAGCTTCTCTTAATATTTAGATCTCTACGTTCAAAACAAATCTTCTCTTAAGAGTTGGATATCTACGATCAAAAAAAAGTTGCTCTTAAGATTTAAATATCTACGTTTACAACAAAGTTTCTCTTAAAATTTGGATATCTACGTTTGAAATAAAGCTACTTTTAAGATTTAGATATCTACGTTCAAAACAAAACTTTTGAATATCTACTTTTGCAACAAAGTTTCTCTTAAAAAATTTGATATTTACGCATCAAAGAAAGATACTCTTCAAATTTGTTTATTTACCTTCTCTTAAGATTTTGATATTTATATTGAAAAACAAAAGATCTCTGAAGATTTGGTTATTTATGTTGAACAACAAAGCTTCTCTTAAGATTTGGATATTTACGTTCACACAAAGTTGCTCTTAAGATTTCGGTATTTATATTGAAAAACAAAGCTTCTCTTAAGATTAAACTATCTACGTTTAAACCAAATATCCCCTTAAAAGTTGGATATCACCGCTCAAAACAAAGCTTCTCTTAAGATTCTTATATCCACGTCCAAACAGCGTTTCTTTTGGCATTTAGATATCAAAAAACAAATACACAAGTGACACCCTTAAGATGAATTAATAAGCCCGGTTTAGTTCATGTATATTTTTCTCATTTGCAGCATCAGTAGAATAGTAGCCAAAGCTTTGCTCTCCAGTGCTCCAGCCAGCAAAGCTTAATCGTAGCAATGCTAACTTACCTCTTCTTCAGCTTTTACTTCCGTTTTTTTCTTAATGACTTTCTTCTTTTCCTCTTCAGCTGGTTTTTTCGGTTCTTCAGCCTTTTCTTCTTCGGCAGGCTTTTTAGTTTTTTCGGCAACCTTCTTCTTTTTCTCTTCTTCCACCGATTTCTTTTTCTCTTCTTCCACCGATTTCTTTTTCTCTTCTTCCACCGATTTCTTTTTCTTTTCTTCAACCAGTTTCTTTTTCTCTTCTTCGACTGGTTTCTTTTTCTCTTCTTCAACCAGTTTCTCTTTCTCTTCTTCGACTGGTTTCTTTTTCTCTTCCTCAACCAGTTTCTCTTCTTCGGTAGCTTCTTCAGCCTTTGATTTCAATGCCATTTATTGTTGTCGATTGAGTATTTTTTGAAAAAGTTTTGTTTTTAATGAAAATTAATTTTATTTGTTTAGTTTGAGGGGGGGGGAGAGAAATCACAAGACATTATAAATTATTATTATTGATTAATTAAAGAGAGACAGTAAAAGGGGGAGGAAAACAACAAACAACATATTATTATAAAAAACATAACTTTACCACACCCCTAACAACATTTAACAAATTCACATCTATATTGCCAAACCTTTTGAGAGAATCAAAAAATTTAATTTTAATAAAAGAAACAACAGCACCTCTAGAGTAAAAAATTAAAAAAATAAATAAAGAATTAGCCGAAGGGTTTTCTGTTAGTCATTTCCAGTCTTGTCTTCGCCAAAATCCTCTCTTATAAGCACAACAACACAATATGTGTAGATTTGATGCCAAGGAACCCGTGGTTACTGTAAATGTATGTTCGAGTACAAATTCCAAAGAGCCAGAATTTGAGACATAAAACATTGATGCAGAGAACTGCATTACTTTTCTATACTTATTTGTATAATTCCCACTTTGTTTATGCCAGGGAGATTGTGGTTACTCTAAAACTATGTTCGGGTTCAAATTCCAAGGAGGAAGAATAGATTTGATGGAAAAAAGTTTCAGCTTTTGGTGTGTTGGCTGTATCGACCAATCGATTGTTAATGTGCTACCTGAGCCCCAACTAATGTTATTGAAAGCCAGGACGATATCCCTCTTTAGCGTTAGGACTGTTCATAACTGCCCTTTGGCATTCAAATCCAATCGTTCAGAGATTTGGGAAGGTACTTCAGAAACTCACGAGGGTGTTGGAATCAAGGACGTGGAGCAGTTTATAGTTAATATAGGAATTAAAGGCGCTGGAATATATATATCTTTACAGATAGATGCTAATTAAGGCGTGGCACGAAGCCTTTCAGACGCTAATTGAAGCGAGGCACAAAGCTTTTCAGAAGCTAATTGGAGAGAGGCACAAAGCTTTTCAGAAGCTAATTGGAGCGTTGCACGAAGCTTTTCAGAAGCTAATTGGAGCGAGACACGAAGCTTTTCAGAAGCTAATCGCGGCGAGGTACGAAGCTTTTCAGAAGCTAATCGGGGCGAGGTACGAAACTTTTCAGAAGCTAATTGGAGAGGGGCACGAAGCTTTTCAGAAGCTAATCGGGGCGATGCACGAAGCTTTTCAGAATCTAATCGAGGCGAGGCACGATGCTTTTCTGAAGATAATCGGGGCGATAAACGAAGCCTTTCAGAAGCTAATCAAGGCAATGCACCAATCTTTTCAGAAGCTTATCGTGGCTATACCACAGAGAACCACATAACATAGACTTGCTGAACTGTCACATCGTTTACGCATCTTTTTATGCGTAAGATGGAGAACGTAGGGAGTACCTATCAATCATTATATTGAAAGGAGGGAGTTCTTGGTAGGTTCCGTATCTAGCGATCTCTATATTGTAGGGTTTCCCTACTTCGAGGATTCGTCTTTATGCTTTTTTTTCTACTGCGATTTCCAACATCTTTATTAGGGGATGAAGCTAAAGTGTATACTGGGCGAACATTTGCTCTTTTCAATCTGTTGATACATCAACTTGTTGTCAGCTAGAGAGATGAAATTCTAAGCCACAACCACTTTAAGTCGGCTTAGCAAATGTCCTGTCTGTCCTCTGTCTGTCCATGACTTTGTTAATTAAATAAAGATAAACGAAAAAAGAATTAGAAGAGATTTTGAAAAGAGAATGCTTCCAAAAGCATATGTAGTGCCGGCGCACCTCATCTTTGTTCTTCTGAGACGTTGGCTTCAGACGAACATCGAATATTGTCTTCCCCTCCTTTTTGGGCCCAATTTTATTATCAGGTATCGGAGGTTTCCGCTTTTGTGGCTTCGGTTCAGGTTGCAGGTGCGATTGAGTCTCAGACTCTGACATCTTTTGTTCCGCTGACCCGCCTATCGAGGAAGTCGTAGCCGTAGTCGTTTTACTGGCTACGGTCTCCTCAATTGTAGTTGCCACAGACGCCTCAGTAAAACTAACTTCGATTTTCGACTTTGCTTCAACAATTTCTACCTTCTCCTTCTTACCCTGGTCCACCACCACAACCTCAACCACTGACTGACTGCCTAATATAATTTTTTGCTCTTCCTGTTGTTGTTGTTGTTGTTGCAGTTGTTTTACCTCAAGTTGTTGTTGTTGTTGTTTTGGTTGTTTTTGTTCTTTCTGTTCAAATACCTTTCTCTTTTCGTCGGCGTCCTTCTTGGCTTGCTGCTTCTTCTCCTCCTCCAAGTCCTTCTTCTTCTTGGCGTCCATTTTCTCGACGACAATCTTGCAGCTGCTCTCCGACGAGCCAACTTCATTGCTGATAACCACCTTGTACACAGACGAGTGTTCCATCTTGGCCGAGCTGAAAGTCAGTCGCGCTGTTGTGCCATCGAACGTCGTCGTTATCTCCTTAGATTCCCTAACAACGGTTGTCCCCTTATACCAGGTGACCTTACACTTGCGATCGACCTGCTTCAAACTGGCCAGCAGCTCGAAAGTTTTACTCTCTGTGACATTCTGGTCAATTAGTTTGCGGGCGAATTCTGGTTTCGCTGGTTTGCGCTCCTCTTCGGGAATGTCAACCAAATTGACAATCTGCGAGACGGCCTCACCCTTTTCATTGCTGGCGATCAACTTGTAGGCGCCCTTATCGGTTTCGGTCACTTCGTTGATCTCCAGTTTGACAGCGAATTCACCCTCTCTGGTCTTCTCGACCATATAAACGTGACGATTGCTCTCTGTAACAACAGAAGACTCCTTGAACCATGTGCATTTCGGTTCGAATTTCGATGCGACCGTACATTCGATGACGACGGTACGTTTCTTTATGATTTTGATTATCTTTGGCTTATCTTTGATGACAGGAACAACTGTTTGGGGAGACAGGAGGAGAAAAGAGATGATTAGAAAACAAGATCTATTATTAATAACGAAACAAAGTCGACTCTGCTGTTCACTAAACATTTGCACCACCCACCACAATATATCAGGGTTTAGGAGTAGGTGCTACGAAACTTGCGGGAACTTTCAGCTCAGATGATTAGTAGTTGTGAAGGGGTGAGACGTTTCTCAAACTTATATGAAAGCTGAGAGTACTGTACTCAGCTTAAGAATGAATTGGATTAGAAGTAAGTGATAATATACTAGTAATGAGAAAAAGTGTCGGAGACATAACAGAGCCCTGAGAAACGCCAGCATTTTTGTATTAGGCATGAGTTTCCTCGATGCAAGTGCCATTCAGGGATAGTGGCTGTGGATTTAGGATTCGCTTAGATGAGAGAAGACAGCATTGTGTTTTGGAAGCACTCAATTCTACTCGATTGTTTTCTCCCAATTTTATTATGCTGTCAACATCAGAATTTAAGAGAAGGGAAGGGACGTTCCTCAAACTTATATAAGAAGCTGAGAGTGCTGTCGTCAGCGAAAAAGTGAATTGGATTGGAAGTAATGGATAAGAGATCATTGATAAAAATGAGAAATAGTGTCGGGGACATAACAGAGCCCTGTGGAACGCCACAAATTTTGTGATAGGAATGAGTTGCCTCGATGCAAGTGCCGTTTATGGATAACGGCTGTGGATTTAGGATTCGCTTAGACGAGAGAAGACAACATTGGGTTGTGGAAGCGTTAAATTCTACTCGATTTTATTATGCTGTCAAGATCAGAATTTAAAGTGCTCAACAAAAGTAATTGTTTGATTTGCACATGAGAAGGGGAGGCACGTTTCTCAAACTAATATGAAAAGCTGTGAGTACTGTCTTCAGCAAAAGAATGAATTGGATTATAATTAATTGATAATTGATTAGTAATTAAAATAAGAAAGAGTGACGGGGAAATTGGTTCCTTAGGCATACATATCGCTAAATGTAAACTCGGCAGATGCTGCCGTGAAAATTATCCGTGGTTGTCAAATGGAATGACTTGTCTAGCGAAAAAGTAGATCTGGTCCAAGCTGAATCCAAAGCGCTCCAAGTGTTTGATGTCTCAAAAAAGATTGCACATTGGTGCTATCATAGGTTTCATTACTGGGCACTGTCTTATCGGCAAACATGATGCAAGGCTCGGCCTACTTTAAAACGACTTCTGCAGAAGCTGCATGGACGAGGAAGAGGAAGAGGACAATCTCCACCTTATCAGTACATGCCCAACCCTCCTTCATAAACGTAAGCTACATCTAGGAGCACTCTTTTATAAAGACTTAGTGATCTGACAAACACTGGCATTAGTAGACTCTTGCGTTTAATACGAACATCTTAATGGAGGAAATAATTTTCTCGAACCGTGGTGTATCACAATGGACCATTATTGATCTTAAACTTAACCTTACCCAAACCCCTATTAATACAAAACCTCAAAGAAAGTATAAATCCCAAAATAAAAATCCCAGTTAGCAAAATCCCAAAATGCGAGTAAATTTAAAAGATGTTTTGGAGAATTATGGGCACATTTAACAGTGGGATTTTGATGGTTGGGTTTTTTCTTAATTGGAATTCTGATTTTGTATTTGGGAACTTGGTATAACTTTTTGGGAAATTATGAGCACCTTCTGACAATGGAATTTTGATGATTGGGATTTTCTTAATAAGGATTCAGATTTTGTATTTGGGATTTTCTTAAAAAGGATTTTGATTTTGTATTTGGGATTTTGGTATAACTTTTTGGGAAATTATGGGCACTTTTTGACAATGCCATTTTGATGGTTGGGTTTTTTCTTAAATGGGATTCTGATTTTGTATTTGGGATTTTGGTTTTTTGGTATAACTTTTGGGGAAATTATGGGCACCTTCTGACAATGGAATTTTGATGATTGGGATTTTCTTAAAAAGGATTTTGATTTTGTATTTGGGATTTTGGTATAACTTTTTGGGAAATTATGGGCACCTTCTGACAATGCCATTTTGATGGTTGGGTTTTTTCTTAATTGGGATTCTGATTTTGTATTTGGGATTTTGGGATTTTGGTATAACTTTTTGGGAAATTATGAGCACCTTTTGACAATGGAATTTTGATGATTGGGATTTTCTTAATAAGGATTCTGATTTTGTATTTGGGATTTTGGTATAACTTTTGGGGAAATTATGGGCACCTTCTGACAATGGAATTTTGATGATTGGGATTTTCTTAATAGGGATTCTGATTTTGCATTTGGGAATTTGGGATTTTGGTATAACTTTTTGGGAAATTATGCGCACTTTTTGACTATGCCATTTTGATGGTTGGGTTTTTTCATAATTGACAATGGAATTTTGATGATTGGGATTGTTCTTAATTCTGATTTTGTTTTTGGGAACATGATTTTGGTATAAGTTTTTGGGAAATTATGGCCACCTTTTTAAGATGGAATTTTGATGGTTGGGTTTTTTCTTAATTGGGATTCTGATTTTGTATTTGGGAATTTGGGATTTTCGTATAACTTTTTGGGAAATTATGGGCACCTTTTGACAATAGAATTGGAATTTTATTGGGGTACCCAACACACCTAAACGGCCTCTTAAGATAATAACTATACCTACAGTCTGACAAGGGTTACCCTTTTCAAATCTTTTCTCCAGATATAGTGAATTATTTTAGATATAGGATTACGTTTGGGTTGTCGTAGCTCATACTCGTTCGTTCAGCAGCAGATAAAAAACTAAAATAACCAAAACGTGTTACTTACTTTCAATATTTAGAGTGAGGTTTGCATTCAGTTCACCAAGGTTGTTCTTAATATTGCACTTGTACAGGCCAGAGTCCTCAAGTTGTGGATCTGTCAGCTCTAATTTGATATAGTACTGATCGCCGCGAGATTCCATTGACATTTTGATTTTGTTACTCTCTTTGACAACTTCCCCATTGCGTGACCATAGAATTTCCGGCTTTGGATCGGCCTTCACCTTGCACTCCATAATGACAAGTTTGCCATTATTCTCCGATACGATGCGCGGTTTCTCAACAAACGTTGGACCCTCACCTTCGGGCTCCGGTTCAGCTTCAATATTAAGATTGAGATTAGCGTTCGATTCGCCAAATTCGTTTTGAACATTGCATCGGTAGGTGCCACCATCTGATGCACTGGGGTCCTAAAAAGCAGACGTTTATTTTTTTTTCAAAAATTCCGTTTTAGGCTTTCGCTCATATGAAAACGGTGCGAACTATGTATACAGGGTGGTCCAGTTTGGGATGCTGCTTATACGAGTCTTGAAAATAGACCACCACCCCTCACATCCCATACGATTATTTAATTAAAATTAGTCAAAGAAGCGTCTCTTAACCGATTAGCATTCCGAAACTGGGCCACACTATCTTCACCAACTTACCTTTATTTCTAATGTGAGTTCGTATGTGTCCTCAACAATTAAAGTCGATTTTATTTTAATCTTTTTAGTTTCCTTGACCACTTCCTGTCCTCTGTACCAGGTTACAGAGGGTTCTGGTTTAGCTTTGCACTTACATTTCATTGTAATTAAGGTGCCAGAGTCGTTTGGTATGATTCGTGGTTTTTCGATAAATGAGGGAGCAAATCCATTTGCATCGCTGGTACCTATTGTCGTCGTGCGTGTTAAGAAAGAACGTAATGGAAGGAAGGAAGGAAGAAACAAAAACCAATTTAGTAAACATTTCTAAAGGAATGTAAGCAATAAAGGAATAAAAAATAACTTCTTGGGTTCAGTTAATCTCTCGAACAAAACCAAAAAAAAAAGCCATGAGTTTCGATTGTAAGCATTTTCCTCTTATTTCGATTGAATTTTGTTAATACCTAACTAACGTTTTAAGGGAGAATTTTATTTGTTGTAATATATCTTTTATGTAAATCTATAATCCCTGCATAGTGTCCTCAGTATAGTACTTCCGTCGTGAAGCGGGAACCCGAGCTATAGTGCAACACAGTTGCTGCGCACAGCCTAAACCAGCAAACAAGCGTACTACAAGAGGACGCACGATTAAAAAATCATGAGGCAATAACGTAGGATTGTAAACTACCCGGCAGATTGTAGACTACCCTATATGTAAGCAATCAAGAAAGGATTGTAGACTACCCTATAAGCAGGCAATCAGGATGGATTGTAAACTACCCTGCAGATTGTAGACTACCCTATATGTAAGCAATCAAGAAAGGATTGTAGACTACCCTATAAGCAGGCAATCAGGATGGATTGTAAACTACCCTGCAGATTATAGACTTCCCTATAAGCAGGTAATCAAGACTACCCTATAAGCAAGCAATCAGGAAAGAAGAGTTCCTAGAGGTAGACTACGCTGTAAGCAGGCAATCAGGAAGGATTGTCTTCTGGAGGTAGACTAACCTGTAAGCTAGCAAGCAGGAAAGAACTGTTCCTCATAGAGTTAGACTACGATGTAAGCAGGCAATCAGGGAGGATTGTCTTCTGGAGGTAGACTACCCTGTAAGCAGGCAATCAGGAGAGTATTGTCTCTCCTGAAGCTATGCTACCCTGTAGCAGGTAATCAGGGAAGGATTGTAGAAGACCCTGTCAACAGACAATCAGGGAAGGATTGCAGAACACCCTGTAAGCTGGTAATCAGGAAAAAACTGATTCTCCTAGAGGTAGACTACGCTGCATACAGGCAATCAGGGAGGATTTTCTTCTGGAGGTAGACTACCCTGTAAGCAGGCATTCAGTTTGACTCCCTTGGAGTCAACCCTGAGAAGACCGAAATGGTTTTTGTTTACTAGATCACTAAATCCAAGACACCGACCTTTATCCTTCCAAAAATCAATGGGAAAAGTCTCAGCCTTACCCCCAGCGGCAAATATCTCGGAGTGATCTTGAATAGGAAGCTTAGCTAGAAGGCTAACATAGAGAATAGGGCTATGAAAGGATGCGTGGCCCTCTATGCGTGCAGCAAAATCATGGGGTCTTCAACCAAAGATGGCTCTCTGGCTATACACAGCTGTTGTACGGCCAATTCTCACCTATGGCCAGCGATGAAGAAGTAGTATAATGCCACCACCAAACTTAACAGGTTACAGCGATAAGCAGCAGCAGGCATTACAAGCGGTCTACGGTCTTGCACGACCATCTTGCACCTATTACCTTCTGGTATATTTATCAAGTATGACGCGATTTCTTAGATAATCTGGTTGGTTTGCTACTAGACCATACGGGCACTAATATACTGCAGACCTGAAGGCATGATACCATCATCTACTGATTACTGCGTCCCTTAATTTAGCTTCAACTCTTTGTTTAGCGTTGCAACTGGAAGTATGGGGCAGTAGCGAGACAATATGACGAAACAGTGTTCACTGACGGATCCAAGATGAAAGACGGAGTCGTATGATCTAAATCCGTCCGGGTCATACAAACTAACTGATTCAGCTAGTATTTTTCAGGCAGAGATCCTAGCAATTAGGGAGGCCTGCAGGGCATTAAGGCTCGGAAACGCACAAATCGGGTTGGTATTTGTGTTGATAGCCAATATGCCATAAGGGCGTTTTATGCGACTACAATAAACTCGGAATTAGTACAACAGTGCCAAGAAGAATTGGCCTCGATCAGTTAATTCCTGGACACCATCATATTGCCGGTGCCGGACGAATTGGTTAAGATGGGCGCGTCGCTATGGACACTGGCTCTATGGAGAAGGTTATCTCTCCAATGAGCTCAGTCAAGGAACAAATTCTCTCCTTCTTTAATACCAAGTCACAGCAGTCTGTCGAACTGCATCATATAAAGATCAATATGGCCATCGTACAGCAAAAAGAAAATCACCGAGTTGTTATCCAGAACCCGGAAGGATATTGCCAGAGTTATGGCTATCAGCCAGTGAGCAGTCATGCTGGTAACTTGGTTGGCACAACAACTTCCGCAAAAATTGCAAAGATGAAAATGAAAAAGAAACTCTCATACACTGGAGGAAGCAGGGTCAAGATACCGCTTTTTAGGTAAACCATTTTTTTATGACCATTACGAGCTCTCAGATCACAGGGTCATACCTGAACGCTGCAGGCTGGATTAAAACCATGTCCTTATCCATGCAAGATCCCTTGAGTTTTGTGACACACTAGCGCTAACTGAGGACCGTCACTCTACCTACCTGGAACTTATATTGGATCCAATTTGTAAGTCTTGCCTGAAGGAAGAAGAAACAACAACACATTTCCTTTGTAGCTGTCCAGCTTTCTCCAGGCTGAAACGGATGAACCTTTTTGGAAGATATACCATTTTGGGGATATAACAACAATCGAACAACTTCGGTCGGTCTTCGATCGTTGAAACCAGATCAAGTCCTCAGCTATCTTAAGCAGGTGTGAACTCACTGGGAACGAGTATAATGGACTGACGGTTTGAGTGCTCTTGTGTGGTTTTTCTCAGATTATCATACCAACCCACTTCAACTATATATAGGTGGACGATCTATGCCAATAAGTCTATAAAACGAGTTAGAGAATGCTAAATTACCAGCATATCGCCTGATTTATACGAAAATGTGTCATGAAAAATTGGATTCAGCCAATTCACGCGTGCAGGCGTTTTCGTGGAGATTTTTTAAATGATACTCTGTATCATAACTAATGGCATTGTTGGTACTTTAATACAAATACTTTAACCCACACTAACATCTCAAGCATAAGCTCTTTTATTTGAAAAACAAAATGGGGCGCTCTTAATGGAAAAAATTCAAGAATTGAGGTTTATCGTCGCTTAGGGTATGAAAGTCTTGCTTCTCAGATTGCTTCACAAGGATGGGCTTAGTTTTTCGATGGCAGGCTCAGTCCAGGGCATTATATACAGGTGAATAGTTGGGAAAAAAATAATTAAAAAACACAATCTTTAGCTTTTTCTTAGCCAATCACAAAACTTCGTGTAACTTTGATAATTTCTTCCTATGGTGTCTGTCCCAAATGAATTCATTGAAGACAAAAAAAAGTAAACAGCAATTAAGGCAATTATTTGTTGTTGTTGTTCTTGTTGCTGTTAATATTAACGGAACTTCTTTAAAAAAAGGGAAAACTGTTAGCACAAAAGTAGCCCACTTTAGATCTTTCTATTACCCGCCCGCATCCGTGGACGGTTGTATGTACAATTTAGTTGCTGCAAGAAAAGTACTACATATGATTTTTAGTGTTTTTTTTTTTAGTTAATTCAGTTATGTAGAAAAAAGCATTAGACAAATTTGTACAATATATTGAGTTGAAGATAATCTGTTAACGGATGACTGACTCAATCGAAATCGAAATGAAGGTAATGAAGTGAAAGATATATTATGAAGAAATAATGGGTGTGAGGGTGTCTGTGTGTGTGTGTGTGTGTGTGTGAATGTGTATGCAAAATGCTGCAATCAAAAATGCTCAGTTCGGCTTCAAATTGCTTGTTTTTCAAAAAAATTAAAAAAAAAATAAAAACCGAGTAAGGAAAAGACATCATTTTCTTTTCCAAAAAAAAGTACCAGTCGTCTGTCTACCTGTCACATTTTTCAAATCTATTCTATTTTTAAATTTACAAAAAAAAAACCTGACAACGATCGAATGATATCTGATGATCGGTCGATCGATCATTCCCGCCCCCAACATTACATGTAAAATACCAAAATACAATAAATTGACGCCCCACCCATCTCAAGGGAATATGTAAATAATAAAAGTACAAACTTATATGTAAAAATACTTGTCTACTTATAAAAGAAATATTTTTTTTTAGAGAAGATCAACAAAATGGTAGGTACCTTGGAAATTGAGCGCGATATTTGCATTACTTTCCCCATACATATTGAATGCATTGCATCTGTAATTTCCACCATCGTCCTTGGTTGGATTTTTTATTTCTAACGTCAGAATGTACGAGTCCTTGGCGGTTGCTTTGCGCGACATTTTAACCCTTGACGAATCGGTGATTTGCTTGTCGCCACGATACCAAGCAATATCGGGCACCGGATGCGCTTCCAGGACGCATTCCATTATGAGGACGTCTTCCTCTTGTCGTATTGTCGGTTTTTTCGGAAAACGTGGCGATTTTCCATCGGGAACTCTGAGATGGAGATTTATTTCAGTAATTGGCAGCATATTGGTTTCTTGGAATGTCGTGTTTTTTTTATACAATCAATTGTTTTCGTTTTTATTATTGTTATTGTATCGATATTGTGTAACATTGAGATTATTTTGATATTCTGATAAAATCAAAAGCTCAAAGTTTATAGATAAATGTCCCCCCCCCCCTCACCAAAACCTGCATTTTTAAAGTGTGAAGTGAAACTTTTTTGGCGTCTTAACTTACTTTTAATTTTATTAAAGTTCTTGGAAAAACAAAGAAACAGAGTGAGAGATAGAGTATTCTAAAATGCATAACTTCTGTATATAAATCACTTGTGAATTATAATCTCGTTTAATAGAAAATGTTCTCAGGATGTCGGCATAGTTATTATTTTTATCTAAATTGTTTACTTTTTTTGTTAACCGAAGAAAATTTGAAAAATAGTTTTGAGGGTTGAATTAATATTGCAGCAATCATTTGATTTCAATGCATAATTTTAGGGTTAAATCCTTTGAAAGATATTGTATTGTTTTTTGACGGACTTTGTATGTCTTAACTTACTTTTAATTTTGTTTAAGTTTATCGAAAGACAAAGAAACAGAGAATGAGAAAGATAGATTATTCTAAAATGCATAACTTCTGTATAAAAATCCCTTGTGAATTATAATGTCGTTCAATAGAAATTAGTTCTCAGGATGTCGACAAAATAATTTTTTTTTATCTAAGTTATTTACTCTTTCTTTAAACCGAAGAAAATTAGAAAAATAGTATTGAGGATTGAATTAATATTGCAGCAATCATTACATTTCATTGCATATATTTAGGTTCAAATTCTTTGAAACACATTTTATTGCTTTTTGGCGGACTTTGTATGTCTTAACTTACTTTTAATTTTGTTAAAGTTTATGGAAAGACAAAGAAACAGAGAATGAGAGAGATAGATTATTCTAAAATGCATAACTTCTGTATATAAATCACTTGTGAATTATAATCTAATTTAATAGAAAATGTTCGCAGGATGTCGGCAAAATTATTATTTTTATCTAAGTTAAGCGAAGAAAATTTCAAATTTATTTTTGAAAATGGGTTGAATTAATATTGCAACAATAATTAAATTTCAATGTATTTGTTTGGGGTTAAATCCTTTAAAACATATTGTAACAATAATTTCATTTCATTGTCACGGATAAATATAGATAAAGGATATATCTGCGAGATTTCATTATCGTAAGCGTCGTTGTACACTTTTAGGGTTAAATTCTTGAAAACAGAGAGAGATAGATTATTCTCAAAGTCATAACTTCTGTATATAAAGCCATTGTGAATTACAATCTCGTTTAATAGAAAAAGTTCTGAAAAGGTTTCTAAAATGTATTGAATCGTTGAATTAGTATTCTAAATAATTCCTTGTGAATTATAATCTCGTTTAATAGAAAAAGTTCGGAAAATAAATTTTAAAATGGGTTGAATCGTTGAATTGATATTGCAACAATCATTACATCTCAATGTATATTTTTAATGTAACATTGTAATGTAATTGTAACATTAATTTAATTTCATTGTCCCACCTTTGGGGTAAATATGAACAATATATTGGCAGGAGTTCGTTGTATCGTAAATGTCATTGACAATAATTTCATTTTGTTGTCGTATTGTTTTGTAAAAAAATATGAAGGATATATAGGCGAGAATTCAATGTATCTTAAATGTCATTGTACACACTTTGAGGGTTAAATTCTTTGAAACATATTGAAACAATAATTTCACATCATTGTCCCACATTTGGCGTTAATATGAAGGAAATATCTGCAAGAATTCAGTGTATCGTAGATGTCATTGTATACTTTTAGGGTTAAATTCTTTAAAAGTTATTGTCACAATAATTTCATTTAACTTTTATTTAAATATCAAGGAAATATCAGCGGGAATTCGGTGTATCGTAAACGTCATTTCATTTTTATGTAAATATGAAGGATATTTCTGCAAGAATTCAGTGTATCGTAGATGCCATTGTATACTTTTAGGGTTAAGTTCTTTTAAATTTATTCTAACAACAATTACATTCCATTGTTACAATTTTTAGGTAAATATGAAGGATATATCTGCGAGAATTCAGTGTATCGTTAATGTCATTGTATACTTTTAGGGCTAATTCTTTAAAACTTATTGTAACAATAGTTACATTTCATTGTTACACTTCGAGCTTACTTTGCTGTTGCCAGCTCGATCCAAAAAATATTAATTTTTCTGTTCTGTGCCAACTATGGTGCAGACCCATTTTATTTGGGGATGTTTCGTGCTGTTGATTGGGAACCGTGACCGAAAGCACAGTAGAGATTTGGGTAGGCATCGCTCGCAGCAATTACAACACCAATGTTATGAATGAGCGTTGATTGGCGTTGCAGAACAAACAGATCGTGCCTGATGTTAGGAAATAAGGGAGAGTAAAAGATCAGATGTCTATGGACATGTGTCTTAAAGGACTGCAGATCATACAAATGCGGAAACACTATGCAGCTAAAGTTCTTTCAATAGAAAGTTTTGTATGTTCTACCGCACATAAAACTGCCCTTTAAGTTTCCCTCCTACTGGTTACTATACTATTTTATAGATAAAGGAAAAATATTCTTCTTTCCTTAACTTAACCCGGCAAAGTCGTACAGGCTTCCTGACTCGACTATCCACTTTCAGCAGATAGTTTATCGGCATCAGATGCTTTGAAAACCTTTCTAGGAAGAACCGCACACATCGGAAGAACTGGCATATGCGAATATAGTCAATCCACAGCAATCAAAGACATTTATGCGGCCGTTAGTTACTTGAAACTTGAAAGAACCACTTACTCTTTATATCTAAAGCACAACCTGATAGATCTTTTAAATTATGATGTTCGTATGTTAGTTATAGATACTGAAATAGAGGTAGCGTATGAAACTTACTTCTGGTATTGAAAAAACGCAACCTGACCGATAGTGATATATATAGGTAATCTATGACACTTGGTTTTTGTATCTAAAACGAAACTTACCAGATATTTAAATACTGAAGTTCGTATGTTAGATAGAGATATATAGATACAGATACACAGATAATTGATATAAATACAAATAAGCTATGTGACTTAGTCTTGAAATTTACGACGCAACCTGAGATATTTTTATATTAATTATGAAGTTCGTATGTTCAATAGAGGTATATAGATACAGATACACAGATATTGATATACAGATAAGCTATGTGACTTACTCCTGAAATTTAGGACGCATCCTGAGAGATTTTTTAAATTGTGAAGTTCGTATGTTAGATAGAGATATATTGATACAGATACACAGATAAGCTAAGTGACTTACTCCTGAAATTTAGGACGCACCCTGAGAGATGTTTTAAATTGTGAATTTCGTATGTTAGATAGAGATATATAGATACAGATACACCGATATTGATATACAGAGAGAGAGAGAGAGAGAGAGAGAGAGAGATGTTTTAAATTGTGAAGTTCGTATGCATGGTACAGACACAGATTAAAAGAAACAGATAACCAGAGACTGATTTACAGATGCAGCCAAAATACTTATATCTCACAAATACTTGTAGTTACCAGCCAAACGCCTTTTATGAACAAACCCCATCAATTATTATAAATCATATGCCTAAAAGAAGACAACGGTAATTGTTCTTAAGTAGATAGGTTTCGAACGATTCGAACGAAGTCCCACACAAAAGCGGACAATGGAATCGTTATAAGTCTTACTCTCAAGCTTTCGTCGTCAAAAAAGTTTCACTTCAATTTGTTCAACAATTAAAAGGACATTTTAGATTATTTCCAAAAAAAAAAGGATTGATTTTCATCCATCAATTTCGAAATTAAAATATCATTTTACTGTGCACGTGTGTGCGCGGGCGCACGGCAGGCACGCTCTGCCCGATGTGGTTGGTGTCTTACTTTTTCGAGCCGCTTTCAAAGTTCAAGTTGATCGTCGCCACACCTTCGCCATGTTTATTTCGCGCTCTAGCCCGATACTCGCCCTGGTCGCCGGATACGACATTTGTAATTTCCAGTCGGGCCATGTGATACAATTTCTGATCCATTTCCAATGACATTTTGTAGCGGCCACCCTCTTTGATTTCATCCAGTGAGTGAAACCTTTATTTGGTTTTCATAAAGATATTATTATTATCGGGGGGATTATTGTTCGAGATACACCGATTTCGTGTATTTACGACGAAAGTATTTCAGATGGTTTTTTTTTATCGGCGTGGTATATTATTGCGCGCGAAAGATAGAGAGAAGAGAGAGAGAAATAATTGTTAAATTGTGATAGATTGGAAGATGGAATTTGATGTGAAAGGAAATTGTTTTTTTTTTTTTTTTGTTGGAATCAAAGTGCATCTTTGTGTTTAAGCTCGTTGTTCGATGCAAAGCTGCTGATTTCCCAGTTGTGCTTGCTCTTTTGTTCAATTAATGGAGTTATATAGATACATAGATAGATAGATAGATAGGTAGATAGAATAGAGTAAGAATGCTTGCTTTGTTCGTACCACACAACTGTTGGCTTCGGATCTCCGACACATCTGCATTCGAATGTTATGTTTCCGCCATCTTCGCTTTGTCGTATTACTGGTCGTTCGGTGAATGTCGGTTTAATGCCATCGTCAGGTACAGGAGCTTCGTCGCCTATTAAGTTAAGTTGAGTATTTGAGTTTGGTTTCTTGTTCTATGGTATAGTAGGTTTTTACAATCTATATATACTATGTTTGTTTAAATATGTTTACAGGTTATCAGTTTATATATAAATAAGGTTTTCGAATAGCTACTTCATAGTATCTAGATGTGTGTACCGTGCAAAAGTGCAAGGTATTTCAAATGCAAACACAAATATTGTTGCAGTAAAATGTGCGTGAAACTTAAACAACAATTTAGCATCGAACACTAGTTACCTTAACCCATAACGAACAAATGACTGATTCCACTCAACAGTGAAAAGAGTATACAAGCTTTTCTAAAGGCGTGGACTCATAATATATCATCATTTTCCAACGCCAATACCAAACATGCGGCTTTGGGACATAAGTCCCAAAAGAAAAAATTGGGACTTATGTCCCAATGTCCTAGGGACATAAGTTCTAAAAAAAGACAAATCGAATAAGGGAGGGACTTATGTCACATCCCATCGGGACATAAGTCCCAAAAAAATATGTTGGGACTTATGTCCCAAAAAAATATCTTGGGACTTATGTCCCACCTGACCTAAGGAGCCATTTTATATAACGTAATGATAGTCCAAACATTTTATTTTATTTATTATCTCCCCGAAAATTTGGGACTTATGTCCCATCTTCGACAAAATTTTTGGGACAATATGTCCCGATCGGTTGGGACAATATGTCCCGATCGGTTGGGACAATATGTCCCGATCATTTGGGACATCAGTCTTTAATTCGATTGGGACTTACGTTCCATTTAAGTAGGTCATAAGTCCGAAAAGTAAATATTAGGACTTATGTCGCTGCGCCATTTTTTTTTATGAGTAGCCATTTAATGTCATGAAAGGAAATTCCAAAAATTGTATTTTTGGGACTTATGTCCCTGCGCTCAAACACACACTTCTCGTAATAACAACAATAATTTTTTTTTACCAGGATTGGAGCAAAATATTATAATATTTGCTTACAGTGAACGATTATGATTAGTAAGCGCTGTTTAAGTCGTAAGCCGACTGGTCCGGGCATCAAGAGAATACTAAATAAAGTTTAAAAAAAAACGGAGACAATACAGAGCCCTGAGGAACACCATTATTATTATTTGTGCAGCGAATTCCCGACTAAAAAAAAACACCACAAAAGCTTAACCTAAAAATAGCGAATAATTTATAATGCAATATACTGATCTATAAGGTCCTAGAAAACAATGCACGGTGATGATATGTAAGCCCATTTAAAGGTCCTAGATAACAGCCTCAGTCATTATATTTGCTTACAGTGAATGGTTATGATTAGTAATCGTTGCTGAAGGTGTAAGCCGACCGGTCGTGGTATTAAGAGAATATTAATGAAAATTTAAAAAAAAAATATCGGAAATAATACAGAGCCCTGGGGAACACCAGAATAATTTGTGCAGCGAATTCGCGACTTAAAAAACCGCCACAAAAACTTAAAGTAAATATAGCGAATAATTTAAAATGCAATGAACCAATCTATAAGCTTAGTTTAGTCTCTGCCATAGGAGTTGCTTACAAAGAATGACGATGATCTGTATTAGCATTTAAAGGCTCAGTCATAAGAGTTGTTTTCAGTTAATGATGATAATCTGTAAGCGCTGTTTAAGGTCTTAGATAACAGCCTAAGTTATAAGAGTTACTTACATTGAATGATTATGATATGTTAGCGCTGTTTAAGGACTTAACCGGCTAGTGCTAGCTTCAAGAGAATTTTAATAAAACTTTGAAAAAAAAATCGGAGAAAATACAGAGCCCTGGGGAATACCAAACAATTTTTGTGCCTTACAAGCGGATAATTTTTAATGCAATGAACCAGTCTAACATTGATTCCATAAACCAAACTTTCTGTAAAAGTAGATGAGCGTCTTTTAAATGCCTTTTAAGGAAACTTTGTGGACAATAATGGTTGGTTGCACATTTTGTAACTATTGGCAATGCCAACTTGCTACCTACTCTGATAGTTATTAAGAAGATTTCGGTATTCAAGCTATTTCTTGAGTTGATTAGCGTTTCGATGACCTTTGTTCTTTGTTCTATTTTGTTTTGTTAAGGGAGAGGAAAAGTACAGATATCTTCTATATATTCCTGCGGATCGTATAGGAAATATTATTATCCGGCATCCGATTTCGATTCCTTCGATAGTTCGATACCATCTAGAAAAGTTTGTTTTTTAAAGAAATTTTTGTTGAGAAAAAATAAAAAAACAAAAAAACGCAATCTCGCCTGCCTCTCGTCCTAAATACGAAACCATAGGCGCAAAATGTCTCAAAAGTATTGCAACGATAAAAATATAATTGAATTCACTTTTATTTTGGCCTACATACATTGTATACATTGTATACATGCATAGATTGTAAACAAACATGTATATGCTCCTTGCAGGAAATGCGAGGCATTCCTCGTCTACAGTTGTTGCTGCCGATCAAAATAGAAACATCTTCAAGCACACAAGAAGTAATAGAAAATATTTCTGGCCACTATCCAAGAGATACGTGTTGTATTTTTGAACAAAATTCAAAATAGACATGCGCTCGGTACGAATAACAACCGACAAACACTGCTAAGTAAATATAAGAACAACCATAAATATATGAAAGCAATGAACGGAAGAGATCTTCTTGTTGTTGTTTTTTAAAACAAATTTGTACCAGTTTTTATAGCATTGTTGGATTAATATTATGGATGTTAATTAGTTGTTTTACGCTCTGTACTTTTTTATGAGGAATTCATCATCCGTGCGCCCATAGATACAGGCGAAATGTAGCGTAGTAAGTTTTTCAAAGATATTCGTGTGCAAAGAGGAAATAGCTGGACGAACCAGGTGTCGTTGCTTGAAAGAGAATTGAGATGCTTTGAGTTTTCCCAACAAGGCACTTATAAACAACAGATGAGATGGTTGCGAAGTAATTCTCTGGATAAAGTCAAAGATCGTGTACCAACGACTTGGTTAATACCTTATCTGGGCTATTCTGGAATTATATGGACTAATTCCATCCACTTTTGGCAACAGACTTAGAAATCTTATCACGAGAGTCAGTGGCTACGCCGCCAACAAGTTATCAGATATGCCAACACTGATAGTTTTGGTTTCACCCGCGACCACGACAAAAAAATCTCTGGCTTAAAGACGAATGTGGGCAGGCGTACCCAGGGACACTCATAAAGATTAGAGAGAGCTTCCCGTAAGAGCTACTACGATCACAAAAGGCGAGATCAACACCGACCGGCTTTTCCAAAGGATTAAATGAAGGAGACATAAACATGGAAGACATTCACAGATGCTACTCCCGGAATAATACTCGAAAGTCTAACCAAATGTTGAAAAGAACATACCAAAGACATCCGAAAAAGCTGAACAGAAACCTGTCGAGATAAGAAAGGAAAACTGTTCATGGAATCACCTTAGTCAGAGATGAGAGAAAAAGAAATAACAACTTCTATTGACTGTTATCCACGGGGTATGAAGATCAAGGTTCCGCTGTCAGGCAGAAGAACCCATTAAATCTGGGGCCAAAATTTCCAGCAACTTGACTAATGAAATGTCTTTGGATTTGCGTGGTTATCTGCCCCACGGTCCTCATCAAAAATGGATTAGTTAAACGACAATCAACGTCCATCTAAGACAGATGTGCCAGTGTTATCTCATTGATTGGAACAGGATCGATCAAAAACCCTGCCAATCTTTGATTCACGACAACCGGTTGAGAGCACATCATCGTACAAGCGACATCAGGACGGTCGCTGACGTACCAAAGAAATTGATAACACCTGGGGCGGTTGATGTACCAATGCTGGTGTAGTTTATTACCCGCATTTTGGTAGTAAACCACAAACCACTACGTAGATCAAGCCCAGCACGAAACTGGCTCCTCAACAAAAATTTGGCACAGACTCAGCTAAGCTCCAATGAGGTCAACCTCATTTGTAGGCATATACCAACTCCCGACCTTTGTGAGATCTGGCATCAAAGGCCTCTGCTCGTTCAGAATAAGTTCCAAGGCGAAGCAAGCTATCCTAGACCGCCTACGGCTGATAAATCAATGATAGCGCTCTACTCGTATTTGGGTATTAAACCACAAGTCACTACGTAGGTCAAGCACAGAACGAAACTGGGTCCTCAACCAAAAGTTGGCACAGACTCAGCTAACCTCCAAGGAGGTCAACTTCATCTGGGGGCACAAGCCAATTCCCGTAGTACCAACGCGACCTTTGTGAAATCTGGCATCAAAAGCCTCAGCTCGTTTAGATTGAGTGTCTGAGAGAATCAAGCTATCCTAGGCTAACATCACGGCCCTGCAGTATAACCCCAGGCTGCTAAATATGAAGAGAGTGTCCATTCTAGGTACTCTAAGTATTAGAAACATTGCCCTATTTATCTGCCGAGTTTACCAATCATTAGACCCATCGATGAAATAAGGTACAGCGGTCCCCGAGGGGAGTTCGGCTGCGCACTTGAGGGACCAAACTGTGGGTAAGGAAAAATTATTCTGTGTTGAATAGCAAAGTCTCCGTAACATCGCCTATCTGATCCCATCTTGCGTATTGTATGAATTTCTAAAGTCACACTCATTGGCTCCATTGATAACCAATCGTGGCAATCGTTGTTTCGCTGGTTGACTGGCTTAGAAGACTACCGAGTAGTTAAGCTTTCTTCATAGGATCACTAAAAAGGTCCTGTAAAAGACCGGGCCACTCGGATGTAGAAGGAAACTGCATGACGGACGAATTAGCTAGACGTGATATGAGTCTACAGCTGCTACCGGAAAGGACAAAGGTGGGGAAACTGAAACTTGAGCTTCAGAAAGAGGGACAAAAACAGGTGGGAAAACACCGACACTTGTAATATATCAAGATAGTTTTGGTCAAAGCTGGACTTAAACCGCTCATCTGCGCTCATCTCCTTGCAAAGACGTGAACTAAAAAACCGGTTGTAGAGATAATGACAGGACACTACCTTCTTAGGGAAATACGCGAAAAGGATTTCATGTCAAATATAAAGACTTTTTCAGAAGCTGAATGGACGAGGAGGACTACAGGAAACTGTTCCTGTCCGGCACTAATGCACAGAAGGCATAAACTCTGGTTAATGAATAACCTCTCGGATCTCGAAAAAAGTGCGATTCCTCAAGAGCTCTGAATGGATCTTCTTAAAAAAAATCGAAAGGTATAAGGACAACGGACCGTTGCTGGTGTAAATGAGCTTTAAGCTGCCATCACATCATGCTTCCGATCTATGGCATTTACTCTATTGAAGGTGAATGGTTGCTTTGAGTGACAAATTTCTTCCGACGATGATTCTCGGTTCCCATTACATTCTCGAGTATTTGGTAGAGATGTTTCAGTGAGGAACTTTACAAGCTATACAGTAACATCTGTCTAATCAACAAACTTCGTATTGAACATTTGTGAAGGCGGAGCGATTTGACATCAACGCTCCTCGAATCAAACCCTGAACAACAGAGCAGGGAAATAGAGAAAGACCTCACCCCTTTCTCTATCTGGGTGATCTGCAAAGAATATGTGGACCAATATTGAAGGCGATTAGCAAAGGACAAAAAGCTAATCCGAGCTATGTGTCCACCCGTCCCTTAAGGACGCATTGTATCCACACATTGATTTGACAATTGGAGCTCTTCTTAGACTTAGCCTTGTGCGATACCATTTTCCACATAAACCAATATTTCGCATAAAACAACCGGCCTCACCCCTAAGGACTAGGGCTTGAAGTGCCTTCTATATTACAAGAAGGGAATTCAGATAAACTGCCGTCTTTGTTAAAAGGCTGTCGGCACCTTGGCACAATTGATAAGACCATGACTTCTGAGCAGAAGGTTCGTGGTTCGAATCCCAGTAACACCAAAAAGTATTTTTCACGGTGTCCCACCTCTCGCGAATGGGTGACAAATGTCCGAGAGTAATAACTTGTCACGGAAAGATTCTCAATTCGCCTTTAGGATCCGGCATTAAATTGTAGGTCCCAATGGAAAAAGGAAGCTGTCGCCGCTTAAAACCGCGGATTCACAGGAGAGCAAATAAGAAAGCGACTCTGTTTCAAATGTTCGGTCATTAACAGAGTCTTACCTTTGGCAAAACTTTTCTTTGATGGCCTTATAAAGGTAGAATAGTATAATGCAACTGACCTTCTAGGTAGATAGGTAGATGCTGTGTCTTTGTGTCTTTCATTCACTAGCTTTGAAAATCGCCTTACACTAAGCAAGCCATTCTTTGATGACCCGAAATGGATAAGAGCCTCCAGGAAGGTGGTTAGGTAGCTATAGTGTACTTGTGAGAGCTTCAATTAGCGCTTAAAAACGCCATTTTGTTACCACAATCTTCAAGAAACCTTTTAAGTGTTCTTTGGATGATTTTTAAACCCAGCCTTTTACTGTTTAAGTACGAGATCAGTTCGATTAGTCATGTGCTCCGGTTACCGGAACTGATCCCGTACTTAAACGCTACAGGCTGGTTTTAAAAACCATCCAAATAACCGCTTTTTCAGGTCGACAAGTAATGGTTTGGCCAAAGTGAGAAGTCTGGACCCTGCTTGCAAAGATTTGCCCCCTTGCCAATTCTATTTGGAAATAATGAGCCCGAATACTGGATAGTCATCTGATGGAATCGGTGAACGAATAAAAGGCAACTTTCACAAAATTTTGTTAAATTTTGGAACCCTTGTTTATCTGCCTCTAGAAGTTCAGTGGTTTTGCCAAATTGCCACAGAGTTTACAAACTTTTACATTTCAAATACCCAGCTCGAAAATTTTGGTAAACTTTGGTGGCATTTTCGGAACCCGGTTTCTCTGGCTCTTGCAAATAATAATAATAATATTTGGCGCGACAGACCATTGCGGTCCAATGCCTAACTTCTCGCGACCAGTTGTGCTGCACATGTTAATTTTGGACACAAATGGAAGGGACCTACAATTTAAGGCCGGATCCGAACGGCGAATTGAGAAGCTTTCCGTGACAAGGTTATTAATTACTCTCGGAACGTTTGTCACCCATTCGCGAGAGGTGGGACACCGTGAAAAATACTTTTGGTCTTGCTGGGATTCGAACCTGAACCTCCTGCGCAGCAGCCATGTGCACTACCACTGAGCCACGGCTCTTGCAAATACCCAGCTCGAAAGTTTTGGTATACTTCGGTGGCATTTTCGGAACCCCGTTTCTCTGGCTCTTGCAAATACCCAGCTCGAAAGTTTTGGTATACTTCGGTGGCATTTTCGGAACCCCGTTTCTCTGGCTCTTGCAAATACCCAGCTCGAAAGTTTTGGTATACTTCGGTGGCATTTTCGGAACCCCGTTTCTCTGGCTCTTGCAAATACCCAGCTCGAAAGTTTTGGTAAATTTTTGTGGCAATTTCGGAACCCGGTTTCTCTGGCTCTTGCAAATACCCAGCTCGAAAGTTTTGGTAAACTTCTGTGGCATTTTCGGAACCCCGCTGTTTCTGCCTCTGGCACTTAAATGGTTCTGACAAATCGCCACTGAGCTAACAAACTTTTACAAATACACACCCGAAAGTTTTGGTAAATTTCTGTGGCAATTTCGGAACCCCTCTTTCTCTGCCTCTGGCACTTAAGTGGTTCTGTCAATTTGCCATGAGCTAATGAAAAATTTCAGTCTGGAATTCAATCGCACTTCATCCAACAATTCTTCCCACTGGAATCAATCGTGACTAGATATCTTATACATGCATCGCAATTTTATCTATACTTGTATGCGTTTCCAGCGATTGGTAGCTATTTAAAAGCGCGAGCTGGTGCTAGATACTCGTGTGCCATTGTGTTGATATATGCATCGTTTACTATTTATGTATGCGTGTGTGGTGCGTTTACATGATTTGTTTTTTTTTTTTTTTTTTTTTGTAAATGTAAATTGAGAAAATTAATAATGAAATAGAAAAAATAAATATTTATTATTTAACTACGTAGCTGTTGTTGTTGTTATTAAAAATAAATTTATGTTTTTTTTTAAAAAACTATTAGTATTGATATAAATAAATAAATGTAACACTTAAAACTAAAAAAAAGAAAAAAAAAATAATATATATATATATATATATAGATATAAGATTTAGATAGATTTTCTTATTTGTACTTACTGTCGAAATTCAAGCTTATCGTTGCATTGCTTTCGCCGAGTTCATTTTTCGCATTCACTTTGTATTTGCCAGCATCCTCAACTGTGACATTTTTGATTTCAAGTGATGCAAAATATGAATGTTCATCTTTGTCAATGTGTAGCTGTGGGAATATAATTAGATTATTGTTAGTTATATACACGAGTGGTGGAGTTTTTCGTTATTTCGAAAATTCGAATTCTAGGCGTCTTGTGTGCCCGACAATTGTATTGAGGCCAAAACAGGGATTCAAATCCAGAAATTTAAACATAAAATCCAAACTGTTGATGTATAAGGCAAATGGTACTTATATATGGATCCGAGACTTGGGTGCTCTGAAAAATTAACTCCGAATTCTTAGCCTTAGCAGTTGAATGTCTGCGTTATTTCTAAGGGTTCTATGAAAAGGTTAAGGTTTGGTTGGAAGGATTTGCTTGTATAGATTTTAAGCCATATGCAGGCGAGGCAAACCGAACCTGCGCTTAAGCTTTAATGGTATCTTTAATTGCTACCGGAAAGGGCCAAGTATGGCAAGGCCATTAACGACGGTCAAGTTAATATCGATCGGAAAGAGGTGGACGTATGACTAGAATTTAAACACTCTAGAGCAATTTTCTGCAAAGAAGATATATGAAAATATTCGTAGGGATACTAACCATACAAGAAGGCTGTGTCTTTAATTTAGTGATTTCTGTAGAAGATGTAAAGATGTCAAGGAGAGGAAGAGACTGTAGCCCACTTCTAATTGAAAAAATATTCGAAAATATCCCAAATAAATGCTGGTGTTCCTCAGGGCTCGTGTCCGTGTCCGACACTTTTTGTAATTTTCATTTTCGTATTCTGATGGAATATCTGTTGTTTCTCAAGGGTCCCTTTTGTTGCAGAGACTTCACTTACTTTTCATTTTCATATTCTGATGGCATATATGGTATGCCTTAAGGTTCTCTTTTGTTTCTTTTCATTTTCATATGAAAAAATTCGAAAATTTCCCACATAAATGTTGGTGTTTCTCAGGCAGGGCTCGTGTCCGTGTCCGACACTCTTTCTAATTTTTATTTTCGTATTCTGATGGAATATCTAGTGTTTCTCAGGGATCTCTTCTGCTGCAGACACTTTTCTTACTTTCCATTTTCGTGTTCTGATAGCACACATTGGGCATGGTGTACATAAAGGTTCGCTTTTATTCCCAAGACTCTTCTTACTTTTCATTTTCGTATTCTGATAGCATACATGGTCTACACAAAGGCTCCCTTTTGTTCCCAAGACTCTTCTTACTTTTCATTTTCGTATTCTGATGGCATACTGGCATTTTTGGAGGGGGATCTTTTTCGTACACCAAGGCTCTCTTTTGTTCCCAAGCATCTACTTACTTTTCATTTCCGTATTCTGATAGCATACATGGCATACATAAAGGCTCTCTTGTGTTCCCAAGACTCTTCTTACTTTTCATTTTCGTATTCTAATGGCATACTGGCATTTCTCGGAGGGGGATCTTTTTCGTTTACAAGACTTTATGATTTAGGCGACTGTAGCCTACCGACTCATGAACGGCTCTTACATGCAGAAGGCTAAAACATTTGGACTTACTAGTTATCGGATATCGAAAGGTGCGACTTTCTGAGAATTTAAAAAAAGTTCAAATTAGATTCTCTGAAGAGGGAAAGTTAAAGATCCCGTGGTACCACAACTAAGTGTACCGAAGCAGCCACCAAACCTAACCAACCTAACCTAACCTATAAAAGGAGAAGGGAACTTCCAATGCTCATGCTTAGATATGAACCATTTTTCGCCGCAAAACCAAAGGATTAGTAATAGCAAGATTGTTAATTGACTTAATTGTCCCCAAGAGAAGCATACGCTAGACTGCTAGATTATTGTTTATATTTAGTCTTCGCATTTGCTATACATCATCGAGTCGATTTTTTACGAAAGATATATTTAGAAATAAAAATTATGACAAATTTGCGATATACTATAGCTATGCAGAACACTCACAAATGTATCTGTACGGTATATAGGCAATGGTTTACTTACTTTATGCCTGGCGGACTCCTTTACTAGTGTATCGTTGTGGAACCAGCTGATGCTCGGTCTCGGATCTGCATTGACACGGCATTCGAATAGCAATCTTTTGCCATCATCCTCCTGGCGGATGGCGGGTTTTTTCGCGAAAGTCGGCGCGAAACCGTCGATTTGTCTGAATTGGAAAGTGGCAAACACATGATTAGATTTGGTTGTACATTGGATATATGTATCTTCAATAGTGTTAGATGCCGTTAGAATCAATTTGTTACTACATTAAAAAAAGGGGGGGGTTATTGTTGGTGGTCAGGTGAAATCGCACACACACACACACACACAAGCACATCTAGGCTATCAACACTGGAACACAATGCACCCAACACTCACTCACCGTTCTGAAAACTTCCCCTCTAGCGTTTGCAGAAATTTTCATTGAAAGTTGGCGTTTTTTTTTAAATTTTTTTGTTTTGCCAAAAAATAATCAGGCAAATGCGGTTTTTATTTTTTTTTAGTTTTTTTTGCGTTTAGTTAGGTGTCAAGAAAATTAAGAGAGAAAAGAAAGAAAATAAAAAATTAAAAAAAAAAACACAAAGCAATTAGTTGTTGGTTGGAATTTTGTCGGTTTTTTTTCCTAATAATATATATACATACATAGTAAAAAAAAAGTTATAAATATTTTGGACCTTAATATTTAAATTCACAACTAACCCTGGTTATAGAAAAAGCAAAGATTGGCAAAATAATTAGGGAAGAAGCACTTTAAGCCTTTTTTTTTAATAAGCATCAGGTGTTAGCGGATATTTTGGGCGTTAAGGTAGCCGAACATATTTGATAGGAGGCGCCTTGGTGACGACAAAATTCGGAGAGGTATACTATTACTATTTTCGTTGCAATTTACTTTTTATTTTTCTGGATCTAATTCACCAAAATAATGGAATATCTGGTGTTCCTCAGGGCTCTCTTTTGTGTCCGAGACTATTTTAAAAAAATTTTTTTTTAACTTGACTTGACCCCTTTTTGTCTGCATTTTTGACCAATTTGAGGTCTTTTTTAACCACCTTTCGAACGACGTATGGGCTGAAATTTTGTGAGAGGCTCAATTTCAGGTGTCCACTTTAATATCACGTTTTGAAGAGTGTCTCGAGTCGCGTGTGAAGCGTGAAGAAAAGAAAATTCTTTGAAATAGCCCCGACCTAAAAATTAGCGATCATTACCAAATAACAAACGACTGTGTGGCGTGTTTCGGTGTATGTACGAGTATAAAAGGTTGTACCGGAAAAACGAAGTTTTTTATATTTACTTGTTAGTTTTAATTTTCGTTATGTGATTACATATCTGGTGTCCCTCAGGGCCCTCTTTTGCTTTCGAGACTCTTTTAAATTTTCATTTTCATAAATTGGTGTTCCTCAGGGCTCTCTTTTTTGTCCGAGACTCTTTTTAGTCTTAATTTTCGTATATTATGGCATATCTGGTGTTTTTTGGGCTCTCTTTTGTGTCCGAGTTTTTTTAGTTTTCATTTTCGTAATGTGATGGCATATCTGGTGTTCCTCAGGGCCCCCTTTTTAAATTCTCTATATTAACTTCGCGTGCCCGTGTGTTTGTGGCTGGCTGGTCAGATCTTTTGACCAATTTTTAACCCACTTCCTAAGGCCCAATTTTATTCCAACTTTTTACACATTTGTATTTCCGATTACAACACTTTCTAGTAAAATTTGGGCCCCTCGGTTACAAAATTTAACCGATTTTTTTCATATTTTATACGCATGTGTATCTCCGATTGACAAAACTTCTTGTAAAAATTTGGAAGTGATCCGGCCACGGGGTCGGGCGCAACCCATTCAAATTTTATAAAAAAAAAAAAAGTACCCGATTTTCTTCAAATTTTATACACATGTGTATCTCCGATTAGAGAATTTACAAAAATATTTTAATTTTTATGGGCTGTTTATTTTTGGTTTTCATTTTCATAAACTGGTGTTCCTCAGGGCTCTCTTTTTTGTCCGCGACTTTTTTTAATTTTCATTTTTGTAATGTGATGGCGCATATCTGGTGTTTTTAGGGCTCTCTCTGTGTCCGAGACTAGTATTAGTTTTCATTTTCGTTATGTGATTGCATTCCACACATGATCTAGCTCAGCTTTTCACACGTGTTTACTGGCTTTGGTCTTAAACCACTCTAGTGAAATTCAGGCCCACAAGGCTTTATGAATTGAGGAAAACGAAAGATTCAAAGCTATTGGTTGGTCCCCCCGAACGGTTAAATTCATTTGAATGACTAAAGATCCCACATCGTCAAATATGTTGCGTAATGTTACGGCTTTCTAAAACGGCGTAAGCAGCCTCCGGTGCTATACTGATAATAGTAACCGTCTTAAGCTCCTTTTTAGCCGTACTATCACGTTCAGAGGTTCCTTTGTTTGCCACAGATAACCATCTAGCTCTTATTAATAAAAACTTTTCGGCTATTTTAAGAAGAAAAGAAAAAACCCGAATATAAATGAACGACCCATCTAATCCGAATTTTATCACCACATATAGTATAAATATATACCTATACATCATTTGCAAGCAATTTTCTGTTATAATTATAGCAATTTATTAAAAATTTAGCGCAGTCAATCTCGCAATTAACAAAATGAAGAACTTTGAGTTAAAAAAAAAAGTTAAGCGGCTTTCTAGGCTCACCTCTCCTTCGGTTCGTCAGCAGCTTTTCATTTTGTAATATTAATAATAATGATAATAAGAAAGAGAGAAAGAGAGAAAAACATAAATATAATTTGAAGAATAATAAAAGAATTGTTTTTAAGTAATTTTCCTGTCTTACTTTAGTTTCTTTCAAACTAATTACTCAAATACTTAAATAACTTAAATACCTAAGCTTCGGACAACTTAAACACAACGGCTCTGGCCATTTTAATCGTATCAACAAACTTTTAATTATATTACTGAAAAAAAATAATTAAAAATACCTGTTTACTGGCAACACTAGACGTTAGAACCGTTTACCAGACATCTTAAATGGCTGAAGATCTTCTTTCAAATCGGATTACCTTCTCCAGTTAATAGAAACTGTTATACAAGACCACAGGTGGAGTCCGGAGTAAATAGGAAAATGGAGTAATGAAAAAAACCTGTTTACTGGCAATACTGGACGTTAGAAACTCTTGCCAGATGCCTTCAAAAATATATTTCATATCAGACTACCTTCTTCAGATAATACAAACTGTTATAAGATACCATACATGGGCTCTTGACTATATTAATAAATAAGGTAATAAGAAAAGTATTGCTTACTGGCAACACTAGATATAAGAAACGCTTGCCAGGCATCTTAGATGCCTTCAAAAACATATTTTATATCGGATTACCTTCTTCAGATAATGAAAACTGTTATACGAGACTAGAGATGGAGTCTGGATTAGATAGGAAAATGGAGTTAATAAAATAAACTTGTTTACTGGCAACACTAGACGTTAGAACCGTTTACCAGACATCTTAAATGGCTGTAGATCTTCTTTCATATCGGATTACCTTCTCCAGTTAATAGAAACTGTTATACAAGACCGCAGGTGGAGTCCGGAGTAAATAGGAAAATGGAGCAAATAAAATAAACCGGTTTTCTGGTTGCTCATGGAACGTACGCTCACTGTATAGAGCTCGCGCTGCACAGCAGCTGGCCGATACCCTGTCTAAATATAAGGCTGACCTAACAGCAATCCAGGAGATGCGGTGGACGGGGAATGGTGCCATACAAAAATCAGAATATGACATTACAGCTGTAATGTGTCATGTCATGTGTCATGACATCATGTGCTCGGCGTAGAGTTTATAGGCAGGAAAAGAATGAAACCCACCGTTATCGGCTTTAAGGCAATAAATGAACGACTTATGGGGCACAGGATGCAAGCGAAGAGGCTTCCTGTGCCAGAGTAGAACTGTATAAAGCCATAAACTGACAAGACTATGTTGGTTGACCCTGACCAATGTTATAAGCCAAGTAGAAATATCCGGATCACTATCAAGCTTATTCGACATTTATAACGGGCTCCGACAAGGGTATCGACTGGACTGCGTTGGAGAAAGTGGTCCGAGACACTGACGTAACGGCGAGTGGAACAATCCTCTATACGTCCATTCAGATATTGGCTTACACAGACGATATTGACATCGTTGGTAGCAACCCAAGACCTGTACAGAAAGCTTTAATCCAGATCAAGCGGGCGGTATGAAGTCTGGGGCTGAGAGCCAAACAAAGTACATAGTGGCTACGTTTGCGAGTAGAAGATCCAACATTGGCCCCCCCTCAACTAAAATTGTCGAGCGTGAATTTGAAATAGCGCAATCCTTTAATTATCTCGGGTCAACTGTAGCAGCTCCGATAACAGCAGGTAGCCAAGAATACCCGAACGGTTCCTTATAGCAAACAAAGCCTACTTTAGTGTGTCGAGACTATTCTTAAATCCAAAGAAGTCAACCTTATTCAGCTAAGACTCTTCTTAAATCCAAAGGAGTCAACCTTATTCTGTTAAGACTCTTCTTAACGCCAAAAAAAGCCTACTAAAGTTTTTCAAGACTCCTCCTAAAGCCAAAAAAGCCTACTTTAGTCAGTCAAGACTCTTCTTAAATCCAAAGAAGTCAACCTTATTCTGTTAAGACTCTTCTTAAAACCAAAGAAGCCTTCTGAAGTCGTTCAAGACCCTTCTTAAAGCAAACCAAGCCTCCTTAAGTCTGTCGAGACTCTTCTTAAAGCCAAAAAAGTCTACTAAAATCTGTCAAGACTCCTCCTAAAGCCAACAAAGGCTATTTTAGTCTGTCATGACTCTTCACATCCAGGAATTTACCTATAACATCCAAGCTGCTGATATATAAGACAATGGTCACACCAGTACTTACATATGGATCCGAGACTTGGGTATTCTGAACTCTAAGACGCGTTCGAGGTGAAAAGTTTCACGGAGAATTGTTGGCTTGACTCCGTATGTGAAGGACGATTCCGGACATTCTGTAATTATGAGTTTAACAAGCGTTACCGCGATGTCGACATTGTGAAGGGAACTTAGCTCGGTTGGCAGGACACCTAGCTTGCATAAGCGAAGAGGATCCTGCTTGGAAAGTCCTTTGCGGTAGGATTTTTGTAACACGACAGCAATGCCGGCCAAGCCTACGCTGGAAGGATGGCGTAGACCAGGACGCCCAGTACTTAGGGATGCAAAACTCGATTACATCGGCTCAAAATCGGGACCGGTGCAGAAACTTTTTGTGTGAGGCCACGACCGGATCCCGGCTGTAGCGCCAAATGTGATGATGATGATAAAACCCATCCCCTTAAAGTACTATGATTCTGTGGAGCGTTTCTAGGCGGCTTCATACCTACACTTTAATGCAATCTTATCCAAAATGATCAAAGATATTCAGTTAAAAAAAGAATTTTCTGAACCAATTACAGTAAGACACCAAAAAAGTGCCCAATATAGTTTGGAAAAAAATAACTCATTATATTCTGCCTATTCTACTCTTATGGAAGAGACAAATCAAATACTAAAAATAACATTGCTTATAACTAAATTGTATACTATTATATACAAGGTGGTTCGGTTCGAAATTACAGTCCATACCGTGACAATTTTGACATTTTGAATAAAAAAGCTTATTGGATAATTACAAAATTCGTCATAGTTAATAGATGAATAGATAAATATCGTTAAAACGGTAAGATATAAGTGCAAGGTTTGTTTGGTGGAATTGTAGGTAATACTACGACGAATCAAATTCGAAAAAAAAACATTATGTTTATTACGGTATTTTTTTGAAAAAACATTAATTTTCAAATTTTAAAGTTTTTTCTGTTTTTTTTTTTGAAATTTAAACGGCAATTACCTCCAAATAAAGACAAGAATGTTAATAACGGTAATACCAGAAAAATAGTGCTGATCTTTTATGCTTACGATAAGTCAATTTGGGAAGCTTTTGGTTAAATAGTTTAGAAGTTATGACTTGATATCACTTTGTAGGTAGTACTCTGCTGGAATTTTTCTCATAAAAATAGACCCCGATTATTTTAACTAAAAGATTGTTTGGCATCCCTCCAAATGCGAACCACCCTGTATATCTGTTTACACTATGCACTATGCATTGTACTTACGGCTGAAATTTAGGTTTATCGATGCCGACACTTCGCCCAATTTATTTTTAGCCTTCACCTTGTAAAGGCCAGCATCGGTTTCTATAACATCATCGAGATCTAGTACTACAGTGAATTTGTTATCGCCAATTGGTTGGATTTTGAATTTGGTTCTTTGGTCTTCAATTAGGAGGGTGTCGCTTCGATACCATTCAATGTCTGGCTTCGGTGATGACAACAATTGGCATTCAAATATCAAACGATTTCCGTCGTCCTCTTGCCGCAGCTGTGGCTTTTTAACGAAGCTGGGAGCAAAGTCTTCAGCCACCCCCATGCTGATACTTTACGAGTAATTTCCAATATTGGATTGTGATGACATAAATCGAATGCGCTTACTTGCTAGCTTGTTTGCTTGCTTGCTTGCTTGCTTGCTTGCGTGCTTGCTCGCTAGCTTGTTTGCTTGCTTGCTTGCGTGCTTGCTTGCTTGCTTGCTTGCTTGCCTGCTCGCTAGCTTGTTTGCTTACTGGATTGCTCCTTTGGGTTTCCTTATGCTAGCTTTGCTTTGCTTTGTGCTGCGATCTGTTTTTCTAATTCAGTAGTTCAGAGGTGTCGCTATAATACTTTTTGTTCTATAATTCTTCTGAATGTTTTCTTTCTTGTATTTCTCTCTGTCTCTCTATGTATTAATTCTCTTTTTATACTGGTCGTTGAATTACAATATTTCTACTCTCTCTCTCTCTCTTTTTTCCTTTCTTTGCATAAAATCTGTAAATGAAGGTAGGCAGAGAATATTAGTGCCATAGACATAAGAAATAGAAATTACAATAAAATGACGTATGGTTGGTGTCGACGTTAAAGTTCTTTCCGCACACACCCAGACACAACCCACTTACCATATGGGTACCATATTTATCTCGAATTGATAGAGATCTTTCTAGAAAATATAAAAGAGAAATTGAAATTAAAGCCAATTCGCGGTTGGACCGTGAAAAAGCCTATGCGAGGATTTAAACTTTGAACCTCTCGCTCAGTAGTCCAAGGCGCACTAACCACTAAAGCCACTCACTCACTCATAGTACTTGAAAAAACTTCGAAAATTAAGCTTCTTATAAAGGTGAGCATGTGTTAGAGATTTATGTGCCAAAAAAGCTGTTGACTCTAGACCCGTCTTCATAAAGATGACGAGTGCAAGATGTGCCAGAAAAACTGCAGCTCGATTGAAAAGTACAAATCCCTTAAGAAAATCCCCGAAAAGATATGTCCTGCAGAGTGACCCGATCTTTTGTGGATTATTCGATGTAGAAACATAAGGCGGCGACATTGAAGGCGGCTGTACATTCGAGAAGCCTGCGGTATAGTGTACTAATGGAATCCAGAGTTGAAAGTGTTTGTCCTCGTAGACCACACCCTTATCTACATGATATCGAGGGCTGCGCTAGAATCATCTAGAAACCAAACATTAATCAAAAAATCCAACTAGAAAGAGCATCCGAGTTTCAAGAATTGTTCAGATAACCAAACGGGTCTAAAAAGCAGTGGCATCCTATTCGATAGGCTGACTACTAATAGGGGGTCTTAACTATGTATCAACTAACCTAATCAATATGTACAAAGGTTACCAAGGGACCAACGAATTAAGAATCACATGGGCTTATGTAGCAACCGCTCTACGATAAGACTGATAACACAGATAGACTTAGTTCTATTCTAGAGTGACTACTTCGTCATGTGTTAGACGACAAGAAAGAATCTCTAAACTAAGAGTACGTCCGAAGATAAATTTTAGATGCACCCTGCTACCAGCAACGACTTAAGCTTGGGGAGAATGAATGCCTTGTAAATGGTAGCCAGCCATATCAGAGGTATTCCATTCCAATGTGATAGGAAGCCTAAACACTTCGCAGCAGTTTTGTTAATGATTATGAATTTTGTGGTAATTCCAAGGAAGCTTTTAGCTAACACATATACCAGAGAGTTGATAGTTTCTCGTTTTTCTCTCTCGATGCAAGTGCCATTTCATAGACGAAGGCAGAAAGAGACGGTTTCGTTTTAATTACAGAAAACAGCATCGGGATTTCAGAAGCTTTAAAGTCTCTCCACATCGTTATGCTGTCTAGTTCTACATCCAAGGAGAAGTGATTTGATCATTAGAGCATATATGAAGAGCTAAGAGTACTCTGTCGTCAGCGAGAAGGAATGTATATGATTCGAAGTTACAGAGACAGAAGAGATCGTTAATGAAAATTAAAAATAGTTGCGGAGACAAAACACAGCCCTGCGGGACACCCACATTTATGCGGTGTATGTGAGAGTTAAAGTCGTCCAGAACAATTTGGATTAACCAGTTGAAAGATAACTTCTAATACATTTAAGCAGGCTTTTATTTGTCGTACTCCGCAGGTACAAAAGAGCTTGTTGTGAAACTCTGTCAACTGCCATTAAAATATAAAGTGCTTATTTGTGAAAAGATTGGTTCGACTTTTCGGTGAGTTATACCATAAGATCACCAATGGAACTAGATGCCCAGTAAAATCATACTGGCGGTCATTGAGGAGTTTTCGTGATTTCAAGATATAATTGGATGATTAATCAGCTTGTTAGTGATATCGGTTGGTCACCGATAGAAGAGCAATGGTAGAAGAGAGAAGAGGGAACAGATGGAATAGAGTGGAGAGAGGAAAAAAGAGAGAAAGAGAGAAAATAAAAGAGAAATGGGAAAAGAACGATATTAATAATATGTGGCGCGACAGACCATTGCGGTCCAAGGCCTAGCTTCTCGCCACAATTCGTGAAGGAAGGGACCTAGAATTTAAAGCCGGATCCGAACGGCGAATTGAGAAGAGCTTTCCGTGGCAAGTTATTACTCTCGGAACGTTTGTCACCCATTCGCGAGAGGTGGGACACCGTGAAAAATACTTTTTGGTGTTACTGGGATTCGAACCAAGAACCCCCTGCTCAGTGGCCATGCTCATTTCCACTGAGCCACGGCGAAACGATAACATAAAAGAGAAAACAGAGCAAAAGAGACAAAAACTAGAGAAATTATAAGATAAAAGAGAAGAATAAGAGAACAGAGACAAGAGATAAGAGATAAGAGACAAGAGGCAAGAGAGAAACGAGACAAGAGGCAAGAAATTGAAAAATGATAAGATAAAAGAGAAGAATAAGAGAACAGAGACAAGAGATAAGAGATAAGAGATAAGAGATAAGAGATAAGAGACAAGAGGCAAGAGAGAAACGAGACAAGAGGCAAGAAATTGAAAAATGATAAGATAAAAGAGAAGAATAAGAGAGCAGAGACAAGAGACAAGAGGCAAGTGACAAGAAACAAGAAAGAAGAGGCAAGTGACAAGAGACAAGCGACAAGAGACAAGAGACAAGAGACAAGAGACAAGAGACAAGAGACAAGAGACAAGAGACAAGAGACAAGAGACAAGAGACAAGAGACAAGAGACAAGAGACAAGAGACAAGAGACAAGAGACAAGAGACAAGAGACAAGAGACAAGAGACAATAGACAAGAGGCAAGAGACAAGAGACAAGAGACAAGAGACAAGAGACAAGAGACAAGAGACAAGAGGCAAGAGACAAGCGACAAGAGACAAGAGAACAGAGACAAGAGACAAGAAACAAGAAAGAAGAGGCAAGTGACAAGAGACAAGAGACAAGAGACAAGAGACAAAGGCAAGAAAATCGTGGGAAATTTTTCTATTCAATAAGATATCTTCCATATCCGTAAGATATAACGAAAATCCCCAATTTTCTGTACACAAGTCGGCATATAGATATTGTTTATCCAAGTGCTCGTGTACAAGCTGTATTTGCTGAATGTTTGCATGTACTTGTATGTATAGAACACTGTGCCATAGTGAACGCATTCGTGCGAATAATTACATCCCATTAAAAGCAATTTTCTGGAGCAAAAATTTAAGTATCGAATAGTAATAAAAATTAGTAATTGAAGAACATTTGCCGCCCGATCCACCATCTGTTTGCGGATTACTTTTCAAAAGCTGGTGCCGCGCCCGACGATGACTACACCCGATGAAACATACTCGAAGGAAGCAGCGCACATCTAAGATGATCCAAAAATAAAATGCTTTACTTCAGCTTCAAGAATGTGGTGTGAAATGAATTTTTAGAAAATGATCTAACGCATCAGAGAGAGAGAGAGAGAGAAACATCGAGATACTCGTATCTATGTCGTGTGGTGCGGCGTGCGGGTAGTACTTGTTTTCCGATGTAACAGGTGTTATGTGTATTAATAAATGTACACTCAGAGTAGGTACATTCGATTTGTCACTAATTACTACACACATGCATACACTGAGGTAAAATAGGAAAAGCATATTTATCATTTATTGGCCAAAAATCAAAAGAAAAAAAAATTGAATTGAATCGAAAATCATCAAATTTTTATGAAAATGACTTTGTGCCAACTCTGCTTTGGTACACTTTGGAATTTAATTGCTAGAAATAATTAGAATTGTCGCAGCCGAACGTTTAGTTGGCCAAGACATTTACAACATTTGACCAAAATAATTACAGTGGACCATCGATATTTCGAATTGTATTTAAATTTTCATAAATATTCGTCTCAATTGCTAGAAATAATTAGAATTGTCGCAGCCGAACGTTTAGTTGGCCAAAACATTTACAACATTTGACCAAAATAATTACAGTGGACCATCGATATTTCGAATTGTATTTAAATTTTCATAAATATTCGTCTCAATTGCTAGAAATAATTAGAATTGTCGCAGCCGAACGTTTAGTTGGCCAAAACATTTACAACATTTGACCAAAATAATTACAGTGTACCCTCGATAATTCGAATTGGTATTTAATTTTCATAAATATTCGTCTCAATTGCTAGAAATAATTTGAATTGTCGCAGCCGAACGTTTAGTTGGCCAAAACATCTACAACATTTGACAAAAATAATTACAGTGGACCATCGATAATTCGAATTGGATTTTAATTTTCATAAATATTCGTCTCAATTGCTAGAAATAATTTGAATTGTCGCAGCCGAACGTTTAGTTGGCCAAAACATCTACAACATTTGACCAAAATAATTACAGTGGACCATCGATATTTCGAATTGTATTTAAATTTTCATAAATATTCGTCTCAATTGCTAGAAATAATTAGAATTGTCGCAGCCGAACGTTTAGTTGGCCAAAACATTTACAACATTTGACCAAAATAATTACAGTGTACCCTCGATAATTCGAATTGGTATTTAATTTTCATAAATATTCGTCTCAATTGCTAGAAATAATTAGAATTGTCGCAGCCGAACGTTTAGTTGGCCAAGACATTTACAACATTTGACCAAAATAATTACAGTGGACCATCGATATTTCGAATTGTATTTAAATTTTCATAAATATTCGTCTCAATTGCTAGAAATAATTAGAATTGTCGCAGCCGAACGTTTAGTTGGCCAAAACATTTACAACATTTGACCAAAATAATTACAGTGTACCCTCGATAATTCGAATTGGTATTTAATTTTCATAAATATTCGTCTCAATTGCTAGAAATAATTTGAATTGTCGCAGCCGAACGTTTAGTTGGCCAAAACATCTACAACATTTGACAAAAATAATTACAGTGGACCATCGATAATTCGAATTGGATTTTAATTTTCATAAATATTCGTCTCAATTGCTAGAAATAATTTGAATTGTCGCAGCCGAACGTTTAGTTGGCTAAAACATTTACAACATTTGACTAAAATAATGACAGTGGACCCTCGATAATTCGAATTGGAATTAAATTTTCATAAATATTCGTCTCAATTGCTAGAAATAATTAGAATTGTACAGCCGAAGGTTTAGTCGGCCAAAACATTTACAACATTTGACAAAAATAATTACAGTAAACTCTCGATAATTCGAATTAAAATTTAATTTGCATGAGTTTTTATTTTTAATGTTAGAGATAATTTGAATTGTCGCAGCCAAAACATAGACAACATTTGACAAAAATAATTCCAGAAAACTCGATAATTCGAACAGCAATAATTCGAAAACCTTTATGAATATAAAAGTGTTCTCACAGTCCCACGAGAATCCTCTATAGTGCCAATAGTAGACACTATTTTTTGCGCAATTTCCCGCGCAACAAGACTTTTGTATTTCGAAACTGATATTCTTCCGCTTAGATAGATACTCTGGGACTCTCTTGTCAGACATTGACGAGGGATGGGACCGCGAAAAACTTTTTGGTGTTTCGAACTTCGAACAACCCACACTTAGCAGTAGTCTAACACACTAACACGAGATATTTAATAACAATGAAGATGCACCAGTTCAGCCTGAAGCTGAAAAGGAGGCAAAGGTATTCCTTTCAAAACTGCGCATGGAGGTATCGTGTCTTATAGCATAGCGAGAATTTATTAATTTCCCCTGAATTCAGCGAAAATATTCTGTTCAATCTCCCAAAGCTGTACGATCTAACGAAAGCCCTATTATTATTTATCCTAAAAGTATTCATTGAAATCTTATTACTGTTGCAATATTTATTAAAGGCATCAATTGTTAAAGTGTCGGTGGTCCAGTGGTTAGAACCATTGACTTCCACTCGGAGGACACCGGGTTCAATTCCTGGCGCGTTCAAAAAGCGCAAAAAATTTTCTTACCACATTGATAATCTTGATTACAAGTACAGATGCTACTAAGATCTAAATGTGATATACAGTTGCGTTATACTACTGTATTCACATGTACATGTGAGTTGATGTATCAACTAATCAAGATGTAGAGCCAACAATGCGGGCTTATTAGCACAATATTCTAGTTTGTAAGTACTCGGATGTGAACTAAACTGCACCCAACACAACACTTTCTTTCCTTCTTCTATCCAAATATTTCCAAGCCCACACCATGCCCAGGCATAATGCAAATCCCTTGAATCGTGCGACAATTATAAAAAAAAAACATACATTGAATTGTAATGATTGTTACAAAATGTATTCAAGTTTTTAATCCTTAAAGTATACATTGAAATGTAATATTTGTTGCAATATTTATTAAAGGCGTTAATCCTTAAAGTATACTTTGAAATGTAATATTTGTTGCAATATTTATTAAAGGCGTTAATCCTTAAAGTATGCTTTGAAATGTAATATTTGTTGCAATATTTATTAAAGGCGTTAATCCTTAAAGTATACTTTGAAATGTAATATTTGTTGCATTATTTATTACTGGCTTTAATCCGCTATTTAAGCATAACACCTGCTACAAAATCAGTTGGGTCTCAACTGAAAGGCAGCGAACATCGAACCACATTGAAGTACAGCGTAGTGTAACGAGAGTACATCGATTCACTTGCCTCAATGGCCGAAGAATCAGCAAGTAGGACTGTCTATAACGGTCGGAACTCCAAACAATATCCAGTGAAGAGTTTAGATGGTGACCTTCTGATGTCGGATGACAAGCAGCTCACTAGATAGAGGGAACATATCAAGTAAAACCGAAATAACTGCAGCAATCAAGTCACTAAAGAAAAATAAAGCGGTGCGTTTTGACGGCCGAAATTTTCCAAGCGGCGCCAAACACATCGGCTGAACTTCTGCACCCGCTCATACGGAGAGCGTGGGAAAATGATCCATTGTCCCAAGAGTGGAAAATCGCTGCCAAAACAACAACAACAAGTCCTGTACACTTCTAAAACCAACATTGGTGGTCAGGTAGTCGAAAAAGTTGACAACTTTCTATACCTAGGAAGTGTGTTCTCGGCTGAACGCGATAGCACCGAACAGGATGTGTGCAGCAAAATCGGGAAAGCAAGGGCTACGTTCGGAATGCTATCAAAAGCCTGGAGAAGCTATGTTTTCAGCTTAAGAACAAAGCTTCGACTGTGGATACCAATACCACGCACAAGTTGTAAAAAAATGCCTACATATCATGTTGAGGATCTTCTGGCCTAATCGTATATCGAACGACGAACTTCATCGGAGAACGGGCCAAGAACCCATAGACGTTATTGTGCGAAGGAGAGGGTAGCATTAAATTGGACACGGACACACGCTATGGCGCGATGACAACTCCATTGCGAGATATGCCATGCAGTTGAACCCACTTAACCAAGGTGGTAGAACAGCGGGACGACGTAGGAGGATGTGGCGCAGGACACTGAATGAGGAAGCAGGGTCCTTAGGAATTAGTTGGAGGCCTCTCAAACGCATTGCAGAAAACAGAACAAGCGTTGTTGACGACCTATGCCCTTCGAGGGGTGAAAGGATTTTAGAAGTTAATCCTTGAAATATGCATTGAAATATAAGGATTGTTGCAATATTTATTGAAGGCTTTAACTCCTAAAGTATTGCTTGAAATGTAATGGTTGCTGCAAAGGTTTTAACCCTTAAAGTATACACTGAAATGTAAGAATTGTAGTAGTATATATTAAATGCATTAATCCTTAAGGTATGCATTGAAATGTAATTATTGTTGCAATATTTATTGATGGCTTTTACTCCTAAAGTATTGAAATCTAATGGTAGCTGCAAGGGTTTTAACCCTTAAAATATACACTGAAATGTAAGAATTGTAGTTGTATTTATTAAATGCATTAATCCTTAAGGTATGCATTAAAATGTAATTATTTTTGCAATATTTACTGAAGGCTTTAACTCTTAAAGTATTGCTTGAAATGTAATGGTTGCTGCAAAGGTTTTAACCCTTACAGTATACACGGGAATGTAAGAATTGTAGTAGTATTTATTTAATGCATTAATCCTTAAGGTATGCATTGAAATGTAATTATTGTTGCAATATTTACTGAAGGCTTTTACTCTTAAAGTATTGCTTGAAATGTAATGATTGCTGCAAAGGTTTTAACCCTTACAGTATACACTGAAATGTAAGAATTGTAGTAGTATTTATTAAATGCATTAATCCTTAAGGTATGCATTGAAATGTAATAATTGTAGAAGTATTTATTAAATGCGCTAATCCTTAAGGTATACATTGAAATGTAATTATGTTAAGCTAAGGGTATTAACCCTGAAAGTATGCATTGAAATGTAATAATTGTAGAAGTATTTATTAAATGCGTTAATCCTTAAGGTTTACATTGAAATGTAATTATGTTAACGTAAAGGTAAAGGTATTAACCCTGAAAGTATGCATTGAAATGTAATAATTGTATAAGTATTTATTAAATGTGTTAATCCTTAAGGTATACATTGAAATGTTATTTTTGTTACAATATGTGTAAAAATGTAAAATGTAATAATAGTTTCAATATCAAAATTAGCTTTAAAACTATCTTTTAATTAAAAACGTTCCCTATATCTTGAGAACTTTTTCTAATCAATCTTCCAAAGCTGTACGAAATAAGGAAAGCACATCATGTTCTGTGTATAACGGAATTAAACCAATATATAGACACAGACAACTAATGAATAAATAAAAGTCTAATTGAATAGCTAATGTTAATGAAGGAATTTGTAAGAAAATACTTAAAAACTATATATACAACTTGTCTCGCTTTTCCCCTGCTCTCTTATGTCATCGCAATAATTTTCAAAAATATTCGAAATTTTCACCAGAAAAGTAAAAGTCAATTATTGTCGAATGTCTCTTTGAAATTCTTTCCAAACGATTTGTCTGCAGTCGTACGCCGTCTATATCTAATACAGTGTCTAGCGATTATATTAATAAAAAGAAATACTTAAAGAAACCCGCCACTCTGTACACAGAAGAGATGAGTCAATAGTGGTGTGTGTCAACTGGCACCTGGCAACTACACTCTTCCCCGTATTTCGGTTGTAATCGAATGCAGCAGCAATCTGCATATTCCTCAGATACATATAGAGATTGTCGTATCTTTTAAAGAATTATTTTTATTTGGTTGGTTGGTTGGCTGATTGTTTGTCTGTAGTTGTGTGAATGTGTGAATCTTCTGTAGGTGTATTTTTAATCGTTTGGACTCTAAGATGATCCGATCTTCCTGAAAAGTTGTTCCAAAAATAACAAAAAATTTCAGCCGCGGTGCGCGCCCCACCGGGTTGTGTTGGATTTTTAGAAAATGATCTCATGTGTAAAAAATTACGCAGCACAGATTGCAGGCAAATTGTTATTGTTGCTGTATATTGTATTACTTAATATTTTTGTTATTGAAAAATTTCCGTTAAAAAAATTAAAACAAAAAAAGATCAGCCTTTGCATTCATGCAGACTGCGACATTCGAGATACTTCCTCAGTCACAAATGTAAATATTTTCCTTAAATTCATTCATAATAATAAACGGAGAAGATGTATAGATTGTGTGTCAATGGGCAGACAAAAATACAGGACGCACACTATCATCGCAGTGGGGGTAGTGATGTGACTTTCTCTGTGGGCTGGTTTTTTTGTTTTTTGTCAAATGAAACGAACCAAATCATTGTGTTCCCCCACTTGTGCTATATACCCTACAACAACGTGTAATGCTACTTGTAGTCCAGTGGCCGGTGTTATTTTCATCTTTGTACTATATTCGTAGTTTTTTGTACCATTGGCGTACCTTCTCGTACCTAGACTTAGCTAAGCTACATCCTAGCCCTACTAGCTACATCCTTATGTCTAAACCGATCGGGACATAAGTCCAAACAATTTTTGTCGAAGATGGGACATAAGTCCCAAATTTTCGGGGAGATAATAATAAAAAATATTTGTGTCCTTTCATTACATTACATAAAATGGCTCCTTAGAAAACAAAAAATTTGTTCGGTGGGACATAAGTCCCAATTTTTTTTTTTTTTTGGGACATAAGTCCCAATATATTTTTTTGGGAGATAAGTCCCTTATTCGATTTGACTTCTTTTGAAACTTATGCCCCGGGTACAATGGGACATAAGTCCCAATTTTTATCTTTTGGGACACATGTTCCGAGTTCCTAACTAAACTCGGCGTAGAGACATAAGTCGCAGTATTGACTTTTGGGGGCTTATGACCCACTTAAATGGGACATAAGTGCCAAATCGAATAAGGGACTTATGTCCCAACCGATCGGGACATAAGCCCATTTTTTTCTTTTGGGACCTATGTCCCTGCGCCACTATCATCGCTTTAATCGGGTTTCACGAGCAGTTTCCGCTGCATTCAACGTTAAATTCAACTCTATTATGTAGTCCCCACCACCTTGTTATGCTGTCAATGTCAGAATCTAACGTGCTTAACATACGTTGTGGTTCAAGTTCCACTTGTGACAAAGAGGGGCGTGCAGAAAGCGTGAAGTCATATGAAAAGCTAAGCTAAGCTGTCATCAGCGAAAGAATGGATTGATTAAGAGGTGATGGATAGGAGATCATTAATGAAAATCAGAAAAAGTGTCGGAGATAAAACAGAGCCTTGAGGAACACCGGCGTTTATGCGGTGAACATTGGATTTGAATCCGTCCAATACGACCTGGATTGAACGGTCAGAAAGGTAGTTACTAGTCCATTCGGGCAGGGTGTTATTAATTCCATAAGCAATTATTTTCGACAAAAGAGCTTGATGCCAGACTCTGCCAAATGCCTTGGAAATATCGAGTGCTACAACTTTGCTTTGACCAAACTTGTAAATAGACTGGTTCCATTTTCATTTAATACTCTAGCCAATTGACGAGTACGGAAGTAAATCTGTCCCATAGAGGATTCGACTCTTTCAAGTACAGGCAGCGACAACGCGCTATCTGGCAGCGTAGAGCTAGCTGCGAAATGTGAAGCAAGCAGATTGGCCTTGTCTATAGAGCTGACAGTTGGAATGTCATTATGAATGGGAGCTGGAATTGAAGACGAGGCAGTATTTTTCACCAAAAATGCACTTTTTTGTCTCAGTTTTTGGTTATTGTCGAATTTTTAAGGGTAGGCATCGCAATCATTTCTGACTCGTCTAAATTTTGTTCGGTTTTCCACAGTGGGTTTTTTTTTTATAACCGAAATCAAACCTCACGGTTCCTAGTAGCCTCTTTGCAGCTTAAGTCATACCAAGCATTTTCCTTCGGTTTGATACACTTTGTCCTGGAAGGGATAAATTGTCTCATACCCTCGAGTATTATGTTAGTGATCGTATCAGAAGTGGCATCCACGTTAAGTGGCGTTAAGTGGCCAGTTATTGAGGCCATCCCAGTTGGCTTTCTCGTGTAGCCATACTTTTCTTTTAGGAGTTTTCTCTTTAACTGTTTGTGGTTTGACAACGAGAAATTAGCTGATCCTATAGAATGGTCTGAAGAGCCTAGAGGCGATAATACACTGACGGTGTATTTGTTAGGAAGAGAAGTAAGAAAAGAAAGTCAAGGGTATTAGCGTTATGACTAACAATGTCTGGAATTCGAGTGGGCTCATTCACAAGCTGAGTGAGATGGTTAAAACCAGCTTCCTTGCGGTGTTGCGAAGCTTGAATGGCGAAGTCAACTAGAATTGTGTATATTGAAACCTCCCGCAATTGCGATTTCAGACAATGGATCAATTGACAAAAATTCTAGTGATAGAGTCGGACAGTGCATCTAACTCACTGCAAGTCGTACTGAAGTCTTTCAAGACTCCAAAGTCTACTTTAGTCTGTAAAGACTCTTCCTAAAACCAACAAAACCTACTTTAGTCTGCCAAGACTCTTCTTAAATCCAAAGAGGTCTGCTTAAGTCTCTTAGGAGTCTTCGTAAAGCCAAGAAAGCCTACTTAAGTCTTTGATAATAGCTCTTAAGGCAAACAAAGCCTACTTTAGTCTGTAAAGACTCTTCCTAAAGCTAACAAAACCTACTTTAGTCTGCCGAGACTCTTCTTAAATCCAAAGAGGTCTGCTTAAGTCTCTTAGGAGTCTTCGTACAGTCAAGAAAGCCTACTTAAGTCTTTGATAATAGCTGTTAAGGCAAACTAAGCCTACTTTAGTCTGTAAAGACTCTTCCTAAAGCCAACAAAACCTACTTTAGTCTGCCGAGACTCTTCTTAAATCCAAAGAGGTTTTAGGAGTCTTCGTAAAGCCAACAAACAAAGCCCACTTTAGTCTGTCAAGACTCATCCAATCCAGGAATTTAACCAGAACATCCAAGCTGCTGGTGTATAAGACAAACGTTCATACCAGTTCATAAACATATGGATCGGAGACTTGGGTGCTTAACAAAAAGCATTCCGACCTCTAAGCATCGTTCGAGAGAAAAGTCTTACGGGGCATTTGTGGCCCAGCTCCGTATTTGAGAAAGGAGACGATTCCGGGGATAAGGATAAGATTTACGAGCGTTATCGAGATATCGAAATGGTGAAGAGAGTTAACCTCGGTGGGCAGGACAGGCAGGACTAACTCGCATGAGCGAGGAGTATCTTGCTCGGAAATTCCTTTGCGGTTGGATTTATGGAACACGACAATCAAGCCTACGCTGGAAGGATGGCGTTGACCAGGACCCAGAGATGCAAAACTGGATGACATCGGCTGAAAATCGGGACCGGTGAGGAGACTTTTTGCCGGAGGCCAAGACCAGAACCCGGTTGTAAAGTCAAATATGATGATGATGATGTGTCAGGACTATTTTTTTTATTAAAATCTTAAAAGCTTTTTTTGTTGATTTGATTTGATTTTGGAAGCACTCTATACATGAATTCGTTGTTATATAACGGATTCTTAAGTTTTCGGTGCAATTACACTCAGATCGAAATTTGATGATTTCACCTTTTTGAGGAATTAGTGTTATTTTCAACAACAACAACAACAACAAGAGCATCAGAGAAAAAAAACAACTCACTGGCATTAATTTTTAAAATTAATTTTTCTAAAAATAATTATTTTCAAAAAAAAAATTGGTTCGCTTTTCAATATTTTTGTGAAAATTAGGGTGGGAGGAGGGGTGGTTTACATTTTTTTTTTTTTTTTTCAAAGCAAGTATCTATGTGAGGACTTTCATTTTTTTACTCAAAGCGAGTATCTATGTCAGCGTTTACAATTTATTTTTTATTCAAAGCGAATATCTATTTGTTTTTTGTTGAGTTGCGTTGTGTATCGGCCAGGGAGAAAAGATAGAAGATAAGTAGGTGGGTGTGAGATGGTCTTAAGAGAAAAAAGATGGTAAGATGGTGACTGCACGGAAGAGAGAATTAGAAAGAGTACCTCACTCACTTGCTGTGTATGAGTCGAAATTTTTTTTTTTATTAATTATAAAAATTACTGCGGCTATCTTGTTGTTGTGTTTATTTTTTAGTCAAATTAAAAATAACTATATAATTTTGTTGTTGCTATTGTGTATATTTTACCCCCCATCACAAAAATACGACAACACTTCTTTGCTCTCTATCCACGAATCTAAAAAAAGTATCGTCTTCATTTCTATTTTAAGCGGAATTAAGTGTTTATATATGTGTGGAGGTGTGTGTGTGTGTATTGGTGTTTGTATGCTTGTGTGTAATCGACAAAAATTAAATAACATTTTTTTGGGAAATCAAAAGGGATGACAAGCAGCGACAGACAAATTTACGAGAAATGTATATGCGGGTGTATGTACGGACTACTTCCTGTTGCTGAAAATACCATCTTACTACGATGTACAAGGTTTACCAAAGGGGTCTGTTCTCATACCTTTTTTTTCCGCTCTATTTCTCTTTCTCTATTTCTTCTCGCACTCTCGCTTTCTCGCCTCTCTTAACCACTCTCAACAACCAATCAGCTGAATAAACGATCGTCGCATCAAATGAATACAATTCGTTAGTGATCGGTCGGTAGGTGGATGGGTGGGTGGGTGGGAGGTCGATCTGCATTGCTGCATTATCGATCTTTTTATCGATTAATAAGAATTTGCTTGCGAGTGATATTCGAGAGAGAGAGAGAGACAATTGATTGATTTGCTTTGGCGACCTTGTCAACCATGTTGACAATGTCTATCAATAGACTGTGTTGCCTTAAAGAACAAGAACAACAACAACAATCACGATTAACAATCCCACATACACACTCTCAGTATCTATGTACACACATACACACACACACACAAATAAACAAATGACTCGCGCACCAAGTAGATGTTAACTGAAATTTGATATTTTCAGATATTTATAAGTGGGGAAGTGTGGTTCGTTCGTTTTGTTTTTGGCCGGCAACAACAGCACTCAATGCAAATTATTTTTGGTGGGTTGGTCGGTGTCGTGGTGGTGGTGGTGGTGTGAGGGTGGTGGGATGAGGGGTGTGGTGTCTCTATGCTTTTGGGTAAAGCGACATCATTTTTTTTTTTTTTACCAGTTGGCAGCAACTGGAGTGCCCGATGTCATAACGATAACGAGAGTGCTGAGAGTATATGGGGGAGTTGGGTTAATATTCTATAATTATGATCTTCTGTGATCGTCATTGTGTTTATTTTTGTTTGCAGATTTGTTGACGAAATTGTCATTTTATCACCTCAGTGGAATTTGTAATTTTTTCAACGCGAGGATCCCTCTGTATCCTCAGTCTTCTGATTAAATGGGACACAATGCGAGACTTTCTTCCAATATCTGGGACTACAAATTGACGTCGCTTTGTCAGTTGTCTTTGACACTTTTTACTGCTATTGCTGTCCTGTCACAGACAGCAGTCGCATTGAATAGAAAAGCAGAATGCTCATGACTATGAGAATGTTATGGATTATGAGAATTTCTTTGATTTTCTAAGACTACAATTGTCGTCGTCGTCGCTCGTGTCAGTAGTTGTCTTCTGAAACTTTTTTTTTTTTGCAAATGTTGTCCTCACTGAACAATAATTTGTCAATTAACCTGCTTCTCAGTTACATGGGACATTAATAGATAACGTAGCCAGTGGATTTCTTATTTCTTCTCTTTATTTTATTGTGGCTTATGGAACAACACTTTCAGTATGATCTGAACACCTTCAGTATATAATCTCTGAACACTTTCCTAATTATATTAATTTTAGCTCGTCTTGCCTACTATTTTGTTCGTTAATTATTGCCATAAATTACTTAAAAGATTAGGTTAGTAGATTAGTAGTAGAGGAGCAACCTGATAGTTGGCATTTCGTATGAGAACGACAGATGATGATGATGATGATGAGTCTTTCTGCTACGTATCATATCATCATATCCATGCTATTAAACCGCACCCGTGTGACCGGCACGTATCTATCCAGCTGCATTATTTTGTCGGGAGTAAGAAAATTCTAGAAAAACTCACAGAAAGTTGACAGCTTAGGTACTCTCCTCCATCATACTAACTTATCTCTTGCTGTGAAACAAGAGGGTATCCTTGGCGATTAGTCGATTGCTACAAAAAAAATGCAGTGAGCAATGAATGGCGAATGAGTAATCCAAGATACAATGAGTCGTTGGTTCTGGTGGATGTGTGTGGGCGGCAAAGAACTTTTTTTTGTCAACTTTTTTAAACACAAGTATTTCACAACTATATATACCATACATATATATTTTAGTTAATCTTTTTAACACAAATATTTTCCAATGTAATCTTTTTTTGTTCGAGTTTTTAACACAAATGGTTTAAAGTTTTTTTTATTTTATTTATTTATAACAGAAATATTTTTCAATATATATTTTTTTTTGGTTCATCTTTTTAACACAAATTCTTTCCAACTATAATAAATTTTTTTTTACTTAAAATTCTTAACACAAATATACGTCAACTATATATATACATATATATTTTTTTTGTCTCATTTTTCTGGTTCATCTTTTTAACACAAATACAATATAATATATTTTTTTTTTTAAAATTTTTAACACAAATGTTTCGAGGTTTTTTTTTCTTTTATTTATTTATAACACAGATATTTTTCAATACATTTTTTTGTCATCTTTTTAACACAAATTCTTTCCAACTATAATATATTTTTTTTTTGTTAAAATTTTTAACACAAATATATGTCAAATATATATATACATAAATATATTTTTTTTGTCAAATTTTTCTGTTTTTTTTTTTTGTTTTTTAATTTGATTAATATTCTTGGTTCTATGTTTTTTTATTTTATTTATTTTTTTACACAAATTGTTTCAATATATATATTTTTTTTGTTCATTTTCTTAACACAAATACTCTCCAACTATAATATATATTTTTTTTTGTTAAACTTTTTAACACAAATATGCATCTGGTTTTTTATTATTTATTTTATTAATTTGATTAACATTCTTGTTTTGGTTCTATGTTTGTCTTTTATTTTATTTATTTATAACACAAATATTTTTCAATCAATTTTTTTTGTCCATGTTTTTAACACAAATACTCTCCAACTATAATATATATTTTTTTTTTTGTATATACTATATATATACATACTTAAATTTTTTTTTAATTTTTTTTTCAACTTTTTTAAACAAATATTTTTTCAACTATATAGATATATTTTTTTTGTTTAAATTTTTAACACATTTCTTTTTTATTTTTTTTTTATTTGATTAATATCCTTGTTCTTGGTTCTATGTTTTTTTTTTAATTTTACTTATTTATTTTTTGTAGACTTTTCGATTTTTCGAAATATTAATTTTTCCAGTTTGATGATAATTAAGTCACACTTAAGTTGTTACTACAAAACGCAATATAGGTTTTTATTTATTTTCTCAAATATGTCGCACAGTTTCACCAGTTTTTTTTTTTTTTTTAAATATCCTACAGTTTCCATAGATTTTTTTTTTTCAAAAATATCGCACAGTTTCCAAGGAATCTTTTTCCTTTTTTAAAAAATTATTTTGGAAAAATCAAAAACTCTCATCAATCAATTAAATAAAAACGAAGAAAACATCCAATTAAATTAAAAAAAATATATATCACTAAAATGCCATATTATAAGATATACCAGAAGTGTGCACGACCGCGAACGTTCGATATAAATGTATGACACAGGACAGAACGGGGGAAAATCCTCACTTAATTTATTTTGTGACTATCTCGATTGAAGTTCGATTTTAATATCTAGCGGATTTTGCCAAACGACAGCACTGAAAGCGGTTAAAGGTAACAAACAAACAAACGCAACTAAACTGAACGAAACGAAACGTCGCCAATAATTATTATTGCGGCGATCATCAAGACAATGAGTAGCAGACAGACGACTGCGCCGTTCAAGTCAATAGAAGATAGCGTGCTGCAGATAGATACACTTTTGGGCGAATGAATTTCAAAACTTTTAGAAAAGTTCTTTTAAGATATGCCTCAGTTCCCAATATATATCTATATATATATATATATATATATATATAGAGAGAGATATAGATACCTTACGAGTATTTGTGTTAGATGTGTATTGTAATAGTGGTGTCGCATCTGGCTTTGTATCTGTGCGTGCTCCGATACACGAAAAACTTTCGGATACATTTCTTAATGGTGCAGCGGACAACCAACCACAGCAGATATAATTAAAAAGATTTAAATATAAATATTTTTATATATAAATATAAACAGAATATGTTTAACGGAAATCTTTTCCTTAGTTTAGTTTCAGGACAACTTAATAGTGGATATTATATATATATACAATATGTTATAAAAAAAAAAGCGAAATTTTTTATTAGAATAGAAAGTGTAACCATTCAATATGCGCATTTTTATGACGGGTACAAGAATCCCTTACTACTTTTATTTAGTTAATTATTTATTTACTAGTTGGTTGGTAAATAACAGGTGTTGTCTGGCTGCCTCTCACACCCTACCGAGCAACCAAACAGACCGTTCCTCCACTGAAACCACCGCACCAGTCCTCACCTACCAGCCACTGACCCAAATTGTAGCCTATAACCTCCGGGCCCTGCATACTTATAAACAAACGTATTCGAATCGTGAGTTTTGGTCGGCATTTCTTCCGTTTTCCCAGAAAATTTCGAGTTTTTCCCTAACTTTCCAATTTTCAATGTTCCTATTATCATCCCCGGACTATTAAGAACATTTTAAAATACAAATGAGCCAAATCGGTCTATTTATTTATTTATTTATTTATTTATTTATTTATTTATTTATTTATTTATTTATTTATTTATTTATTTATTTATTTATTTATTTATTTATTTATTTATTTATTTATTTATTTATTTATTTATTTATTTATTTATTTATTTATTTATTTATTTATTTATTTATTTATTTATTTATTTATTTATTTATTTATTTATTTTTTTATTTATTTATTTATTTATTTATTTATTTATTTATTTATTTATTTATTTAGTTATTTATTTATTTATTTATTTATTTATTTATTTATTTATTTATTTATTTATTTATTTATTTATTTATTTATTTATTTATTTATTTATTTATTTATTTATTTATTTATTTATTTATTTATTTATTTATTTATTTATTTATTTATTTATTTATTTATTTATTTATTTATTTATTTATTTATTTAGTTATTTAGTTATTTATTTAGTTATTTAGTTATTTATTTATTTATTTATTTATTTATTTATTTATTTATTTATTTATTTATTTATTTATTTATTTATTTATTTATTTATTTATTTATTTATTTATTTATTTATTTATTTATTTATTTATTTATTTATTTATTTATTTATTTATTTATTTATTTATTTATTTATTTATTTATTTATTTATTTATTTATTTATTTATTTATTTATTTATTTATTTATTTATTTATTTATTTATTTATTTATTTATTTATTTATTTATTTATTTATTTATTTATTTATTTATTTATTTATTTATTTATTTATTTATTTATTTATTTATTTATTTATTTATTTATTTATTTATTTATTTATTTATTTATTTATTTATTTATTTATTTATTTATTTATTTATTTATTTATTTATTTAGTTATTTATTTATTTATTTATTTATTTATTTATTTATTTATTTATATTTTGTTTTCTCTACAAACTGTAAACTTCTAAGTATTGGTTTCTGCAGTATGACTTTAGAGTGATACATTTTAGCTTATAAGGATACATTTTTAATTTAAAACGTTTAAAACTAGTATTGTGCACACTCGCATTGAATTAATTTGTGATTTGTAAAGGTTCGTCCAGCTTTGGGCTATGTTTAAAGTTTCGATTCTCTAGCTTAATGAGAAGTTAGTTTAAAATCAATTACAAAATTCCACCCGCATAGACAGACAGACACGAAAGCGAGCTAATAAAAACGTTTTAATAAAAACTATTCAGCAAAATGGAGTCAAAAGGTAACGATTAAAAATTTGTACAGCTTAGTGAATATAGGCATCCCACAAGTCTCTGTTCTTAGCCCACTGCTAGTTCTTATTTATATCAACTGAAAATTTTTGTTAGATATACGTGACTTTTGTTGATGACACAGCTATTTTGTATTCTTGTTGTGTCACTTACCAAGAGGTAGTGGAAAATATTCTTATAGTAACTGGTTTAATGCTTTATTACATGATTCTAAGTTGTAAAACTTAATAAATGCTTTTGAAGGTTACACCAGCGGAATATGGTAATATTTTAGAGCTTTAACAAAGTTCCGAACATAGACTTAAACAATCTGTTGATTGACGAAACCAGATTCACTCAGATTCACTCAACAAATAGAAAATGCTGACTGAAATGGGGGTGGCTTAATCAAATTCTTAATCAAAGAACTGCCAACGGAAAGTAAATAACCAAGACTAATGATAAACTCAGAGGCCAGGACCGGACCCCGATTGTAGAGCCATATATGATGATGAATGATAAACTCAGCAGCTGAGAGGAGAACGATTAGGAAAAATTGCCATCTACCCTACCAATCTCAGCTTAAAAAGCTGATTGATTAGAATTGAGAAGACAGCAGCTGAGGGATTTTGAAAAGCAATCATTCACTCGATTTGTGAGCGCAGATGGCTCTTTTAGGAAGTCGTCTACCAAATAACTATAACGTCCAATACAACAGAGCACACCTTTAATATCGGAGAACAATAGGAGCGAAGTCCTACAGGAACTGCCACCACCAAAGGCTTTTATTAAACTGAATACTGAAACATGCTGCCTGTCATTGTTCATTGAAGCGTTTACAGTACAGGTCATTTTGCGGATTAGGTTAACAAAAGGATACTCAAAGGACATTGGAAAGCTTCCTGATTGATAGTAATTACAGTAACTCGTGAATAATGTGCTTTTTATCCAATAGATAGCAGACTTATCCTAGCAAACCATCAACAATTAGTGCGCACGTCAGCGAACATAATGCAATGATGCGTTAAGTACAAGCAATCTTAGCGCCCATCAAGCTTCCGAGTAGAAGCAACTGTGTATCCGATTTGAAAACGTAGCCAGCTATAGTAACTCACATTTGAAGATCTGTATATCACTACCTTAACATCAAATCGAAATATCAATTCATCTTATTTATAAATCGGTTTATTAAACAAACAGAAAATTAACACACACCGCAGTGCGAATGTGGGTCTAGGTATTGGAACAGCTGCCTCCTAGTCAGACGCCCACCTAACATATGTTTGTATCTTTTTCTGTGCATTGAGCGAATCATGTGTACATTTGCTTCATAGCATTTGGAAAACAAGCTGAGCATTTAAATTGCGATTACTGCCACAGACAAGACATCAAATCGCACACACACACACACACACACACACACACACACACACACACACACACACACACACACACACACACACACACACACACACACACACACACACATGCATGAGTCGGAGGAGTGAAAAGTTTAGGTAATAAAAATAAATCAGCTCACGTTATATGATTGGAAACACTTACGAGGCGGGCTAAAAAGTACTCGGCCTAGACGAGACAAAATTCAATTAAATTCTCAACAAAGTCAATCTTTAAGATTAATACAAGCAACCGACGATAGTCAAATATTTCGATAACCTCCGAATAATACGATTTCTGAAAGCCAAGCATTTCTTTGATACTAATAGGGCGATCTCTTGCCTATGCCGATTACTTTTCATCACGCCCTCGTATTACAATTTTAAACGGTATGGTATGGCTCTAGGTCTAGGGACACTAAAAATTCGCTGCTAAGCAAAAACTCACTATCTACAATGGCCAATGTTCTTGCAAGAAACTTGGGAACTTCCTGGGCAATTTTTAGAAGGCAGCTAATTGAGAAATTGAAGGCTCCGCCATCGCCAATTGGTACACCATACTTTCGACAGCGGAGATGATAAAATCCGAAAGATCCGCACCATACCAGGTAATTCGTGATCTAAAAGTGCAAGTATGGGAGGAAGAAGCGATGTCAGAAGACTGGCGAAGAGTCATCCTGGGATCCAAATATCACAACATGCAGCAATTATCGTTGTATAACGCTGTTGAGTACCGCGTGTACGATTTACTCCCATATCCTTCAAGACAGGATAGCCTCATACGCTAAAGTCATCATTGGTCCATACAAGTCTGGCTTCACCCAGGCAAATCAATAACTGATCGAATTTACACCCTTAGGCATGTGATGGAAAAATGTCTAGAGTTTCAAAACTCACTACACCATCTTTTTATGGACTTTAAAGCCGCCTATGATAGCATAGCCAGAGTAGAACTTTATAAGGTCATGAGAGAATTCGGCATCCCAAATGAACTGACATGACTATGTAGTTTGACCCCATACGGACAATGTTATAAGCTGATCACGGATCACTATCAAGCCCACTGAACATCTATAACGGGCTCCGACAAGCGGATGGACTGGCCTGCGTCCTCTTTCACCTGGCGTTGGAGAATGTGATCCGAAACTTTAACATAAGGGCGAGAGGAATAATCCTCTAAAAATCCATTCAGATACTGGCTTACGCAGACGACATTGACATCGTTGGTATAGAAACTTAAGAGCTGTACAGAAAGCTTGCATCTAGATCGATCGGACGGCACGAAATCTGGGGCTGCACATAAATGAGAGCAAAACAAAGAACATGGTGGCCACGTTTGCGAGTAGAAGATCCAACCTTGGTCCCTCAAATCAAATAGTGGAGTGCAATCCTTAAACTATCTCGGGTCAACTGTAGCAGCCGATAACATCATGGAACGAGAAATACGCGCACGGTTGCTTAAAGCCAACAAAGCCTACTATAGTCTGTCAAGACTCATCAAATCCAGGAACTTAATCATAACAAGTTACTGGTATATAAGACAACGATCATACCAGTACTTACACGTGCATTGCAACAATGATATAGTCCGAAATTTGAACGAAACTGATCTTGTGCGCCGACTACAAGGAACCAGACCAATCGAATTTTTTTTCATAATTCCCACACGCTTCAAGGGGTTCGCACCCTTATAATGCTCGGCTAAATGCTTGGCACAGCGTGGGCGTTAAGGAAAAGGCAGAGAAAAGAGGAGATGTCTATGAGCTTGTGTTTTGAATGCCTGTGGATCATAGTGGATCACATGTGAAGACAGTGCATGGCAGAGCATTCCACATACGTGTTGTACGGCTGAAGAACGAATCCCTAAACTTAACTGTACGTCCGAAGATGGGCTTAATGGGCTTCTCTGTTGAATTCAAGGAGAGGTGGCATGCAGCTGGTTATTTCTCTTAAGAAGGATCGATAAAACAGTGACAAGCAGGAAACGCTCCTGCGGTGTTCAAGCGAATCTATTGATTTCGCTATCTTTGCGTCACCGATAAGTTTTATCGCGCGGTTTTGTATTCTATCTAGCTGATCACAAGGTAGTTTTAGGCGCACCAGACCACACACGGCAATTGTACTCAAGTGTAGGGCGAATAAAATCCATGTAGATAGTAGCCAGATCAGAGGGAGTGAACGATTTTTTACACCGGGCTAGAAAACCTAAACATTTCGCAGCATTTTGGGCGACCGTAAATATGTGGTCATTCCAAAGAAGAAGTGGAGGGACGTTCCTAAAACTTATATGAGAAGCTGAGAGTGCTGTCTTCAGCGACAGATTGAATTGGATTAGAATTCACACAGATAAGAGATCAGTTATAAAAATGAAAAAGAGTATCGGCGACAAAACAGAACGCTGGGGAACGCCAGCATTTGACTTGAAACCATTTGCGATAGAGGCGATAATACATTGACGGAGTAAGAAACAAGTCAATGGCGTTTGCGGATTGATTTGTTGATGTCAGGTATACGTGTAGGCTCATTTACAAGCTGAGTGCTGGCCTCTGGATGGCGCCAGTAAGGGAAAACCGCATTCAATGAGAAAGAATTTAAAAGTCTGGCCAGAATGGCGAAGCCACCCAGAATTGTGTACATTGAAATCGCCTGCAATCGATGTTTTGTGACGATTCTTAAGATTCAATCAGAGAGTGCATCAAACTCGCTCTGAGTTGAAACACTGTCTAAGTGGGGGCTTCTGTAAAGGAAATAGTAGTAGATGTTGCGCTCTTGTACCTTTACTTTAAGCCAAAAAGAAATCAAATTCCGGATTTGATGGAACTTTGGCTGAATTGAGGCAAAAGCTAAAACGCAACATCACTACGGACATAGATTGCGAGACCGCTTCGAGTGAAAAATAATGGCACCATGTTATAACCAGGCAGATTAAATTCCGATGTATCAGAATTATCAAATACCTGAGCTTCGCTCAGTGCCAGAATTGCTGGCCTCTGGACGGCGCCAGTAAGGGAAAACCGTATGCAATGACGAAGAATTTAAAAGTTAGATTTTTTTTAAACACCGCTCGTAAAAGCAACATAATTCGCGCGGCCGGTTCACATAGTGCCTCTCTGAGGGGTGAGGCTTAGCACATATGCATATATCGGCGGACATTGTCAGGATCCGGTATGTGAATCGGCCAAAGCCATTGGTATCTTTAGAGGATTCCTCCACCTCCAGCCGCATTCGAAAAATAAATAAAAAATGCCTGTTCTTTATAAGAAAATGCAAACGATCTCAAGTTCATGTATTATTTCCTAAAAAAAAGGACTAAATAATAGAAGATCACTTAGCGAGCGAGTCTCTAGACCTAGAGCCATACCATATCGTTCTAAATAGTTAACAGAGAGTGTTTCCATTCATATAACATGAGCTGATTTATTTTTATTACCTAAACTTTTCACTCCTCCGACTCATGCATGTGTGTGTGTGTGTGTGTGTGTGTGTGTGTGTGTGTGTGTGTGTGTGTGTGTGTGTGTGTGTGTGCGATTTGATGTCTTGTCTGTGGCAGTAATCGCAATTTAAATGCTCAGCTTGTTTTCCAAATGCTATGAAGCAAATGTACACATGATTCGCTCAATGCACAGAAAAAGATACAAACATATGTTAGGTGGGCGTCTGACTAGGAGGCAGCTGTTCCAATACCTAGACCCACATTCGCACTGCGGTGTGTGTTAATTTTCTGTTTGTTTAATAAACCGATTTATAAATAAGATGAATTGATATTTCGATTTGATGTTAAGGTAGTGATATACAGATCTTCAAATGTGAGTTACTATAGCTGGCTACGTTTTCAAATCGGATACACAGTTGCTTCTACTCGGAAGCTTGATGGGCGCTAAGATTGCTTGTACTTAACGCATCATTGCATTATGTTCGCTGACGTGCGCACTAATTGTTGATGGTTTGCTAGGATAAGTCTGCTATCTATTGGATAAAAAGCACATTATTCACGAGTTACTGTAATTACTATCAATCAGGAAGCTTTCCAATGTCCTTTGAGTATCCTTTTGTTAACCTAATCCGCAAAATGACCTGTACTGTAAACGCTTCAATGAACAATGACAGGCAGCATGTTTCAGTATTCAGTTTAATAAAAGCCTTTGGTGGTGGCAGTTCCTGTAGGACTTCGCTCCTATTGTTCTCCGATATTAAAGGTGTACTCTGTTGTATTGGACGTTATAGTTATTTGGTAGACGACTTCCCAAAAGAGCCATCTGCGCTCACAAATCGAGTGAATGATTGCTTTTCAAAATCCCTCAGCTGCTGTCTTCTCAATTCTAATCAATCAGCTTATTAAGCTGAGATTGGTAGGGTAGATGGCAATTTTTCCTAATCGTTCTCCTCTCAGCTGCTGAGTTTATCATTCATCATCATATATGGCTCTACAACTGGGGTCCGGTCCTGGCCTCTGAGTTTATCATTAGTCTTGGTTATTTACTTTCCGTTGGCAGTTCTTTGATTAAGAATTTGATTAAGCCACCCCCATTTCTGTCAGCATTTTCTATTTGTTGAGTGAATCTGGTTTCGTCAATCAACAGATTGTTTAAGTCTATGTTCGGAACTTTGTTAAAGCTCTAAAATATTACCATATTCCGCTGGTGTAACCTTCTAAAAAAGCATTTATTAAGTTTTACAACTTAGAATCATGTAATAAAGCATTAAACCATTTACTATAAGAATATTTTCCACTACCTCTTGGTAAGTTACACAACAAGAATACAAAATAGCTGTGTCATCAACAAAAGTCACGTAAAAACTTTTAGTTGATATAATTGTTTCAAGGTAGACTACGAACAGCAAATCGAAGAAAACGTCAGCGTAGAGAAAATTAGAAACAGCCTCGGTCTGAGAGCAGAACCTTGTGGGATGCCTATATTAACTAAGCTGAACAAATTTTGATTCATTACCTTTTGACTCCTTTTGCTGAATAGTTCTTATACCTTTCTAAAATCGCACTGCAGAAACCAATACTTGGATGTTATAGAGTAGTAATTCATGGTGAAGTGGCTTTGTTTATATCGATAACTAGTGCTGCTACACAAGTGTATCTTTAGTAGAACTAATAATGATTAGGACTTAAAAATTGAATCCTGTCGAGATGTACAGAGTATATACTCTTTGGCAATTAATGAAAAATTAATTTAAAATTTTTGAAATAGAAAACAAAATAGAAATAAATAAATAAATAAATAAATAAATAAATAAATAAATAAATAAATAAATAAATAAATAAATAAGTAAATAAATAAATAAATAAATAAATAAATAAATAAATAAATAAATAAATATATAAATAAATAAATAAATAAATAAATAAAAAATAAATAAATAATTAAATACCCTGGTGCCCGAAAAATCCCTAATCGATTACTTAAAACATAATGGGACTTTTTTAGTCCTCAACAGACATCGGCATACTCATTCAGAGTTCAGTTCGCAGGACAAACTAGATGGCGGTTAAGTGTTTAGTTCCACTGATACTAATAATAATAGGAACACCTTACCCACAAAACGTTTAACGAAATTTTATGATAAACTATTCACTGCCGGATACTCTCGATCAGTAATTTACTTCGAACAACCGTACAATGAATGAATTATTTATAAATTAATTTATAAATAAAATTTAATGAGCATTAGATGGGGGTACCATCTACATATCTCGAATGTTGAAAACCGTACAAACAGACACAGTATATATATGACGTGTGCATGCACACGGCTTGAAATAGCGAGCTACCACCAGCCCAACGCCCACCTTTTTTTTTTTATTTATAATTTGAGAATAATTTTAACGAAATTAAATGCTAAGCACGTCTACACACCCACACATAGGAGGAAAGTGCAAAATTATTCAAATCGTAATCAAATACTGACACTACAGCACGAAACTTTGGATGGTATGCCCTGATGTTATAGATGGGTGAGCTTAATTCTTTGGAATTAAGAACAAGTAAATGTAAAAAAAAAACTTTCCGACACATGCCACACAGTCCTTTATTATTTGGTAATAATCGCCAAAATATCTGTATATCCCAAATATACAAACAAATACCAAAAGATCTCACAAAAGACCCCCAAAATGACTTCTAAAAGACCTCAAAACACTCCAAAAAAAAAGCCACCAAAAACCCAAAAATCACGCTAAATAGTCCCCCAAAAGACCATCAGACCATAAGTACACCAAAAAACTCCCAAACAATCCGCTAAAACTACCCGAAAGAACCCCAAATACCTCCAAAAGAAAGGGGAAAAGAGAGAATCCCAAAAGACCTACCAAAATACCTCTCAAAATACCCTCAAAAATACCTCCATAAATTCTCAAAAATCACGCTAAATAGTCCCCCAAAATACCCTCAGAAAACCCCCAAATACTCCCAAGACACTCCCAAAAGACTCACTGAATACTACTAAACGACCCCAAAATACTCTTAAAATACCTCCCAAAGCACACCCAAAAGATCCCAAAATACTCTCTTAAGTACACCAAAAGACTCCCGAAACACTTCCAAAAGACCACCAAAAAGACCCCGCTAAAGATCCCCAGAGTACTATCAAAATACACTCAAAGGACAGCTCCCCCCACCCGAAAATGGCGACATTTTAATGGTAATGGGGGACTTCAACGCCAACGTAGGAAGCGACAATACTATGCTTAAGCAAGTGATGGGAGTTCACGGTCTTGGTGACCGGAGAACGTGGACGATCACTGGAATGCTGTTAAAAGATTTTTGATCCTTGGGAACGCACCTGAGTCGGTAAAATTGCACAATAAACAACGCACATGGTTAACGGCAGACACCTGGAGACGGATCGACGGAGCGTAAAGTAATCAAGGCTCGAATTGCAGCGCCCTGAGCAGTAGAGAGTAGCGAGCTAAAAGCCCAATATCGCGTCAACAAGAAGGAAGTGCAGCGTAGTGTAACATGGACTCACGTGCCTCAATGGCCAAACAAGAAACAAGAAGGGGTGACAGTAGGGCTGTCTATAATATAACCAAGGAGCTCAATGGTGGTCGGAACTCCAAAAAACATCCAGTAAAGACTTTAGATAGGTGACCTTCTGATGTCGGATGAGGAGCAGCTCACTAGATGGAGAAAACATTTTGCTACAGTCCTTAACCATTTGGACGATGGTGATATGATCTCGAGCGCTAATCAATCTTCCGAAGAGATAAATTCCCGAATTCGCACTGGACCTCCCAGTAAAACTGAAATAACAGCAGCAATCAAGTATCTAAAGAAAAACAAAGGCGTGGTTATTGACGGCATCACTGCCCAAGTATTCCAAGCGGCACAAAGCATATTGCGGCTGATCTTCTACACCCGCTCATACGGAGAGCGTGGGAAAATGATCAATTTCGCCAAGAGTGGAAAAGCTTCCAAAAAAAAAAGGGAAATCGGACGAACTGTGAAAACTGGAGAGGTATATGCGTTTTACCGGCAGTAGCCAAGATAATAGCTAGAATCATATTAGAACGCGTAAAGGAGCATTAAGATTCAACTGTCGACGTCGAACAGGCAGGCTTCCGTTGTGGATCCTCTTGCATCGATCACATAAACACCTTGCGGATCATAAATGAACAATGCGTACAGATGTCCGCTACATCTTCTGTTCATCGATTGCGAGAAGGCTCAAATCGAGATGCTATCTGGATGGCCCTGCGTAGGAGCGGTATCCCAGAAAAAGTTATAGCGATTATAAAAGTTACATACGAATGAAGTAAATGTCACGTCCTACACAACGGTAAGGTGTCCGAGGAATTTTAAGTCCAAACTGGAGTACGTCAGGGGTGTATACTATCACCGCTGTTATTCCTGGTGGTCATCAGTGATATACCCCGTGCAGCACTGACGTCAGGGAACATTGAAATGCGATGGACTATGACAACTTACCTTAAACAACTGGACTATGTTTCCCTGTTCTAACATCGGATAATGGACCTTCATATGATGGCCGCAAAACCTAGAAACCGAACCAAGCAAAGTGGGGCTCACGATAAACATCACTGACAAAACAAAAGCCCTGAACACTTCTAACACCCGCTCTCAACTGAAAATTGCTGATCAGGTAATCGAAAAAGTTGACAACATTCTATACCTAGGAAATGTGATCTCGGCTGATCGCAGTGACAGTTTGGAATGCTATCGAAAGTCTGGAGAAGCAATGTTTTCAGCTTCAACTGTTCCACTCCGTATGGGTGCAGTACTTGGAAGGTGGATACCACTACCACGCACAAGCTGCAATCTTTCGTAAACAAATGCCTACGTATACATCTTGAAGATCTTCTGGCCTAATCGTATATCCAACGACGAACTTCATCGGAGAACGGGCCAAGAACACAAGATTTGCATTGGTGTATTGTGGGGGCCTCCTGTTTTAATTTGGGGATACCATCTAATCCCGGAGCCTTATTACTTCTGAGCGAATTTATCGCTCTGCTAACTTGGTCAATGCTTGGTGGCAGCAGCATGTTGTGGTCTTTGGTCATTGGTGGAGCCTCCAATTGTTCAGTTAGCTGGCCATTTAGCAACTCACGAAAGTGATATTACCATCGCTCTAAGATACGTTTGAGATCTCGATCTGATTGCCCTCTCAGCCTTTGCAGTATGTACAGATTGTGACACTGCTATGTCCCGGGTAAAGTCACACTGTTATGATACACTGTTGTGACACTGTTATGTAACACTGTTATGTAACACTGTTGTGACACTGTTATGAGACACTGTTGTGAAACTGTTATGTGACACTGTTATGTCACATTCACATATAATGTCACACTGTTATTATGAGTTGAAAAACTGTGATACACTTTAGTCCGCAGGTCATGGCATTTTTATAACTTTACTCCCGCCTGTAAGTTTGAATCATTATGTACGGATCATTGGTTGAACTTGACAGCAGAATCGCATTCGCTATGAAGGTCCTTTAACTAACTTGCACGAAAGACGATCCAGTAGAAAGAACAATGTTATCGGTATGTTTTACGAATAAAAGTGGCATAAGGTGCAAGCGACATTGCTATGTGCTACTTACTCTGCCCTTGCCTTTGACTTGATTTTCCTTTAATCATTTCATAAAGAGCATTAAGAGTACCAAACAAACATTAGTAGTAGTAGTAGTAGTAGTGATAGTCTCTTTTTGTGCTCTGCTCGCTCACTCTGTTAACTACATCAGCTACTGTTGCCTCTTCCTTTCACGCTGTTAAAGTTGTTCATGTAGATATAGCAGCATCCAGCATCCTGATTGATGTATGCTTCTTGAATAATTGACATTGAATCAAATTGATTTAAATCGAATTACATAAAAATAATTAAAACATTAACAGTGCGTGAGTGAGTTAACATTTGTAAGCGTTGTAGACCGTATAGCGGACAAAGCTTATCATTTCTTTTTTCATTCGCGTTCAATCGGTTCACAATGAAAGGTAGCAGTCGTCTCAGTGACCGCGCACACAAATAGAAGCTTTCCCAAAAAGACATCGTAGCAATATTAAGAGTGTGTCTCTGTCTCATGGCCAGGAACTACCGGCTAACGATTCTATTTTAAAATTTTTGCTTTTTCCTTTGCTCTACATATGCGTATATGTTCGGCGCGCACACTTCTTCGAGAAATGAAGATGATGTGAAGTGTGGAAATTAAATGAAGACGAAAATTTAGAGAGTTTTGATGCAGTACGGTTTGAAGTGGATGGATGATTTTCATATTTTTCTGCACCACCCATGCAACGAATTCTTAAATGGGACAGATACAGGAGCTGAGAATAAGGAACATCCTAGCTTATTATTATGCAAATAAGACACAACATCAGTTTATTATAAATTACAATTTTAATAGACAAACAGTACAAATAATATAAGTTCACATTTATTTATATTGGTGATAACTTTGAGTGTACACAAAAACACTTATTACAACAACACTTGTATTTCACTATAATTCTCTTAGGTGATAGCAGTATTTCTTTACAAGAACCTTTTCAACTTTACTGGTTCAATTCCAAATAACTAATCCTCTGCAGCGAACGCCATCTTTTATACTCATTGAAAAGTTTCCAGAAACTTTCAATCTTATAGACAAAAATATTCAGAAAATAGTGGCAACTGCCCTTATTTACAACTAGAACCAAGCCGTATAAACCGGTTTGAGTACATTTTTGACCAGTACAACGGGAGGACAGGACCGGACTCCGGTTGTAAAGCCAAATATGATGATGATGACATAATGATTTATGCTTACATGCGATTACATTTCAAATAATCTAATAAATCTTACAGCCTAAAAGTATGGTATTCAAAAATGCTTAACTCTAATTCAGTGCCAAGCACTAGCCAAGTGCCAGACAAAAATCAAAGACAGTACAGTCACATCCCCCATAAAGCGGAGCCGATCTAACGACTCCAGTCCTAAGAACCCGCCAAAAAGGGACAGACAAACCTACCACGTCAAAGTAGCTGTAAAACCTATAAGGACAGAAAAAACTGGTTCAGGCGAAGAAGAGGCAGCAGGTGAATCGAACGCTACAATGACATAACGATGGCCATTACGTCGGCAATCACTGACTGAAGGCTTTCCTGATGTAAAACTGAAGGCGGCGCAAATGGCAACGATCCAGGACAATATCATGGACGCTGTAGCGGAGCTTCCCACTGATGGCATTTGCCCTACTTTTCTGGGCTGCAGGACCAAAAGTGCTCTTTACTTTCAAATAATACGTTTAATAAAGGTTACATAAAAAGCCATTTTTTAATCAAAAACCATTATTTTTTTGAGAGAAGCATGGTCTCAAATTCTTTGAACCCGAATATAGGCTTATAGTCTCGCGCGGTCTCCTTGGTATAAACCAAGTGGGAATTTTACAAATGAGTACTGAAAATAAATGCGGTTCTCTGCATTAATGTTCTATGTCTTACATTCTTGCTCCTTGGAATTTGATCCCGAACATACATTTATAGTAAGCACGATCTCCATGGCATAAACCAAGTGGGAATTGTACAAATGAGCACTAAAAATAAATGCATTAATGTTCTGTGTCTCAAATTTTTGCTCCTTGGAATTTGAACCCGAATATAGGCTTATAGTCTCGGGCGGTCTCCTTGGCATAAACAAAGTGGGAATTGTACTGAAAATTAATGCGGTTCTCTGCATTTTTGTTCTATGTCTCATATTGCTGCTCCATGGAATTTGAACCCGAATATAGGTTTATAATAAGCACGGTCTCCTAGGCATAAACAAAGTAGGAATTATACAATTGAGTAATGAAATTTAATGTGGTTTTCTCTGATCGAAGCATAATATGTCCTTAGTGTTTTTATCATTGAATGGAACGGAACTATGGCTATGACAAACGGACGTTTGTTTCTAGTTTGTGCATTCAGATACTGTTTATAGATTCTTCCTAAGCTGGACTCCCTTTTTCCGCACTAATACATATATCTAAAGTGGATTCGAAATGATGCCATCAAGTTCACTTTGAACCAGCCAGTTAGGTGTCACATACGTCAATGAAAGGCATACCAGTTAGGTGTCACATACGTCAATGAAAGGCTTACCAAATCGTTGATCTTTTTTAAATGGCACACTAATCATGATTGCTTGATTACATTTTTTACAAATAATCGACTTCTTTTACTTATTTATTCATTTTGAACTAAGCTCTTAATTATTTGTTTTTTATTTTTCATTTATTTTCTTTTTTCCAAAAGGATCAAATCGGGCTTAAAAAACTTGATCAAAAGGTGAGTTCTGGTTGATTCTTAAATATTTCCATTTTCATCTGGTATATAGGTACTCGTATTATATTTTATTTCCAAGCAATAAACTTTATAACCATGTGATGATGTATGAAACACAAAGATTACCTGAAATATCTTTTATTTCATATTGCTACCTTATAGTATTTATGCTAAACTTTAACTCATTTGGGTCTGCAAGTCTATTTGAAATGTTGTGGTCTGTAATTAGTACTCACATGTTGCAATTTTAGATATATTCGTAAAAGGCAAAAAAAAGGACATTTAATCGTTTTGACTACCAGGTTATTCTAATTCACTTTTATCGACGACATGTATCACCAATGCCTCTCTTCCTTTCTTTACTTCACGGGGGAGCATAGGGCTTCTATAAAATGCACGCCAACGCACTGAGATTTCAAGAGACGCCACTCTGTCCCCTGAGATTTTGCTACCTCTACTATTTGTCCTTTTCCATGTCCTACTTGGACCACCAGCTCGGCGGCTTCCTTGTGGATTTCAGTCGAGCGTTTGTTTCGTTATATTGTCCGCTGGTTTTCTCAAAGTGTGGCCAGTCCAGCTCCAGGGTGACCGCGATTGCACTTCCTGGTAACTGATTGGTTAAGTTAGGTTAGATTGCGGTGGCAGCTAATGCTCACTTAGACCATTCGCGGTCCTTTGTGTTACCACAGGATCTTATACCTTTCCCCTTTTCAGATGATCCATTCAGAGTTCTCAATGAATCGGAGTATATCACGCACTTTGCCGTTTTCGAGATCTGATAGGTTATTCATTATCCGCTTACCCAAGTGTTTGTGCCTTCGGTGCATTGGTGCCGGACATGAGCAAAGAAGATGCTCTATGGTCTCTTCCTCCTGCTCGTCCATGCAACTTCTGCAGAAGTCATTATATTCGACACCCATGCTTCTCGCGTGTTTCCCCTAGAAGGCAGTGTCCTGTCATTATCCCTACAACCGTTCTTAGTTGACGTCTTTGTTAGGGAAATAAGCTCAGTTGAGCGCTTCAAGTACAGCTTCGGTCAGACCTGTCGTCGGTGTTTTTCCACTTTACACTTGTTATTCTTTCTGCCTCTTTCCGAAGCGCAAATTTCAGTGTCGCGATAGGACTCCCTACCTTTCTCCGCCTTTCCGGTAGCAGCTCGAGAGAGAGAGAGAGCGTACCACGTTTAGCTGACTCGTCCGCCCTGCAGTTCCCCTCAACATCCGTGTGGCCCGGGACCCATATGATCATTATATTGAACTGCTCACTCATCTCGCTAAGAAAAGAGTGAATGCTCGACGCTACCTTAGATTTCAGTGAGACCACCTCCAATGATTTTATGGCCGCCTGACTGTCCACATAAATGTTAATCTTCTCATTATGCTACAGTCAGCTCATTACCTCTTCAATCGCTATCACTTCAGCCTGGTATACGCTGCAGCGATCAGGTAGACGGACAGAGATGCTTACTTTCAGCTTGTCACAGAAGACTCATGCTCCTACTTTACCGTCTAGCTTATTAGAGTCAACCGTGAAAAACGGTATTGTTTCGTTATCGGTTACGCATCCACTCGTCCAGTCTTCGCTGGAGGGTATTGTTGTCCGAAAACCTTTTGAAGGCGCATAACATTGGTGTTATGTAATCCAGTTACGTCAGCTCCTGCTTTAGCGATTTAGTTATGGTGGAGTGTCCTTTTTGAAGACTTCACTCTCCACTGATTGACAGCTAACAGTCGTGTAGCTGTAATTGCCGCTTTCTGTTTGCCAAATATATCTAGTGGGATCAGGTGGAGAATAAACTCTGGTAAGCCTAACTCTGGAATTCGCTGATGACCAGGGACCCAACCAAGTTTCACTCTGTTGTGTCTGGCAAGAGATTTCAGTGCACCGTAACAATTTTTGACTGATACCGAGTCCATTACATTGGAAGACAACGCTCTAATGGCTGTCTGGCTATCTGAAAAGATATATATATATATATATATATATATATATATATATATATATATATATATATATATTCTAGCGCCTTTAATTCCTTAACTAAGGCTAATTCTGAAGCAGATCTCAATGGCATGGAGTTCTGCCCAGAAAACCTTTTTCCCATTGGTATCGAGACTTTGGTGTTAGGTCCAAGGACACCAGCTCCAACTTTAGTTTCCATCTTCGATCCATCTGTGAACCAGATCAGACCTCTAGCGTCCAGTGCTGCTAACCCCCATTGGTATCGAGACTTTGCTGTTGGGTCCAAAGACACCAGACTTCTGGCGTTTAGTGCCGGAACGTCATTGCACCAGTATACCCGGTCCAATATTTATACCTCAAATAACCTGCCGAAACAGTGCTCCCTGAACATAATGTCGGGGATAGCGCAGAACATTTCTCTTTCAGGAATTGACCCAAGAATTTTCAGGTGGCCCACATAGTGACCCGGCTTGTACCCGTATTCAAGTTGCAGCTTAATAGCGCATCGAACAGTCCGTCTTACTAATGAAGATTGGCAGGGGTGAAAGTCGCTACTGCCCGGACCTTATGATGTGCGCTTGCATCGCATCTTATGATGTACTCGAGGTTTATGTTCCGGCAGTGCTTTATTCGCTCCTGGACCTCTAAGGGCTGAATGATGTCGTCGTCGCCGGGCAAATATGTTGAAGCGAACGATATTCAGTATTCACATCTCGGGGTCGGAATTTCAACAAGCAAGGCCACCAGTTCTTTCGTTATGAATACTGGAATAGGAAGAATGTTAATGTTCGAGCCAATCAAGCAGGCCGCCTTTGGCACTGGCTCACCGCATTTCACCTTTTATCTGTTCGCTAATAACCCAAGGCCCTTGGGTGAGAGACCAAGGGTTATATTTTCTTCGGCGAACCGCTTGCTGAGGATAGCTGACGCACCCTTTGCGTGATATTGGTTCGCCTGTGACACCCTGATGAAGCTCATTAGTCCTCCCTGGATGCTGAAGATAAAGGGGCCGCTTTGGCAAAAGCAAGAGCACTCTCTTTGTCCTTGTCCATGCGTAAGCCACGTTTAAGTCGCCTTTTCTCTAGCGACTTCAATTCAATGAATCCATCTCGGTGTTGCTGGATCAGAAGCCCATCTAAAGCCAATAGAAGGGCATCCGGATGACGCTCCATGCATTAGCGTCAAGAATCAGAGGTGGCTTTTTCCACGTCCTCAGTTCGGACGCCCTCGCGAGTTACAGATGGGGCCCGTATGGTTACGCCGTTTGAACTCTGGGTATGGTTCAGCCCGATCAATAACAACAACGTTGAATGGTAAACAGCCCCTTCAACTTGGCCCCTTGTTGGAGCCCGTTATAGATGTTGAATGGGCTTAATAGTGATACGGATATTTTGACTTGGCTTATAAAATTAGAACCTACACAGTCGTGTCCGTTTATTCGAGATGCCGAATTCTCTCATAGCTTTATAAGTTCTTTTCTGGCTATGCTATCATTGGCGGCTTTGACATTTTTCCATCACCCGCCTAAGGGTGTAAATCTGATCAGTTGCTTATTTGCCTGGGATGAAGCCACACTGGTATGGACCAATGGTGACTTGAGCGTATGGAGCTATCCTGTCTTGAAGGAGCAAATCTTATACGGGGTACTAAACAGCGCTATACTACGATAATTGCTGCATGTTGTGATATCTCCATTTATATGTATGGGGCACAGGATGATTTTTCGCTTCTTCCTCCCATACTTGCACTATTAGTTCATGAATGGCTTCGTGTATTGTCTGGCCTCCTGATTTAATCAGCTCCGCTGGAATACCATCTGATCCCGGAGTCTTATTATCGATCTGCTAACTTCAACTTGGTGGCGGCAGGTATAGTGTGGTCTTCGGTCATTGGTGGAGCCACCAATTCCTCAGTTAGCTGGTCATTTAGTTACTCTTCACATCGCTCTAAGATGTCTTTGAAAGCGGCGACCTGAGTACCCTCTTTGTCTTTGCAGTTTGTGCAACGCGATGTATATTGCGTCATACCGCAGACTCTTGGTAGAACTTTCTCGCCTCGTGCGGTCCTTACTGTCTGTACTGTTCACGGACGAGATTTCTCTTACAGGCTGCTTTCTTTCACCGGAGAACCATTTTTTCATATCTTCTGAGCTCTTCATATTCATCTTGGGTAGGGGTGAGATTGTTGCATTGTTCGGTACCCAACATTCTTACGTTCAGTCGCTAGCCCATCTTACGTTAAATGTAGCTCTTTCAGTCATAAGCGATTTCTGAAATGGACTGAAAAACCACATTTAACATTGCATACCTTTAGACATAAAAAAGAAGACGATAGCGATGCGTAGATTGAGAATTTTTCTCAGTTTCCCATCTACTACCCCACCCCTATGCTACGCCATCGCAAGTCGAGTGCTAATTAACTGTTTTAAAACAAGTCCCATCGAATTCTGACTGGTAGAAGCCGAGATATACGAGTGAACAAACTGATAAACTGACAAACTGACAAACAAATTTTCTTGTCCTCTGATTATTAGCTTCGCCTTTCGGGCTCGCAATAAATTTATTACACAATGGAAAATATTTACATTTTATCTAAATGAATGACGCTCCAGTTAATTAACCAAATTAACAACAATCACTGATCACACTCAGCTTAGTTGCAAAACACCGGACTTCGTGGATACTCTTGGGTGAAGTCGGACCTTAATAGTATCTAAGTAAATAGAAGGAAAATGGATTTTTATACAAAAAACTGGAATACTCAATAATATTCTTACCTTGGAGTCTCACTTCTTCTCCATGTTCTCTGCTCGCAATTGGTTGCTTGTGGTTGCGGGATAGAACTATGGCAACAATGCGCTTGCAGATGGAACTTTTAGAAGCTTCTGCTCGTGGAAACATCCTCTCCTTAACATCAAAAACAACGGACACCTTGACACGAGGAGACAACCCAGCATAACAGACTGAATGTCACAATGGCCAGCAATACGAGTAAAGTAGTATTTATGTAGTTGGGAAGACTCGACCTCCACTTAATGACGGTATGAACTGGACCGAAGTGTCACAGTATCTTCTTCGTATAGTGCATGACATCACCAAGAGAGATTCCATCCATGAATTAGATTCGATTCGAGAGACGGCTGCCCTTCACCAACGAAGAGGGACCAGAAACAACTACAACTACAGAGATCTGGATAAGATTGCATCCCAGCGGAGCTAATTAAATCAGGAGATCCTGCATTACACCATCAAGCAGTTCATGAAATAATAGTCCTTGTATAGGAAGAAGAAACGATTCCAGAGGACTGCAGAATAGATGTCCTGTGCCATATATCCCATATCACAACGTGCAACAACTATCGTGTTGAGTACCGCTTATAAGACTACCTCTTCTATCTTATAAGACAGGAAGGCCTCATACGTTAAGGACATCAGTGGCTTCATCCCAGGCTATTTAACAACTGATTCGATGTCCAGAGTTCCAAGAGTCCCTACACCATCTGTTTATAAACTTTAAAGCCGCCAGTACTAGACCATGTTTGTAGAGCCAAATATGAGGATGATGACAGGAGGAACAACCTGATTAGAGCTTTTAAAGTTAAGTTAAGTTTCAAGAGATGGAATTCGACATCCTAATTAAACTGACACCATGACCAATGTTATAAGCCATGTAAAGATATTCGGATTATTGTTAAGCCCATTCCACTTTTTTGAATGTGATCTGACAAGGGGATTGACAGACCTCTGCAACATGGCGTTGGAGAAACTGACCCGAGCCTTTGATTTGACGAAAAAGAGCAATCCTCTTTAAGTCCATCCAGATGTTGAAAAGCAAAAGAGCTGTACAAGAAGCCTTTATCCAGATCGAGCGGGAGGGCTGTACATACGTGAGAGTAGAAAAGAAAGTACACGGATGTAGTCGAGCGATCCCTCCATCAAGATAATCCCCTAATAGCCGTGGTCTGTTTGTTTGTCTGTATGGAAATAACGCTTTTATGTCGCCTCATCCCGCCGCAACCACGAGATATATAGAAGCCATATTAACAACATAGGATCGTTAAGTGCTGCGATAAGTTAAAGTTTTTTTCGACCCGTTAGATGGCGCTGGAGTCGAAATATTTATGCATATTTGTGTTGTCTGTTGGGATTTGGTTCATATTTACACCATATGCTCGTTTGGTGCTCCGATGAAAAATGGTGAAATGGTAAATGGTTAGGTGGTAAAAAGTATATAGTATATAGTGTAGTATAATAATAATATTCGCCGCGACAGACTGATGCGGTCCGAGGCCATTCGTTTTGTGCGTTAAATATTTTTGCACACAAATGGACGGGACATACAATATAATGCCGTATCCGAATGGTGAATTGAGAAGATTTCCGTGACAAGTTATTACTCTCGGATGTTTGTCAGATATTCGTAATAATAAAACAAAATTTGGTAATTGTGGGATTCGAACCTCGAACTTCCTGCTAAATTTCCTTCCTGCAATTTTGAAGAAATACAATTCTTTTACAATCTCGGGTCAATTGTAGCATCCGCTATCTGGATATCTGGATAAAGTCGCTAGCAGCACGGAGTCAGAAATACACGCACGGTTTTTTAAAGTCAACGAAGCCTACTTTAATCTGTCAAGACTCGTTTTAAAAACAATTAAGCCTACTTTAGTCTGTTAAGACTCCTTTTTAAGTCAACAAAGCCTACTTTAGTCTGTCAAGACTTGCTTTAAAAACAATTAAGCCTACTTTAGTCTGTCAAGACCCCTTTTTTAAGTCAACAAACCCTACTTTAATCTGTCGCGGCTTTTTTTAAAGTCAACGAAACCTACTTTAATCTGTCAAGACTCGTTTTAAAAACAATTAAGCCTACTTTAGTCTGTCAAGACCCTTTTTAAGTCAACAAACCCTACTTTAATCTGTCGCGGCTTTTTTTAAAGTCAACGAAGCCTACTTTAATCTGTCAAGACTCGTTTTAAAAACAATTAAGCCTACTTTAGTCTGTCAAGACCCTTTTTAAGTCAACAAACCCTACTTTAATCTGTCGCGGCTTTTTTTAAAGTCAACGAAACCTACTTTAGTCTGCCAAGACTCTTTTTAAGGCAACATAACCAACTTTAGTCTGTCAGGACTCGTTTTAAAAACAATTAAGCCTACTTTAGTCTGTCAAGACCCTTTTTTAAGTCAACAAACCCTACTTTAATCTGTCGCGGCTTTTTTTAAAGTCAACGAAACCTACTTTAGTCTGCCAAGACTCTTTTTAAGGCAACATAACCAACTTTAGTCTGTCAGGACTCGTTTTAAAAACAATAAAGCCAACTTTAGTCGGTCAAGACTTTTTTTTAAGCCAACGAAGGCTACTTTAGTCTGTCAAGACTCTTCTTAAAGCCAACAAAGCCTAATTCAGTCTGTTAGGAGTCTTCATATCAACAAATTCAATAGCTGGTATACAGACATCGTAAAAATCATCAAGCTCGGTAGGATCCGGATGGCATTGGTGAGGAGGATGCGGTAAACTTTGTAAGTTGGGGAGACGCAAACTGAAGGTGTTACTGCCATGCTTCATATCATCATATTTGGCTCTGCAAGCGGGGTCCGGTCCTGGCCCTATCTCTTTTCCTAATTTAATTCCTTAAAAAAAATTGAGGATAATGTTAATTTTTTAAGACTCATTCTGTGCTATTAGCCCATAAAACAGCACTCGACTACTTACCTTTTGCTCGTACGGGTAGCATCCTTGGTTTGCCAGCCATCCAAACTCCAACCTGGCTTAACTCACCATTTCTATGTTGCTTGAAGAATTCGTTATGAAACTATAATTGGAAAAAAAAAATAGACTCCAGCCAGCCAGCTTCCCTGTTGCTACAAGAAAGTTCTGTTTGGCCAGAAATAAATCTTTGACATTTCGTTTCGCTCAGCCAACTCGGTTTTCATTTCTATCGTGGTTGAACGCCTTAACCGTAACTACTGCACCTTTTAGTGCCCAACTCTCACGGAAAAACATCGGCCACCTTAACCCCTAGTTGCACAGTATTTTTCTCTGAGGTACCTCTATTCGCTCGAAACTTACCAACAGAAAAGCTTACCTGGTTTCTCATATAGAGAGGAGGATATGCCATGGATTGAGCGATAATTACAAAATTCGTAAAAACCAAACCAAAATCAAAAAACTACAATACAACAACAATCAGAGATTTTGAGAAATAAAGAAACGAAAATGCTTACTACGCTTGAAAGTTGCACGATAGAAATCCATTACTATCTCCAATGTCTCCATCACCAGGACCACAACTACCACCAACACCACCAACACCACCAGTACCACCATCCACACTATTATTGCTGTTATCACTTGTTCGGCTTGTGTAAGTGTTCCCAGTGTTCCCATCATTGGAATTGCCCGAGTAGTTATTTCCGATGTTGACATGAAAGTTACTTCCGTTTGTCGTTCCACCGCTATCGAAATTATCATTTGAACCGGCACCGCCGCCGCCGCCGCCGCTTCCGGCAACGCCACCACCACTGCTACCGCCACCACCTGATCGTGTGGTTGGTGATGATGACGGGTCGTATTTACGCGGTCTACCTCTGGAAAGGTGGCGTCGCTTGACAAACTCATTGTCGTCCACCATCCAAAACGATCCAAAGTCATCCTCATAGCGAACAAAGCATTTGTGCAACGACAGGTTCGTACGAATCGCATTCTATGCATGTGTATGGTTGTTGTGTGTGTGTGTGTGTTGGTAAGTGTCAGCGATCAGGCAAATGTCAAATGAATGACAGAAATAATAATTTTTTGTAAAATGGTGGCCGGTGTCGTCGGTGTATCGGTGTGTGCGACGGCAAAGATACGAGTTACGATACATATAGTTAAGGATAGGGATAAAGTAAAGTGATAAAAAAAATGCGGTAAATATTGAATGAGATAGTGAGAAAGAAAGAGAGAGAGAGAAGGAGAGTTCAAAAAGAAGTTTCAAAAACATTTGGTTTTTCTAATAACAATATGCCAGGTTGACATATGTACGTCATGCCATCACTTCACAGCGGCTGTCATCTCTAGAATATACCGTTATTGCCATCTTCTTTTTTTTGTCAATCAGTTGTGGAGGTTTGTTTGATTCTCCACATCTGGCAATGCTGGCGGAACAACAATCTACCAGAATACAAAAACCAGAAGGATATTAAAAGAATTGACTAAATTTCAGTTTGGCTTTATTGCAAAGCCATCCCCTCCTTGACCATAAACGAACACTGACGCCCCCACCCAACCCCAAGTTCCCTCAGAAGTACGTCTTTGAGGGTGCTAACCCCTTGGTCGTTTAAATCTAGTATGTGGCTCAAGAATAATCTGGTTATAGAAACAACAGAGCTTCCAACGAAATGAATTTTTTCATTACAAGATCACAAGAAGACGCTCTGAAGAAATGCTTGAAAGAAGCCCTTTTCATAACCTAGCTAAGGCATGCACCACCCAATTGCATAGTTAGCTTAAGCTAACCTGTATGCCCAGCCAAATAAAAGGATGACTTAGAAAATCTTAGTTTTTGCCTACTCACAAGAAGAAGAAAACATCACCTTGTGTGGCTTGCTGTGCTGATCGGGGGTAAGGAAGGCCCAGAATTATGCAATAGATGAACGCGATTATTATTAAGCCGATCATAGCATCGGCAGAGAGGAAGACATAAAATAAGCTCCACAAGAAGAGTATCGGAAAAAGTTTAGAGGCTGGCCGTTCGTCTTAACAGCAGAGGTGTGGTGGACCCTTTAAAGCAAACCTAAAGAAACGTAAGCTACGCTTGGGCATGGCAGGTGGCATCACGAATGCCAAGACAAGAAGAGAATTAAAGTTGCTACTACTGCCAGGCCGATTCCGCTAACAAGCATGTCATGCGATAAAGTTGGTGACATCAAGAAGAACTTTGAACCCAAGAGGAAATTCAGGCTTGTAACTAAATACCAAATACACCAAGGACCCATTCAAGCTGGCAAAAAAGTACAAGAAACATAGAATAGCGATGGTGTCAGAAAGCCAAGCAGCAATCTAGGTCCTAGATGCATTCCACATTACGTCAATGCTCGCCGAGGACTTAAGAGCTAAACTGAATAGAATTGACGAGGACAACAACTAGTATGAAGTATACTAGGTGCCGGGACACAGCAATAAAGAAGACAATGAAGCAGACAGTCCGATAGTATGACTAGAACCATTCGTTGGTATTGGATTGGCATTGAAGCAACAGCGGTAGCCTATAAGATGGGAAATCTTCCTGGTCTACAGCAGACGAAGGAAAATGTTGGGGAGCAATAACCCAAAGAGTTCTCGGATAATACTGGGAATGACAAGAAGTAATGTAAGAAACATTCCTTAGAGGAGATTGCAGGCTGAGAAGATACCGAAGGAAATTTGGGCTGACAGTAGATGGAAACTGTAGGATATGACCCAAAGAGGTCTCGGATAATACTGAGAATGACAAGAAGTAATGTAAGAAACATTCCTAATAAGAAATTGCAGACTGAGAAGACACTTAAGGAAATTTGGGCTGAAAGTAGATGGAAACGTAGGATATGACCCAAAGAGGTTTCGAATAATACTGGGAATGAGCAGAAGAAATGTAAGAGACATTCCCAATAGGAAATTGCAGACTGAGAAGACGCTTTAGGAATTTGGGGCTGAAAGTAGATGTCAACTGCAGGCTATATCCCAAAGATGTCTCGGATAATACCGGGAATGACAAGAAGTAATGTAAGAAACATTCCTAAGTGGAAATTGCAGGCTGAGAAGATACCTAAGGAAATTTGAGCTGACAGTAGATGGAAACTGTAGGATATGACCCAAAGAGGTCTCGGATAATACTGGGAATGACAAGAAGTAATGTAAGAAATATTCCTTAGAGGAGATTGCAGGCTGAGAAGATACCTAAGGAAATTTAGGCTGAAAGTAGATGGAAACGTAGGATAAGACCCAAAGAGGTTTCGAATAATACTGGGAATGAGCAGAAGTAATGTAAGAGACATTCCTAATAGGAAATTGCAGACTGAGAAGACACTTAAGGAATTTTGGGCTGAATGTAAATGGAAACTGTAGGAAACAACCCAAAGAGTTGTCGGATAATACTGGGAATGAGAAAAAGTAATGTAAGAATCATTCCTAAGAGGAAATTGCAGGCTGAGAAGATACCTAAGGAAATTTGGGCTGACAGTAGATGGAAACTGTAGGATAAGACCCAAAGAGGTCTCGGATAATACTGGGAATGACAAGAAGTAATGTAAGAGACATTCCTAATAGGAAATTGCAGACTGAGAAGACACTTAAGGAATTTTGGGCTGAAAGTAGATGTCAACTGCAGGCTATATCCCAAAGATATCTCGGATAATACCGGGAATGACAAGAAGTAATGTAAGAAACATTCCTAAGAGGAAATTGCAGGCTGAAAAGACACCTAAGGAAATTTGGGCTGACAGTAGATGGAAACTGTAGGATATGACCCAAAGAGGTCTCGGATAATACTGGGAATGACAAGAAGTAATGTAAGAAATATTCCTTAGAGGAGATTGCAGGCTGAGAAGACACCTAAGGAAATTTAGGCTGAAAGTAGATAGAAACGTAGGATAAGACCCAAAGAGGTTTCGAATAATACTGGGAATGAGCAGAAGTAATGTAAGAGACATTCCTAATAGGAAATTGCAGACTGAGAAGACACTTAAGGAATTTTGGGCTGAATGTAAATGGAAACTGTAGGAAACAACCCAAAGAGTTGTCGGATAATACTGGGAATGAGAAAAAGTAATGTAAGAATCATTCCTAAGAGGAAATTGCAGGCTGAGAAGATACCTAAGGAAATTTGGGCTGAAAGTAGATGTCAACTGCAGGCTATATCCCAAAGATATCTCGGATAATACCGGGAATGACAAGAAGTAATGTAAGAAACATTCCTAAGAGGAAATTGCAGGCTGAAAAGACACCTAAGGAAATTTGGGCTGACAGTAGATGGAAACTGTAGGATATGACCCAAAGAGGTCTCGGATAATACTGGGAATGACAAGAAGTAATGTAAGAAATATTCCTTAGAGGAGATTGCAGGCTGAGAAGACACCTAAGGAAATTTAGGCTGAAAGTAGATAGAAACGTAGGATAAGACCCAAAGAGGTTTCGAATAATACTGGGAATGAGCAGAAGTAATGTAAGAGACATTCCTAATAGGAAATTGCAGACTGAGAAGACACTTAAGGAATTTTGGGCTGAATGTAAATGGAAACTGTAGGAAACAACCCAAAGAGTTGTCGGATAATACTGGGAATGAGAAAAAGTAATGTAAGAATCATTCCTAAGAGGAAATTGCAGGCTGAGAAGATACCTAAGGAAATTTGGGCTGACAGTAGATGGAAACTGTAGGATAAGACCCAAAGAGGTCTCGAATAATACTGGGAATGAGCAGAAGTAATGTAAGCTTTAACAGAAAGAGGTCTCGAATAATACCGGGAATGAGCAGAAATAATGAAAGAAACAGGAAATTGCAATAAAACAGCAATGCATGAAATGCTGAATTGCTGATGTAGGGATTGAAATGAAATTAGTCGTTTTGAAGACACATCGAATAAAAGATCAAAACCTTTGAAGATCTGCGCATAAAACTAATTATAACGGTTTCGGTTCGGATTTAACCCTTTCGCAATGCATAAATTGCTGAATTGCTGAATTGAGCTCACATCAGTGAAAATAATTATTTCTGGCACAATTGCAATTGCCTGCAAAATATTATTCAGGCTACTATTGGAGAGTGATCTTAGTTGGAACGCAAAACGTTAGATGGTGGCGCTGAATTCAGTTGCTGAGTTGCTGAATTGCCAAATCGGGAACTGAAATGAACTTGGTTATTTTGAAGATACATTTGCAGAAGAACTTGTTTTTATAAGTGTTCTGTGAATATTGGCTCCAGCGAATTTTTAATCAAATCCTTTTTCTATCATTAGACAAGTCTGTCTTTGCGAATAGATCTCAAAAGACACCTTCCTTTCAGACAGGGGACTTATTAATTATTTTACTTTAATGCGTTGCAACGAGATAAAGCTGGCCTTAGACCGTCCAAGGGCTAGTAAAGCCATATTTCTTCAACAACAAAATACATCATCTCTCCGAAAGTGGAGTGCAAATGCAGGCACTAAGATAACATCTCAATATGCTCCAGAGATTGACTTTCTTCTCTGGCTGTACGAGGAAGTACTAGTACGAGAGTGACACAGTGAATATGCCACAGTACAATACTACTACCAACAGTAGAGTCTGTAATAATAAACTGTCAATTCGGACATATTGAAGAACATAGAAATTTGGATAGACATCATCTTATAGGTTATAGCAAGCAATTGCATTTTATATAACAAACAAATTAAAAAATTGAAAACAGTCAACAATGAGTCACAATAACGGTACTTCTTAGACTCCACTGTAGAATGACAGCATCATATGTACATTTCTGTCAACCATTGCTGTCATCGTTATTATCGGTTAAGCATTATTTCTTTCTTTTTTTTCCAATATATATATGCACTAAAGTTTTATCATTAAAAATACTATATAAAAATTGTTTGTTATGTTCGTTAAAATAATTTAAAAATTACGTTTTTAAAAATGTATTTAAAAGTATTTTTATAAAACTATGAAGTACGAAAGTATTGGTTGCGTTTTTGCTTTCTCGCAACAATATACTGTATATGATTTAATTGATTCTCGGTTAAATGAAATTTCGATTAAATAATTTACACAGATATTGGTAAATAATTAATAAAAATTATTTTCGCTGAAACTCGATCATATCAACTGCTGATCCATATATTTTGGCATTTATTTACGCGTACATATTCCAAACTAAGAGCCTTTTAAGGTATAGTTTGTATTTAATCGGGAAATCTTGCCTTACATACATTTGTCCATATAATCGAGAATCTACTGTAATTATTTTTGTTTTTCTTAAATAGCGAATTAGCTTAGAAGAGTTAAAAACATGCTCGAAATTCGTATTAGAGAAAGATTTAAAGATATAATAATGTAAGAGAAAGTAAATAATTTAATTTAAATAAAAAAAAATCTAAATGAAGGCTTTGTTAACCACAATATAATTCTAACAAGTTAGCAAAAGCTTAATTAGACTAACTAGCAGTAGCTAGTAAGAATAAGAAGACGGGAGGCTAAAACACGACCAGCAAAATATGATGGAGATGATGAGTGAATCGTTTTGCTTTCATGTTACTGTAAACGACTTTGAGAAACTTAATTTTCTACAAAAAAAATATACCATCGCCATCTATTGGAAATGTCGAAACTATGTGTTGCAAAATGGCGTAAAACAAATGCAGTCCAATGTATAACACTAAACGCCATTTAATGAGAATTCGCTTAGTACTTAAAAGTTGTCAAATAAAGTACTAAGAGTGTAGCGCTATAAATAGTTGTTTGGTACAATGGCGATTATAAGTGGAGTGAAGCTGGCACGGAAAGTTTCTAAAAATTGTTGAACGTATACGAATATATTTAAATACGCCAGCCAATTTGCTGCAGATCATTGGCCCATAAGGTCCTTGTCCATACTAGAATCTAGCTGACCGATAAATGGAACTTTCGAGAAAAGATCAATGGAATATAAATAGCTCAGTAATTCGCCGCAAATCAGTTAGTTATTCATTTGAATTTAGTCAGTAAAGTGAAGCCCAGAAGATTTGTGTACTGGAAACTAGCTGATTAGATAAATGGAACTTTCGGGAAGAAATCAACTGAGTGAAAATATCTCAGTAATTCGCCGCAAATTAGTTAGTTACTAATTGGAATTTAGCCAGTGAAGTGAAGCCCAGGAGGTCCTTGTCCATCCTAGACACTACCTGACCAGTGAATGGAACTTTCGGGAACAAATCAACTGAGTGAAAATATCTCAGTAATTCGCCGCAAATCAGTTCGTTATTAAATTGAATTTAGTCACTGTAGTAAAGCCCAGAAGGTCCTTGTCCACACAAGAAATTAGTTAACCGATAAATGGAACTTTCGAGAGGAGATAAATACATCAGTAATTCGCCGCAAATGAGTTAGTTATTCATTTCAATTTAGCGAGTGGATTGAAGCCCAGAACGTCCTTGTCCATACTAGAAACTAGCTGACCGATAAATGGAACTTTCGAGAGGAGATCAACTGAGTGAAAATACCTCAGTAATTCGCCGCAAATTAGTTAGTTACTAACTGGAATTCAGCCAGTGAAGTGAAGCCCAGAAGGTTCTTGTCCATCCTAGAAACTAGCTGACCGATAAATGGAACTTTCAAGAAAATATCAATAGAGTATAAATATCTTGACTAGCAACAAGTCAAAAGTTGTCAGGCAGTGCCAAGCTGAATAGGCTTCAGTAAGCCAAAGCATGAACCTAACCCGGGGCACAGCGACATTGACGGAAACGAGAAAGCGGATGAACTAGCGAAGAAGAGCGTAACGCGTCCTCACTTTCCATATCAACAAGGCACAACTAAGGTGCCCGCACAATACTTTTTGCAGAAGCTGCAGTGATGTCATTGAGAGGGAAACTCTCATCTTTGATCTCTGCAAATTGAAAAAACCTTTCTTTGCTAGTCAGAGGAAGCTTTCAGAGTGCCAGATCACCGATCTGATGTCGTACCTGAACGCTACAGGTTGGCTATAATCATTCCGATAGTCTATCACGTCATAAAGTTGAGTGAAAATTATTACAAATCTTGGAAGTGTAATACTCAGAGTGAACGACAGTGCAGGTCAGAAAAAGTGAACCATCAACTATTGTGTTAAATTTCAAAACCAGTCTATATCTTTAACAAAATCTGTATCGCATTCGATTACTGTCTCGAAAATACTTTAGCAATATTTTATCATTTACCATTCACTCTCGGGTAAAATAAAGTATTTGCTGTCAGTCAACAAAATGGCATACCAATAAGACCAACGTCAGAACATAACATTAGACAGCTATTACAAAATTAATTTGTTTCATGTGTTACGGCACATTTTTTCCAATTGGGTTTATCAAATATGCGTGAAGTTAGTTGCGCAAAATAAATCCCTCAGGGCACAGGTGACAGATTAGGTGGTTCGAAAAAATTATTTAATAACAGAAAACAACGCCATTTAAATGTAAAAAATAAATATAAAAAATAAATCAACAAAAAATAAAGTAAATAAATAAATAATAATTTTAATAAAATAATAAAAAATTAAATGGCAGGTTAATCGATAGAGTTAAAAATATTTAGAACATTTGAAAAGTATTAAAGTATTAAAGATTTTAAGGGGAATTAGAGCATAAAAATGAATTTAAATTTAATTTAGTTTATCATAAAAAGAATATCTAAATTTTAATATATATATATATATATATTTTTTTATTAAAATAAGAGAGAAAAATTGTAGTGTACGAAAAGTTTAAAAGAATTGAAATTTTTAAAAGAATTTAAAAATATTTAATTATGATAAAAAATATAATATTAGGTTTTATAAATTTTTATATAAAATTCATTGAATTTAAATCAGAGATGTTAGTGTATATAATAATACGTAAGTAATAAATTTGAGAGGAATAAAAATTAAATAAAATATTTTGATTTAATTAATAATAAAAAATACAAAAAAAAAATCGGCAATAAATATTAAAATTTATTAAAATTAAATTAGTAATTGTTAAATTGTAAAAGAATAATTATTATTTAAGTTATTAAACTATTGATAAAAATTTATTAATTAAAAAAATTTTAAATTAGGGAAATTGAATTTTATTAAAATTAAATTAATTTAATTATTAATTTTTAATTAAAAAAATTTGTAAATCTATTATATTTTAAAAAAGAATAATTATTATTTAATTTTTTTAATTATATATAAAAATTTAATAGGTAAAGAAATGTATAATTAAGGAAATATAATTTTATTAAAATTCAATTAATTTAATTATTAATTTTTAATAAAAAGAATTTGTAAATTTATTAAATGTTAATTTTTTTTTTATTAAAATTAAATTAATTTAATTATTAATTTTTAATTAAAAAAATTTGTAAATCTATTATATTTTAAAAAAGAATAATTATTATTTAATTTTTTTAATTATATATAAAAATTTAATAGGTAAAGAAATGTATAATTAAGGAAATATAATTTTATTAAAGTTAAATTAATTTAATTATTAATTTTTAATAAAAAGAATTTGTAAATTTATTAAATGTTAAAAAAAAATAATTATTATTTAAGTTATTTTTTAAATGTTGATAAAAAATTTAATAAAAAATGTAATGTAAGTTTAAGGAAATATTTTTTTCTAAAACCAGAAGTGGCATAATATGGAGTCAAGTCAAGACTGCTACCATCCTGAGCGTAGAGACCACAAACAAACAACAGACTCACCACCCTTAATGAAGGGAGAGTAAGTGCTGTAGCTGAGATATAGCTCGATATAGATGCTTGGTATAGAAAAATACTGCTGGAAGAAAAATCAAGTCCACTGGACTCAGTCATCTCAAAGAGATTTGCCTTAAAAGCCAGTGATATGGTAACATGGTTCGTACAGTTGGCTGAGATTCTCGATGTTGTTGCTATGCAAAATTAAATTGTTGCCATTCATTGGTTTTTTAGATACGTAATCTCTAGATACGATCTGTGTACAGTGGCGAAGCGTTTATATAAACCGATCGGTACAGGGTTCCCTTAAAGTTTGAGATAACTCAGGGAATGCAACTGTTTTGTTGGTTTTCTTTAATGAACTACATAAAGATGATCGAAAGGACAGATAATTTACAATTATATAGGGTCAATTGTGTTGATAAACCCTTCAACTCCAGTCATAATGCACACAGTCCGGTCAGATCCACGGAGACCTCACTGTATGGACAGACTACGTGCATCTTCCCAACAATGCACCTTCTTAGACATCGAAGTGGCCTTTGATAATGCATTACACAATGCAGTATGAGTACCCTGGAGACAAGAGAACTGGACAGCATGACTATTAGATGCTGCGTACAAGAACAGCGGTGACTATACTTTGGGGCAAAACAAACCAGTATGGCCTGAAATATAAGAGGTGGTTAACAGGGAGTGTTACGAGTATCTTCCATTCAGTAAGAAGAAGATGGCTCCATTCTAACATCGGATGAGGATGGTCCTAGAAATTGGAGGAAGCATTTTCATTTTTAAACCTGATTGACCCTAGTAGAGCTCCACCTTACTCAAATAAGCTGTCCGCACCAGCTTATACCTGAATTTGCACCATGCCTCTAAAAAGCTTCAAGATCCAAGCCACAATCAAAGCATTAAAGACAGACAGAGCGGTAAGACTTGTTGCCATTTCTGCTGAGATTTTTCAACGAACTCTTAAGTACATCAGCAGAAATCGTAAGCCCTCTTATAAGAAGTGCTTGTGAAAAAGGAAAAGTTTCTCAGAAGAGTGAAAAAATTGGGAATAACAATCAATCTTAACAGAGTGTGGCAACTGTGGGTGCATTTTTGTCCTTCCCGCGATCTCCAATATATTTGCAAAGGCTCTAAGTCTTAGGTTAGAGCTCATAGCCGACTATTGAATTACAAGAATGCTTGCTAGCTTAAGATGCATAGAACCAGCGAATAGATTATAAAAATGCTTGCTAGCTTAGTTGGAGCCAATCAAAGTATATCTTGAGTATCCGATTCACGATAAGAAGTCGATAAGGCTTTTGTTAGCGTAAGCTGATATTTAATTCAGTGTACCTTGCGCAGAAGAGGCTGGTATTTTGGTTAAACTTATATCTAAGATCGTGCATAATGGTAAGGTGTCAGATGATTTTAAAGTCAAAAGTGGTATGCGGCAAGGCAGTGTACTGTCACCAGTTCTTTTTCTTGTGGTCATCAGCCATGTTATTCGTGCTACTCTAAGGACTAACAGCTGACATCGACACATTATCTTAAACACCCGGACACACGCTGACGTCATACATATAGATTAATGGAATGTTGCATGCGCTTGAAGTAAAATTTAAAGAAGGCGGATGGAGCTGAGGCTATTGTTTTTCGCCGTTGAAGACAGCAGGTCCAAGAAATGAATCAAGTTCTAAGGCGTTTGTTTAAATTTCTTGACTGGGAGTCCAGTTTAACAATAGCCCAGTCGCTCACGGTGTATCCGGATACCTGGCACCCTCCAGATTCTAGACCTCTTGCTTTATCTGAATACGCGGATCTCTGTGCAGATGGACCACCCTTTTTCCGCCACTCATGGGAATCCAAATGACAGACAGAAATAATTGTTCTTTTGGTAGTTGGGCGCAACGGTCGGCATGGGTCTGCCTTGGAAGTTAGGCCTTCTACTGGCAGCGTTAGGATTGTTGCACCTCATGGCCGTTCCGATGCCAGTAATCTAGTAGGCGCATCTGATGAATGTTCGCGACAATGCTCCCGATCTAGTTCGTCTACCGGCAATGCAACTGCATCGGTGGGTAGTGGTTTGACTACTGGCGACAAGCGCAGGTTGGCTTTGACAGATAGGCTTTCTACTGGCAGCGTTATGATTGTGGCACCTCATGGCCGTTCCGCTGCCAGTAATCTAGTAGGCGCATCTGATGGATGTTCGCGACAACACACTCCATCTAGATCGTCGTACAAGGAATGGCATACTGCAGTGCGGATACTAAAGGCCAGTGACCAACAGTACACCGAAGCAGGACGCCAAGTAAAAATGGACCGAACCCCATATTGAGAAGCATGAACAACGGACCAGCAATGACTCAACGTCTAAGCGACAGAGATCGGTTCAATTTTCAAAAAGACCTGCAGTGCACATCACCAGCACACTTAGTCACTCCATCGTTACATCTCAGAGGTCTTTCAGTGATGATGTCCTTAAGGACAAAATCGTAGCCGCATCGTGATAGATCGCAGCGACACTGATGGAATTATCTCTCCAGAACGGTGGGTGGCAATTAGTCAAGATAAAGCTCTCTGGGGTAGCTTCTTGACTTTTATGAAGAAGCAAACAGGACCACCTGCGGCTAGCTTCAAGGCCCTATTAAGCTAATCGCGTGTGATGACTTGAGATCTCGCAATATCTATAAATAGGCCATTAGCAGTCTAGAGAGGTTTGGCCGGGCGCTAAGCTCGAGGTCGTTGCGAGCCGACCGAGAGCTTACACCTGGATCCCAACTGAACCCTCCTCTGCGGATGGAATACAACAGCTCCTTCACATTTGCAATCCCTCACTCCAAATCAATGACTGAAAAGTCGCCAAGTTGGAGGAGCAAAGAGGTTCCTACAGATCCGCGATTGTCGTGATCAACCAAAAAACCCGTGCTCCTCTGGCTGAGACTAAAGGCCTGGTAAGATTTGGATTGGGCATAGGTACGCCCGTGATCTTCATCATTCTTATGCCATTTTTGGTTTTATTTGTTTTTTTTTTCTTTAGTGTAGATAAGTGTATAAGGAGAGTAAGAGGAAAATACGTTTTAAGAAAATTCAAAATAATTGAAAAAATAGTTTCTGTTTTTTTTTTTTTTGGCAAAGAATCGACGCAACACAACCTACCCAAATGCCAGATTGCGATTGGCGGCGCTTACACCATGCCCACCACCGGACATGTTGGCCGCTGCTGCTACCGCCGTCGATCGTTGAGGGCGCCTTTTATAAAATTCGATCTCGTCGACCGTCCAAACGGCGCCTTTCACATTCTCAACCCGCATAAAGCATTTGTGCAGCGACAAATTGTGACGCACCGCATTCTTTATGTTTATTGGTTATATCGTGTTATTAAAGAATTATTTTATTTGCATTGTTTATTAGGTGATAGAGCAATTGATTGATTGACAAAAGAAAAAACAAAATTCATTAAAAAAGGAAAACAACGTCGTCCGGCAGGTATCGCTTTCGCAGCCATCCGCTATGCTATTGCTTGAGAGACAAATAACTTAATGGAATGCATATACACTATTTACTTAATTGTACGCATCTGTACTATAAATACTTACTGATACACACATACACATGTATATATATATAAAGTTACCAAGTAAAGCATTTTTTTTTAGAAAAAATTGCTAATCTTACCTTCCAGGTGGCCGCATTCCGCCGGAAATAGCAAAAAGTATTTTGGAACCAATTGTATATCTCATTCAGGGTTAATTGCTTATCCGCTGATTCAATAATAGACTGATTGGGAAGGGGAATAGAAGAATATTGGTAATTAAACGAAAATGAAAAATTTCAGCAGCATTATTGTCCGAAAAACCATTATGATCGGCAGCTTCAGAACATGTGACTATGACTACCATAAAGGGAAATGCTTGGTATGACTTAAGCTGCAAAGAGGCTACTAGGAACCGTGAGGTATGCTTTTGGTTATATAAAAAAAAAAAAAAAAACCCCACTGTGGAAAACCGAACCAAATTTAGAAACGAGTCCGTAATGATTGCAATGCTTGCCAAATTGATGTACATACTTCGCGCCGCGGCTTTATCTACTGGAAACGGAGGAATTCAAATTGGACTCTTACATCTAAACTCAAACATCTGGACTACGCTGAAGACGTTTGTTTACTCTCACACAGAAATATGGAGCTGCACCAAATGACACCAACGATCGAGAGGTAGGCAAATGTTGTGGGTTTTAAGGGCGAAATCATCAACCGCGGCATTAACTCAGTAACTAAAGTTAACATTGCTGGACAGCCGGTAGAGAGAGAGTAGAGAGTTTCCAATATCTTGGGAGTATTGGAAGCCGGTAGAGAGAGTAGAGAGTTTCCAATATCTTGGGAGTATTGGAAGCCGGTAGAGAGAGTAGAGAGTTTCCAATATCTTGGGAGTATTGGAAGCCGGTAGAGAGAGTAGAGAGTTTCCAATATCTTGGGAGTATTGAAAGCCGGTAGAGAGAGTAGAGAGTTTCCAATATCTTGGGAGTATTGAAAGCCGGTAGAGAGAGTAGAGAGTTTCCAATATCTTGGGAGTATTGGAAGCCGGTAGAGAGAGTAGAGAGTTTCCAATATCTTGGGAGTATTGGAAGCCGGTAGAGAGAGTAGAGAGTTTCCAATATCTTGGGAGTATTGTCTCGACCGAAGGTGGAACCGAACAGGACATTGTCAATCGAATCGGAAAAGCAAAATCAGTGTTTGGAATGATGTACGTCATGATATGGCGAAGCAATGCGAGCAACTTAAACACCAAGTTGCGACTGTTGTTCCGTTCAAATGTTGAATCTGTGCTGTTGTATGGGTGCAGCACTTGGAAGGTGACCGCTATTGTCACAAAAAGATTACAAACATTCGAAAAATAGGCGCCTACGGAACATCAAAAGGGTTCTCTGTCCTAATCGTATCTCTAACGAGTATCTTTACCAGATAACGCATCAGGGAACCAATAGGCACAACCATTCATCCAACGACGGAAGTGGCAGTGGATTGGTCGGATACACTCCGAAAAGGCGACAGCTCTATAGCAAACTACGCAATGCAATGGAATCCGTTATCTCAGGATGGTAGAAGTTGACGAGGAGTCACGGTATTTAGGGATGAGTTGGAGAAAGCTGAAGCTCATTGCCAGGAACTACACGCAATAGCGCGTAGGCGTAGTAGAGGACCTACGGGATATAGGACATAAGTAAAGAGGGTAAACCATAGTATGTAAGATTTCTAAAAATTAAATAAATGGATTAAAAAAAAAACTTCAATGAGTGCGAATCGTAAACGATTAGACGATAGATAGATAGATAGATAGATAGACGCGTATATAATGGGCTGCGACACACTTGCTATTATTAATGATGCCATCCCCACGCCAGAGGTGAGCATCTATCACAACTCAGGAACTCATTAAACCTTCGAAGGTGAGTCGTCGTTTAAGGTGGAAATCATTAGACACTGGCTGAACAAAGCCAACCCTTTGACGCACTGACATCTGAAGATGCATCGTGGGCGTCACGTTAATTAGCAACGGTGTCGCGTCGTCCGCGATCACAGCACACTCACTCTCAACAGCAGGCGTTCCATTTAATTAGTCGGTTACGATGATGAGTGGAAAAAAAACCCGGAGCTGACGCGTCCAGACGGGATGCACCTCAATCAAACGCAACCACAACACCAACCCCAGGGGTAGAATAATTATTGTCTGCTCGTCTGTCTGTCCGTTGGTCCGGTCGTTTGTTCCTATACTAGCTTGTCTGTCCTTCTATATCTCTGCGGACGGTAGGTACTTCAGTGCAATATTTTGCACGTTCAAGTTACTTCCAGAAAGTCCGTCTCCGTCCTTCGTTCGTATGGCAGCGAAGCGAGCAAAAACTCTTAGTCGGACGGCGACTACGGAACAGTCAACCTTAATGTCTGTACACCCACCCGTTCGTTCGTTTGTTCCAATACCGAACCGTCTATGACCAGAAACTGAGACAAAAAAGTGCATTTTTGGTGAAAAATACTGCCTCGTCTTCAATTCCAGCTCCCATTCACAATGACATTCCAACTGTCAGCCAATCTGCTCGCTTCACAATTCGCAGCTAGCTCTACACTGCCCGATAGCGCGTTGCCGCCGCCTGTTCTTGCAAGAGTTGAATCCTCTGTGGGACAGATTTAGTTCCGTACTCGTCAAGTGGCTAGAGTATTAAATGATCTCAAAATTCATAAATCTGCTGGGCCTGATGGCATTCCCGCTATAGTTTTGAAGAGATGTTCTTCAACGTTGGCATTACCTCTTCTCTTATACTTCTGGAGTCGTCGCAAGGAATTGGAAAACAGCCTTTATCCAGCCTGTTCCTAAAAAAAGGCGAAACGTCATCTCTTTCCTCGTACCGACCCATTGTGCTACCTAACATCTATACTCTCTAAGGTAATGGTAACCCTGATTAACCGTCAGCTTATGAAATATCTTGAGTCACGACAACCACTCAATGATATTGTTTCCGTGGACAACATTCTACTGGTGATCTGATGGCATATCTTATCGAAAAATGGAACCAGTCTATTCACAAATTTGGAAACAGTTGCATTGTTGCACTAGATATTTCATATTCACTGTGGCATCAAGCTCTTATGTCGAAAATGAATGCTTATGGAATTAATAACACCCTGCTCGAATGGACTAGTAACTGCCTTTCTGACCGTTCAATCCAGGTCGTATTGGACGGATTCAAATCCAATGTTCACCGCATAAACGCCGGTGTTCCTCAGGGCTCTGTTTTATCTCCGACACTTTTTCTGATTTTCATTAATGATCTCCTATCCATCACCTCTCAATCAATCCATTCTTTAGCTGGAACACAGTACTCTTAACTCGCTATCTCAATTCTCGCTATGTGTGTGAACAACAAGCTTCGTTGGAATGACCACATATTTGCCATCGCCAAATATGCTGCGAGATGCTTAGGTTTCCTAAATCGGTGCAAGATGTACTTCATTCCTTCAGATCTGGCTACCATTTACAAGACGTATATTCGCCCTAAACTTGACTACAACTGTATTGTCAGGGGGCAGGTGCCTCCAAGACCACATTGCATCTACTAGACAGAGTTCAGAAGTGCGCGTTAAAACTTATTGGTGACGTACATAACGCGAAAACAATCGAATCGCTTGAACATCGTAGGAATGTTTCCTGCCTGTCACTGTTTTATCGCTTTTTCCACAAGCGGTGTTCAAAAGAAATATCCATATGTATCCCGCCCATTCTCCAACCCATCCGTAATACCCCCGTGCCTCAGCTCGAGCTCACGAGTCCACCATTAAGCCCATTTTCGGACGTACTATCCAATTCAGAGATTCCTTCTTTAGCCGCACGATAGTTGTGTGAAATGAATCACGCGCGTCATATAAGACACGCGATACGCGTCACGCGTCGCATGCGGAATATCAGAGCTGCTCGCAAAATTTCAGACCTCTAGGTGGTGGCGAAAGGTGGTTATAAATGGTCCATAAAAAACGAGAAAATTGCGGCAATTCTGGCCAAAACACGCGCCACATGCTAAGCGCGACATACGTCACTAGCGGAATATAAAAAATGCTATTTCGGACTTGGACACTCACAATTTCCAACTACCAAGGTCGTGTGGAAGGTGGTCAAAAAGGACCTTTTAGAGGACGAAAAAACACAAATGTCAACCCATCACATGAGCTGCACGCGCTACGCGTCATATGCGGAATACGAAAAATGCTACTTTGGACTTAGACCAAAAAATTTCAGCTCTCTAGGTCGTGTGGAAGGTGGTTGAAAAAGGACCTGTAAGAAGACGAAAAACAAAATTTTCGACCCATCACACGTGCTGCACACGACACGTGTCATATACGGAATATAAAAAATGCTATTTTGGACTTAGACCAAAAAATTTCAGCTCTCTAGGTCGTGTGGAAGGTGGTTGAAAAAGACCTGTAAGAAGACGAAAAAACAAAAATTTCAACCCATCACACGCGCTACATGCGGAATATAAAAATGCTATTTTGGACTTAGACCAAAAAATTTCAGCTCTCTAGGTCGTGTGGAAGGTGGTTGAAAAGGACCTGTAAGAAGACGAAAAAACAAAAATTTCAACCCATCACACGCGCTGCACGCGACACGTGTCATATGCGGAATACGAAAAATGCTACTTTGGACTTAGACCAAAAAATTTCAGCTCTCTAGGTCGTGTGGAAGGTGGTTGAAAAAGGACCTGTAAGAAGACGAAAAACAAAATTTTCGACCCATCACACGTGCTGCACACGACACGTGTCATATGCGGAATACGAAAAATGCTACTTTGGACTTAGACCAAAAAATTTCAGCTCTCTAGGTCGTGTGGAAGGTGGTTGAAAAAGGACCTGTAAGAAGACGAAAAACAAAATTTTCGACCCATCACACGTGCTGCACACGACACGTGTCATATACGGAATATAAAAAATGCTATTTTGGACTTAGACCAAAAAATTTCAGCTCTCTAGGTCGTGTGGAAGGTGGTTGAAAAGGACCTGTAAGAAGACGAAAAAACAAAAATTTCAACCCATCACACGCGCTGCACGCGACACGCGTTACATACGGAATATAAAAAATGCTATTTTGGACTTAGAAACTCACAAAATTGCAGCTCTCTAGGACGTGTGGAAAGTGGCTAAAAAGGAACTTTAAGAAGACGAAAAAATAAAAATTTCAAACCAAGACACGCGCTGCACGCGACACACGTCACACGGAAAAATTGTTATCCGTAAAGCAAACGGACATAAAGTTACGCATATCACAGACTTTAGCGACCTAAATAATTTGTAAATAGGAAATAAGTATGCCTGTAGGAATGGGCAAGGATAGATAGAGTGCTCTTGCTTTTGCACAAAGCCGCCCCTTCCAATTCAGCATCCAGGGAGGATTAATGAACTCATGGTGTTACAGGCGAACCTGCATAATGCAAAGGGCCCGTTCGCTACCCTTAGCAAGCGGTTCGCCGAGGAAAATATAACCCTTGGTCTCATCAAAGAGTCTTGGGTTATTAGCGGACAGATAAAAGGTCTACGGAACGGGACAAGTAAGTTGATCTGTAAATGCAGTGAGCCAGTGCCAAGGTTGGCTTGCTTGATCGGCACGAACATCAACTTTCTTCCTGCTGCTGATTGAAGTTCCGACCGAGAGGGAAACACAGAACATCGTGTCTGCTTCAGCATATTTCCCTGGTGACGACGACAATATTCTGGCCTTAGAGGTCCAGGATGTGATAGAACACTACCGGAACAGAAACCTCCAGTACCTCATAGGATGCGATGAATATGAACTTCATGAGTTTTTGGGCAGCAGCGACATCAATAGAAGGTTTAGAATATCTTCTTAGAAGCTATGTAGATATACAAAATCAAGGATCCAAACCTACCTTCATAAGTGCGAATCGTGAAGAGGTACTTGACCTTACTCTCGCCAGTTCATCTCCAACTTTGTTGAAAACTGGCAGGTGTCCGACGAAGACTCGCTGTCAGACCATCAACACATCAGGTTTGGCTTTCCTGGTAAGCTAGCTTCTTTAAGATATGATCCAAAGTCTACGGACTGGAATCTGTGTCGGGGACTTGTCCTCTCTAAAGTAGATATGCCTGCCACATCTATTAAGTCCACAGGGGACTTAGATGAGCCAGAGTATCAACTTAATGGTTGTTGCTCTCTACCTATCATGACAGCTTTGTCCCCAAAACCAGCTTGTGTAGACGAAAGGCTCCCTGACGGAACGACCAGCTGGCTAAGCTTAGGAAGAAAGTCGGAAAACTCTTCAACTCTTTTCCTTCCACGGAAGTGGCCCTGTTCCTGGAAATTGAGGGCACTTTCGATAACACTGGCTACGACTCTATTTCAAGGGAATTCTGTAGCAGAGGTATCGAAGTCTCGGCCGATCATTGGATAAGGGCAGGGATAGGGTTGTGTGCTTTATCCCCTTTTATGGTCACTAGTCATTGACAGTCTTCTAGTCGATCTTTACAGAGCAGGCTACATCGCCATTGGTTATGCGGACGATTTGGCGATTTTTGGTCATGCAAGTTGCTTTACTACACGTTTAAGAATGGTGCAGCAGAGAAGGACTATCCATCAATCCTTGCAAAACCATTCTAGTGTCTTTCCTGAAAAGAAGACTGGTCGATTTGGGACCTATTATCATCGAAGTTACCACATTATTCCAGGGAAGTTAAATATCTCGGCGTCATCCTTGATAAACAGCTAAACTGGCATTCTCATATCAAGTCCGCCATCGAAAGGGCCTTGTGGGCCAGTAGACGTCTCTACGGCAGAACTTTCGGTCTTAATCTTAAAATGATACAATGGATGCAAACAATGATGGTGAGACCTATTATCACGTACGCGGCCATCGTTTGGTGGCCGAAAGTTCTGGAAAGGACAACGGCAATTAAGCTGCAGAAGCTTAAAGAAGCAGAAGAATGTCACAATAACAATAAGGACGAAAAAACGCTAGAAAGAGTAGCGGACTTTGAATACTTGGGTACCATAGTCACTTGCAATGAGAAAAACCGATCAGGAAGTCCAGAAGTAAACCGAACCGAATGCTTCTATCCCATGTGCTGGTGTATGTGCATCTAATGTACTTACTTGTCGAATTAGTGAGGCATATGTAAAAGGAGGGCGCACGTCGGCGTTTTTATAAAACTCTCTGTTGCGTTGTATTTCTAAAAAAAGAGAACAATCAAGATGCGCTACAGTTGGCGTTGCTGGAATTTCACGAGAAAACAAAAAAACATTTCCGAAGCTAAATTACCTTGCTGCACGTCTAGGCCAGCTCTCTCCAACATATAAGGAAGACCTGCAAGGGAGAAGAAAGATGGAAAATTTTGTTAAATATACATACGAAACAAGTAATTGTTGAATGTTGTGTCAACCTCTGTTTCCAATTCTTCAGCTGCTTACTACATCTCTTTTCAAAGACAAACAATGTATGGGAGCCCCCCCCCCCCCCCGACTCCGCGGCCCTATCACTGCCAAATTTTAATAGAAAGTGCTGTCAACGAAAATACAAAAGTGTGCAGAGTTTCAATAAAATCGGGCATTGGGAAGTGGGTTAAAAATTGATCGAAAGATTCCACCAACGAACGACAGCACGATGCACGAACGACACCACGAACAACAGGACCATGCCGAGGCGAAGTTAATAATGAGAATTTAAAAAGAAAAAGGCCTACTTTAGTCTGTCAGAACTCCTCTTAAAGCCAACAAAGCCTGTCAAAATTCTTCTTAAAGCCAAGAAAGCCTACAAAGGTCTGTTTAGACTCCTCCTTAAGCCAACAAAGCCATCATTAGCCTTTCAAAATTCTTCTAAAAGCCAAGAAAGCCTACAAAGGTCTGTTAAGACTCCTCCTAAAGCCAACAAAGCCATCATTAGCCTTTCAAAATTCTTCTTAAAGCCAACAAAACCTACTAAAGTCTGTCAAGACTCCTCCTAAAGTCAACAAAGCCATCTTAAGCCTTTCAAAATTCTTCTTAACGCCAAATAATCCTAGTAAAGTCGGTCAAGACTCCTCCTAAAGCCAACAAAGCCATCATTAGCCTTTCAAAATTCTTCTTAAAGCCAACAAAGCCTACAAAGGTCTGTTAAGACTCCTCCTAAAGCCAACAAAGCCATCATTAGCCTTTCAAAATTCTTCTTAAAGCCAACAAAACCTACTAAAGTCTGTCAAGACTCCTCCTAAAGTCAACAAAGCCATCTTTAGCCTTTCAAAATTCTTCTTAAAGCCAAATAATCCTAGTAAAGTCTGTCAAGACTCCTCCTAAAGCCAACAAAGCCATCATTAGCCTTTCAAAATTCTTCTTAAAGCCAAGAAAGCCTACAAAGGTCTGTTAAGACTCCTCCTAAAGCCAACAAAGCCATCATTAGCCTTTCAAAATTCTTCTTAAAGCCAACAAAACCTACTAAAGTCTGTCAAGACTCCTCCTAAAGTCAACAAAGCCATCTTTAGCCTTTCAAAATTCTTCTTAAAGCCAACAAAGCCTACTAAAGTCTGTCAATACTCCTCCTAAAGTCAACAAAGCCATCTTAAGCCTTTCAAAATTCTTCTTAACGCCAAATAATCCTAGTAAAGTCTGTCAAGACTCCTCCTAAAGCCAACAAAGCCATCATTAGCCTTTCAAAATTCTTCTTAAAGCCAAGGAAGCCTACAAAGGTCTGTTAAGACTCCTCCTAAAGCCAACAAAGCCATCATTAGCCTTTCAAAATTCTTCTTAACGCCAACAAAACCTACTAAAGTCTGTCAAGACTCCTCCTAAATCAAACAAAGCCATCATTAGCCTTTCTAAATTCTTCTAAAAGCCAAGAAAGCCTACAAAAGTCTGTTAAGACTCCTCCCAAAGCCAACAAAGCCATTATTAGCCTTTCAAAATTCTTCTTAAAGCCAACAAAGCTTGAAGGATGGCATAGACCAGGACGCCAATAGTCTAGGGATGCGAAACTGGACAACATTGGCTAGAAATTGGAACCAGTGGAGACATTTTTTGCGGGAGGCCAGGACCAGACCCTGGTTGTTGAGCCAAATATGATGATGATGACCTATGCTGTTCACTGTATTAGCTTTTATGAAAGTAAACAAGTTAGTTTGGAATGTCCCTGTACTCAAACCTGGTAAGATACTGCTTTGATGCCCTTGAAATCATGGGCTATGCGGGAAAAGGACAAAGTAGGCTGGATGTCCGCCAATAAAGGGATTAACGACAGCGAAACTGCAAAATAATTAGTCAAGGACTGACTCAGTAACAGTCTTTTAGGACTACAGTAAAAATAAGCTCCTTTTTGAAAGACAACTAGGTCAATCCCGTTTGGAGAGTATCGCAGGGATCGGACAATATTAGTCAAGACATATTCTTTTTCTTGAGTAAAGAACGTCTTGGAATGCCAGTAAGCTTTTCTACGGGCCCAAATCTCTTATTGAGCTATCATCTTAAAAACCTGAAAACCTGTCTCTGGTGACAAGGTTCAGGACATCTCTCTGGGCAAGAAGAAGACTGCGAAGCATATTCGCGACGATTCTTTGGCTTTAGTGCGGATGAGACGAAGAGTCATCCTAAAAGAGGTCCCGACTCCAGTTATTAACTTAGTGATCAAGTGTGACGTGTGACCTACTGATTTTCAGGGATGTGAGCGTGATCCAAGCGTTAATTAGTATGCACTTGACATAATAGGCCTTCAAAAACCGCAGTATAAGTCAGGGCAGGACGCCTTTTATTAAAAACCAAAAAATTAGAAGTCAGTCATTTACTGGAAAATTCATATACACAGCTGCCCACACTAATTGCTCCACCTAAACTGGAGCGTAAAGATTCGACGCCCATCTGCTTTTATTTTGGTCGAACAGCTCACTGATTGTTTTCCATTTTTATCGGTTTAGCTGAAAATGTTGCCTAAAAACTGGAAACATGCATCGCAGTGGAAAAGCAGTGTCAGAATGTGTCTCAACAATAAATACAGTACGACCTCGGTAAACGCAACAAGTAGAAATCGAAGCGGTTTATATAAATGATAAATATTTGAGCGATCTGTTTTAATAAGACGCGTTTACCGAAGTCCTACTGTAATGAGATTAAATGAGAATAAGAAAAACTCACCACCAGCCAACGAGAGAGGACTCTTCTCCCCCATACTTTTTCTAATTGATGACATACTTGAGGGATTTAGCATTTTAGGATTGATCGTAACCGGAAGTGTTGCAGAATTTTGTAGATTGTGATCCGAGGCACATTCCAAGTTACTGTATGGTCCATCATTTATGTACTGTGAACAAAATTAAAATTTTTTGTTTATTTCTTTTGTTTAAAATTTTTTACACTTAACAGATTTCTCCTAAGTGCTATACTTTTCTAATTTATTTGCAAAACTCGAAAAATGATCTGAGGAAACTGTCACTTTAGGCTGTCAGATTACCGTCAAAATCATCTGGCCCCTCACAATTTATGTAAAAAGCTTAAATATGAATTTTTATCCCGATAAGTTTAACTGTCTGGACTGTAAAGTGGACACAGACAGACACAAAAATTTTAGAAACAGTTTTGTTCATCGGATAAACACATGTATATAAAATTTAAAGAAAATCGGGTAAAATTTGTAAAATATTTGTATGGGAGCCCCCCGAACCCGAGGTCCGAGGGGCCCCAAATTTTAATAAATAGTGTTGTCATCGGAGATATGCGTGTGTGCAAAGTTTCAATGAAATCAGACTTTGGGAATTGGGTTAAAAATTGATCGCAAGATTACATTAAGATTAGTGCATGTAATCTTTACGCGCGGTTGGAGTTCTTTGACGTTGTAGGCGATATAATGATTAAACTAGAAGGCACAAGTCGCTTGAGAAACGGCTCAGTTTCAGAAGTTCCATTTCCTAAAGACCATATCCCAGAATTTCGATGGGAACAAGTTTTACAGTCGCATTTTAATCCTACATTCCGAATTGCATACAAAGCGCTTGAGAAATGGCTTAGCTCCGAAAATTCTAGATCTTATTGACCATATCCTAGAATTTCCATAGGAAAAGGTCTTATGGTAGCATCTTAGTCCTGCATTCCGAATTTCATGCGAATCGATTGAGAAATTGCTTTGTTCTAGAAATTCGAAACCATAATGATCATATTCCAGAATTTCCATAGGAGGAAGTCTTATAGTCCCATCTTAGTCCTGCATTCCGAATTTCATGCGAATCGCTTGAGAATTTGCTGAGTTCAAAAAATTCTAGTTCCTCATGACCAAATCCTAGTGGATATTAAAAGTGTGGCATAACATCTGTTAAAAACGCAACATAACATCTGTTAAAAACGCAACATAGCATCTGTTAAAAACGTAACTTAACATCTGTTAAAAACGCAACATGACATCTGTTAAAAACGTAACTTAAAATCTGTTATAAACGCAACAGAACATCTGTTAAGAACGCAACATAACATCTGTTAAAAACGTAACTTAACATCTGTTAAAAACGCAACATAGCATCTGTTAAAAACGTAACTTAACATCTGTTAAAAACGTAACTTAACATCTGTTAAAAACCCAACATAGCATCTGTTAAAAACGCAACATAACATCTGTTAAAAACGCAACATAGCATCTGTTAAAAACGTAACTTAACATCTGTTAAAAACGTAACTTAACATCTGTTAAAAACGCAACATAGCATCTGTTAAAAACGCAACATAGCATCTGTTAAAAACGCAACATAACATCTGTTAAAAACGCAACATAGCATCTGTTAAAAACGTAACTTAACATCTGTTAAAAACGTAACTTAACATCTGTTAAAAACGCAACATAGCATCTGTTAAAAACGTAACTTAACATCTGTTAAAAACGCAACATAACATCTGCTAAAAACGCAACATAACATCTGTTAAAAACGCAACATAGCATCTGTTAAAAACGTAACTTAACATCTGTTAAAAACGTAACTTAACATCTGTTAAAAACGCAACATAGCATCTGTTAAAAACGCAACATAACATCTGCTAAAAACGCAACATAGCATCTGTTAAAAACGCAACATAACATCTGTTAAAAACGCAACATAGCATCTGTTAAAAACGTAACTTAACATCTGTTAAAAACGTAACTTAACATCTGTTAAAATCGCAACATAGCATCTGTTAAAAACGCAACATAGCATCTGTTAAAAACGCAACAGAACATCTGTAAAACGCAACATAACACCTGCTAAAAACGTAACATTACATCTGTTAAAAACGCAACAGAACATCTGTTAAAAACGCAACATAACATCTGTTAAAAACGCAACATAGCATCTGTTAAAAACGCAACATAGCATCTGTTAAAAACGTAACTTAACATCTGTTAAAAACGCAACATAGCATCTGTTAAAAACGCAACATAACATCTGTTAAAAACGCAACATAGCATCTGTTAAAAACGTAACTTAACATCTGTTAAAAACGTAACTTAACATCTGTTAAAAACGCAACATAGCATCTGTTAAAAACGTAACTTAACATCTGTTAAAAACGCAACATAACATCTGCTAAAAACGCAACATAACATCTGTTAAAAACGCAACATAGCATCTGTTAAAAACGTAACTTAACATCTGTTAAAAACGTAACTTAACATCTGTTAAAAACGCAACATAGCATCTGTTAAAAACGCAACATAACATCTGCTAAAAACGCAACATAGCATCTGTTAAAAACGCAACATAACATCTGTTAAAAACGCAACAACGCATCTGTTAAAAACGTAACTTAACATCTGTTAAAAACGTAACTTAACATCTGTTAAAATCGCAACATAGCATCTGTTAAAAACGCAACATAGCATCTGTTAAAAACGCAACAGAACATCTGTAAAACGCAACATAACACCTGCTAAAAACGTAACATTACATCTGTTAAAAACGCAACAGAACATCTGTTAAAAACGCAACATAACATCTGTTAAAAACGCAACATAGCATCTGTTAAAAACGTAACTTAACATCTGTTAAAAACGCAACATGACATCTGTTAAAAACGTAACTTAACATCTGTTAAAAACGTAACATAACATCTGTTAAAAACGCAACATAACATCTGTTAAAAACGCCACATAACATCTGTTAAAAACGTAACTTAACATCTGTTATAAACGTAACTTAGCATCTGTTATAAACGTAACTTAACATCTGTTAAAAACGCAACATAACATCTGTTAAAAACGTAACATAACATCTGTTAAAAACGTAACATAACATCTGTTAAAAACGCAACATAACATCTGTTAAAAACGCCACATAACATCTGTTAAAAACGTAACTTAACATCTGTTATAAACGTAACTTAGCATCTGTTATAAACGTAACTTAACATCTGTTAAAAACGTAACATAACATCTGTTAAAAACGCAACATAACATCTGCTAAAAACGCAACATAACATCTGTTAAAAACGCAACATAACATCTGTTAAAAACGTAACTTAACATCTGTTAAAAACGCAACATGACATCTGTTAAAAACGTAACTTAACATCTGTTAAATAGTGACATTTAACATTTGAGTTTTTGAACCCTGTACCCCTTAAACCTTGTAGTGAGACGTTTTCACGTTAAAATTCTCGAGTTCCGTGCACAGGAAAGTAAGGTAGTATTCTGTGAGATTTTCTGCTATAATTGCTGTGACAACGCGACTACACTTGCTCTTGTTTATGATTAGGTATATTTGAACTTTGATAGCTAAATTTCTATTTACGATCTACACGAGAGGTAGTTCTTTGTATTTGGCAACATTTGATAGACACAGACAGCAATAGTTATTTGTGCCACCAGTACATTTCATTTGAAGCAAAAACAACACTGAAGTGCTTTTTTGCCGGTCGGCCCTTTCGCACAAACAGTACAGCAGTCAGCAGTCAGCAGTACAATATCCAATGCACAAACCCACCACTTGTTTAGCAAAATTCTTGAGACTGCGACTGTGGTAATGAAAATTTTAGTTGAAATCGGTTCGTGAGTGCGTCGGCGGACAGATTTGTTCGTTGAAGTTTTATTTGTATTTTGCGGTTGTGTTTTTAATTTGTTTTTATTAATTTATTGCTAATACGTTATACGGTTGTCCTGTTTTCTGTGTTATATTCGTCTTTTATTTGTGTCGCGTCGTTGCCATTTCCCATTCAATTGTTGCTTTTCTTCGTCCGTCTCGTTCTGTTCGACGCCATCGCAGCCCCTTCCATGCGGTCAATTATTGGAAAATTTGACAGTCCACTCTCAGTGTAATTTATTTTGTGTTTGTTGTGTCAATTTGCTTGCATTTATTTATTGTTATTACGATAATTGTGCTTTTGTTTGTTATTATTTGTGTTGTGAGGTGCAATCATTCGCTTTTATTTCTTGCATTTATTCTGATCGGCCATAATGAAAAAAACCTTCCGTTCGATGCCACACACACACATAAACACCACTACCGTGTTTTTGCAAATCCTCGCTTAATAATAATCAACAATTGAAGAAATAATTGCATTGGTAAGTCTCACAGTCAATAAATTGAAATAAAAAAATCGAAATTCATATTCGCATCTTATGCACATTCTTGTGATTATCTCTAAAATTCACGATCGCATAAATTCATTGACAGAGGAAACTTACCGTTCGGTTTTCGAGTTACAATTCACACACTGCGGCTCACTTGATTAGAAGCACAGCACATATAATTTTTTATTAAAATCTTTTGTTACGAAATTTTGGCACCTTTCGGGTTCGTCGACATAAAACACAACACAAGTTTATTAATTTACAGATAATAACTTAATATAAAAAAATTAGGAGGGAGAGGGGTGGGTTTCCAAAGTTTTGATTTATTTTTTGAAAAATTCATTTTTCTCAGTCGTTTGATGGAAGTTAGAGGGTTAATTGGTATAATAGAAAAGGTAATAAAAATACCTTTCATCTTATAAAAAATTGATTTCAATCCAACACCCCTCGACAGAGTTAGAACCATAAACTGACTTTCTCATGAAATTTCAGTAGGGGTCGTGTTTTACAGTGGATGGGCCTAAATATTGGTATCATATGATAGGTGAAAATTAGTTCTACACTTTTTTCTTTCCTTTTCTCCGCGGGGGAGCATAGGGCTTCTACAAATGCCCGCCAACGAACTAGATTTAACGCCTGAGGTTTCAAGAGACGCCACTCGGACCTCTGGGATCTTCCCCTTCCCCTTCTATTGTCCTTTTCCATGTCTTGCTAGGACGGCCAACTCGACGGCTTCCTTGTGGATTTCAGTCGAGCGCTAGTTTCGTACTATCGTCCGCTGGCTTTCTCAAAGTGTGGCCAATCCAGCTCCATTTTCGTCGTCTGATGGTGGTCTTGGATTGGTGGTAATGTCCGGCCATCTTATTCTCAGTATCCTCCTTAAGCACTTGTTGACGAAGACTTGGAGGCGCGTCGCAATTGATTCTGTGACTTTGCACGTTTTGCAGCCATACAAGAGTACTGAGAGAACGTTAGACCTGAAGATCGTTGTTAACTTCAGATTCCGGGAGATTTGCGAGGAGTTCCAGATATTATTTAGTATACTATAGTGGAGTGTCGCGCCTTGTTTAGACGAGAGCACACATCCGAGTCAGTACCACCATTTTTTGACATCCAGCTGCCTAAATAACAAAACTTATCGACTTCCTCTATCTGATGTCCGTCAATCGAGGGGTCACATGTTCCGCTAGCGTTTTGTTTTTGAGACGTTAATTTTTAAACCCACTTAGCGTTAGCGTGGAGTTCTAGTGAGTTTAATTTTCGCTCCATTTCACCTAGCGATTGTGATATGGGAGACAGACATCATCGGCATAGTCTAGGTCTTCCAGACGGTGAAAAACATTCCATGGCCCGTACCCGATGGAGTACGGGTTACTATTTTCGTCACCCAGTCGATGACAGTTCTGAAAAGCAATGGTGAAAGGGTGCAACCCTGCTTGATGTTAATGATTTAATGAATCCGGAATACCATAGCTAGACAAAATCTGCCACATCATGTTTCGGCCTACGCTATCAAAAGCGCGCGTAAAATCTACAAAAACCATATACAGAGGAGAGCGATACTCAACTGACTGTTCAATGATCAGATACGCAGGATGTTAATTTGGTCAGTACAGTAAGAACGGTTTGGGCGAAATCCTGCTTGTTCATTTCTCAAGATTGGCTCTAACGCATTTCGTAGTCGCCTAGCTATTATAGAGGAGATCACTTTGTTTATGGTGCTTACCAGGGTAATTCCTCTTCAGTTTTCGCAATTGCTCCACAATCACCTTTCTTGGGGAGTATGTGACTACTAAGCCTTCCTTTAACGACGATGGAATGGATTCAGATTCCCAGATATCTTGATATATCGCATGCAATGTTCGCGTTGTTAACTCGACGTCGGCTTGGAGGAGTTCTGCGTAGATGTTGTCATTGCCTGCTGATGCTTTACCGGATTGCAGTGAACGAATTGTTGTCTTTATCTCATTCAACGAAGGAGTAGCGTCGCTGATGTTAAGTAGCCTATTAGGCTGCATATGTGGGTTGATGGACATGCCTGGTGAAGTACAATTCAAAGCGTTCTGTCCAGCGGGTTAATTGTTGTTCCTCCATAAGGATCAAAGAGCCATCTATTGCCTTAACGGGGTAGTTGATGTGGTGTTTCTTGTTGACGAGCTTACGAGCGAGTTGGTAGACTGTGCCGTATTGTCTACTATCAGCGGCTAGCTGTGCTTGTGTTGAGATGTCGCTTAGCCATGCTCGTTTGTCGTTCCTAGCTGAACGGTCCTGATACCTATACTTCCGCGCTAATGCTGCCCAGCCTGGTATAAAAAATGTCCCCTTGCTGTATTGGTGATGGCATCGTCGCCGTCGCCGTCATCGTCTTCGGTGGCGTCCGCTTCCGCGGCTGTTGCCTTAATTTTGTAGATGTCGCGGTTGCGTTCGCCGCTACGAAAAAAATCCAACTCCTGTCGCATCTGGGCATACGAGTGGGCTTTGTGGAGCAACTGGTCCGTGTCGTTGATGGCGGTGGTTGTTGCGCTGCTGCTCTGATGATGAACTGATGATGGCAAGTTACGCAGCGGTGACTCATGGGCATTGTTACCTCCATCGAAGAAGTAGAAGGGATCGTCAAGATCAGCACCACCACCACCACCACCACTCATCAGGAATTCCTTCATACCTTGGACGTTGGCATTGGCGGCCGCCTTCTCCCTGCCAAACGCTATGACATCAGACTCTGAATAATGTTTGGGGCGATGATCGTTTCGATATTGCAAGACGCCATCTTGTGGCTCCTTGGCATACATCGCTCGGCACCCGAGGCCGCGTTTAACTCTGCTTTGATGGATACCAGCGTTCACGAATGGTGTTCCATGTGCTATCTGATATCCATTCTTTTCTAGTTTTGTCGGGATAACCTGCTGATGAGGCTGCTTCCGTATACGCATTTACTGTTTTCTCCCGCTTTTAGACTCTAGGGTTTGGGGCTGTATCTCAGAGAGAGAGACTGTTGTATGCGTACGGGATACATATTGCAGTTTCACATCTGGGTCTTTCAGTGCGAAATTCTTTTGTTAAACTTAGCAGCGTTTAATGGAAGAGAAAAAATGGTTGCTGACTTGTACCCAGAAGTATTTGATTGCTGTTTTCCACGCCTAATGGAACTTAGCAATTGTGTCATAATTTTTGGTTAGTCGACAAAATTGTCATTATAGTCTGTCTGTCGATGTGGACAACTTTCATTTTTCCTTTCACACCGAAGATCGTTCAAGGAACACCCTCAAGAACTTCTCAGGTACCCTCGAAGTTTCAGATATATCAGACACCCAAGACTGCTCAAAGAACACATTCAACTACCCCTCACGTACCCGTTAAGACCCCATCTAAGACGGCCTCCAAGACCAGTACCAAGAACCTATCCAAGACGCCCTTCAAAACCGCCAAAAAGTCCACCAAACCACCAAAGACCCCCAAGACACCGCTGAACTAAAACATCCAATCACCCCTAAGCATCCCTTCCTTGATCAGTACCTCCCAAAGTTTCAGCCCCAAAATCCATCATAAACTCCTCCTTCAAAACACCTCCCAGGCCACTCCACACACACCCCGAAGATCCTGAAGACCCTCTCCAAGACTCCTACTACCCAACACCACCAAAGACCTCCAAGAAACACTCCAAGACCTAACCAGACCGTAACTCCATTATCAGCACCACTAAAGTTTCAGCTATATAAGACCGTCGCAGACCCCATTCTATCTATCAAATCTGCATTTTTCGAGCTTTTCTCATACAAACAATCGTTCGCCACCTCTTACGGCAATCTTCACTTTCCCGTGGCACGGATGTCGGTCGGAAATCGGTCGAAATTCGGTCGGCTGTCATGGAATCTTGCGATCAATTTTTAACCCTCTTCCCAAAGCCCGATTGAAATTTTGCACACATGTGTATTTCCGGAGACAACACTTTCTATTAAAATTTGAGGCCCCTCGGGCCATGGGGTCGGGGAGCTCCCCTACAAATATTTAAAAAAAAATGTCTAGATTTTCTTCAAATTTTATACACATGTGTATCTCTAATATACAACACTTTTTGTAAAAAATTTGAAGACCCTGGGCCCGGGTTCGTAGGGCCCCATACAATTTTTTAAAAAAATTAACCCGATTTTTTTCAAATTTAATACACATGTGTATCTTCGATAGACAAAACTTTTTGTAAAAAATGTGGACACCCCGGGTCCGGGTTCGTGGGGCCCCTTAACTTTTTTTTAAATAATTAACCCGATTTTCTTCAAATTTTTTATACGTATGTATCTCCGATGAAAAACACTTTTTGTAAAAATGTTGGAGACCCCGGGCCCCAGGGTCATTGGGCCCCAATTTTTTTTTTTAAATTAACCCGATTTTTTTAAATTTTACATACGTGTGTCCGATGAGCAGCACTTTTTGTAAAAATTTTGGAGACAGGCCCCAACAATTTTTTTAAAAAACTTAACCCGATTTTTTTTTAAATTTCCTATCTCCGATAGACAACACGTTTTGCAAAAATTTTGGTGGCTGGGGTCGTGGGCCCATAAAAATTTTTCAAAGATATCAACCCGATTTTCTTCAAATTTTATATACATGTGTATCTCCGATGGACAAAATTTTTTGTAAAGTTTTTGGAGTGAGGCACTGAGGCCCGAGGGGTGCCCATATAATTTTTTTAAAAATTAGCTCGATTTTCTTCAAATTTTAAACACATGTGTATCACTGATGGACAAAACTTCTTGTAAGTTGGTTGGAGTGATCGGGCCCTGACCCCGTGTGGTGTCCATGTATTTTTTTTTTAAATTAGCGCGGTTTTCTTCAAATTTTAACACATACCCATCTCCTATTAGAGAATTTACATGAAAAATTGTATTTTTATGGGTTGTTTTTCTTATTTTATCCTAAGTATTGGCAATTTTTGGGAAGATGTTACTGGTCTTGGGTGGTTATATTTTTCCAGTATTCAAAATAGTTCCTCTTTGTGGAGCAATTTCTATGCTTATGTAACTGACGCGTCTAGGCACTGCCTTCAGTGAGTTATCTGCCACTTCGTGACTTTTCTGTGTCATGTCCTTCCGGGCTTGGCCATTGTGGTATACTCGTTAATGTCGGATGCAATACCCAACAGCAAAACACTAACGGATTGGACTTTTCGTACGGAAGGTGTTTGTCGTATAATTGGGATTAGGATTTTAATAAAATGGATTGGGGGTGCTTATTATATTCAGTGACTAAGTCCCATTCACTGATGTAGTTATCGATGCTCAATGGATTTTTGATAAGCAGATAAATAAACGGTGGCATGAGATAGATAGAAAGATGTTCTCCTCTATCTTCTATTCTTTTGGGCAGCTATAGTCATTAGGTATACCCAGTGTGGACCAGGCAATGATCAACAGCTGATCAGATGTTCACCCTGTGGCAGGTGATCTAGAGTACTCACCACACCATCTGTTGATAGACTTTTAAGCCATGATATGATAGAATAGCCAGAGCAGAGCTTTATAGAGCTATGAGAGAATTCGGCTTTCCAATCCAGAAATATGCGTCAACAAAGCATATAGTCTGTCTGTCAAGATTCATCAAATCCAGGATCCAATCTGCTAGTGTACAAGACCAGTTACTTACATGCGGATTCTAGACTATTGTGCTTGAGCAGAAAGCACTATGACCTATAAGCGGCGTTCGCGAGGAAAGGCCCACACAAAGAATTGGGATGTACGAGCGTTTTCGCATTATAACGCTATCGATATCGTTAAGAGAATTAAGCTCGGTAGACTCCGTGGGGTAGAACACGTAGCTCGTACAAGCAAATGAGCTCGGAGTGTCCGTAAAGAAAGCCGTAGGATTTATGAAGCACGACTGCAAAGCAGGCCCATCAGAGTATAGGGATGCCAAACTGCTGGCATCTGTTCAAAACGGATTACCGGATAGCCACGAGCAGATGGTGCCGCAAGGTAAGAGCAAAAAAAAACCACACTGGTTCCCTTCACCAATAGAAGGAAGCTGGGGCGAATGCACCCGGTTGCCCTCAATGGAGAAGATCTAACTATCGGCAAAGAGGTCAAATACTTTGGACTGATATTTGATAATAGACTCCTATGGAACAAACAACAATAGGCAGTATAGTGCGAAAATCAATAAAACAATCCATAAAAATTAAAATTTGGTTAGAGAGCCCCCGACCCCGGGGCCATTTCACTTCCATTCCAATTCACTTCCATTCCAATTCAATTCCATTGGGTAAATTTTTTAAACAAATTAAAATTTGTATGGGAGCCCCCCGACCCCGAGGTCCGAGGCACCCTAAGTTTTAATAGAAAGTATTGTCATGGCAAATACACATGTGTGCAAAATTTCAATAAAATCGGACTTTAGGAAGTGTGTTAAAAATTGATCACAAGATATTGCCCACCAGCCAGCCAGCCAGCCACGGGCCCGCGAAGTTAATATTGGAGAATTTGAAAATAAAATACAAAAGCTCTTAAGTATAATATTTGTAATAAATTATTTACCTTGCAATCCATCTTGTCCTGAGACGCAAATCCTTTCGCCATGTAAAGGTGATGCATCATCGCTTGCAATCTTTCGCGCTCCTTTTGCAGATGAATTTCGAGCTGCGTGACCACTTGCATTTGAACGCGGGCTTGTGCTGTTGATCGATCATCCAAACTGTGTGTCCAATGTTGGGCGAATTAATTGAACCAGTTCCATGGTCAGTTCCATTGGGCATGGGGAGAGAGTAGAGCAATTTTTGTTGTAAATAAAAATAAGCATCGGTTTTTGAAAATTCAAGTGCGAACATGCGAGGGTCTTTATAGAATACAGTATGCTCCGAAGTATGCATACCAAAGCATCAACACAACCCACCCTTTAGCAAGCAGAAGAAAGTTGTCCGTGGGAGAAACATGACGATCTTAAATCCGTAGTACTAAATAGACTGCCTCACTGACTTGCAAGTCACACCGGAAATTCCAATCTAAGATGGAGATCCGTCAGAATGACTGGGGTATCCGAAGGGCAAAAAAAATTCCAGAATTATGGCCATACTCAGCGGTATTATGAAAAAAGGGGCGCCGTGGCTCAGTGGATAAATGCAGGCTTCTGAGCAGAAGGTTCGTGGTTCCAATCGCAATGACAGACGACCACACTATGCTGCCGCAATCAAGCATAGACGTAGTTAGCAGAGAAATCGTCTCAAAAATAATAAGGCCTCGGGATCAGATGGTATCCCAGCGGAGCTGATTAAATCAGGAGGCCCCGCAGTACACCAAGCAATTCATGAACTAATAGTGCAAGTATGGGAGGAAGAAGCGATGCCAGAAAACTGGCGAAGAGGCAGCCTGTGCCCCATACATAAGAAATGAGATATCACAACATGCAGCAATTATCGTTTTTGAGTACCGCGTATAAGATTTTCTTCCTCTAGACTTTAAGACAGAATAGCCCCATACCCTTAAGTCATCTTTGGTTCATACCAGTGTGGTTTTATCCCAGGCAAATCAATAACTTATCCGATTTTCGGGTGTTGGGAAAATGTCTAGAGTTTCAAAACTCACTACACCATCTTTTTATAAAGCCGCCTATGACAGCATACTTTATAAAGCCATGAGAGAATTCGGCATCCCAAATAAACTGTTAGAAGTCACGTAAAAATATCCGGTTCACTATCAAGCCCCTTCAACATCTATAACGGGCTCCGACAAGAATATGGACTGGCATGCGTTGGAGATAGTGATCCGAGACCATGACGTAACGGCGAGAGGAAAAATCCTCTATAAGTTCATCCAAAACCTAGCTTACGCAGACGACATTGACTTCGTTGGTAGAAATCGAAGCGCTCTGCAGGAAGCTTTCATCCCGATCAAGCGGACATAACAAATTCTGGGGCTGCACATAACTGAGAGCAAAACTAAAGGTGGTGGTGGCCACGTCTTCGAGCAGAAGAAGAATTTGAAGTGGTGCAATTTCGGGTCAACTGTAGCAGCTCCGATAACAGCATGGAAACAGAAATACCCACACGGTTGTTTGAAGCCAAAAAAGCCTACTTAAGTGCGTCGCGACTCTTTTTAAAGCCAAAAACGAGCAGGGTAGGCTGTGTCGGAGACACGGCCATGGGTTTTGAGCGTGACGAAAGAAAGGAAAACAAAGATCTCTTGTCCCATAGTTCCCAAAATTCTATACCCTAATGACCACATTCCACAATTGCCGTAGGAACAACTCTTATAGTTGCGTCTTAGTCTACATACCGAATTTCATACGATTCGCTTGAGAAATTGCTTGGTCCACAAAATAGTGACATTTAACAGTGTGAGCACTGTATACTTAACAGTGTGAGCACTGCATCACTTAACAGTGTCTCACTTAACACTGTGAGAACTGTATACTTAACAGTGTGAGCACTGTATCACTTAACAGTATCTCATCACTTAACATTTTACTTATTGAACATGCACCACCTTGTAGTTAGACGTTGTCACGTCAAAAAGCCTACTCAAGTCTTTCAAGACACCTCCTGAAGCCAACAAAGCCATCCAAAAAAGCCTACTTTACCTACAAAAACGTCTAACTTATTCAGTTAAGACTCTTCTAAAAGCCAAAAAAGCCTACTAAAAAGTCTTTCAAGGCTCCTTCTAAAGCCAAAAAAAGCCTAAGCTGTCGCGCCGAATATTACTATTATTCATAAGCAGTCAACAGACTAAACTGTCAAATCAATATGTCTGAAGAGCACTTTTTTTCACTCAGCTGTCAAATGACTAAGATGTCAAATAACTCAACTGTGAAATGAATAAAATTACTTCACCTTCAAATTACCAATGGTGCTCTTAGCAATTAAATGACTAAACTGTCAAATCAATATGTCTGAAGAGCACTTTTTTTCACTCAGCTGTCAAATGACTAAGATGTCAAATAACTCAACTTTGAAATGAATAAAATTACTAATGGTGCTCTAAGCAATTAAATGACCAAACTGTCAAATCAGTATGTCTGAAGAGCACTTTTTTTCACTCAGCTGTCAAATAACTCAGCTGTGAAATGAATAAAGTTACTTCACCTTCAAATTACCAATGGTGCTCTAAGCAATTAAATGACTAAACTGTCAAATCAATATGTCTGAAGAGCACTTTTTTTCACTCAGCTGTCAAATAACTCAACTGTGAAATGAATAAAATTACTTCACCTTCAAATTACCAATGGTGCTCTAAGCAATTAAATGACTAAACTGTCAAATCAGTATGTCTGAAGAGCACTTTTTTTCACTCAGCTGTCAAATGACTAAGATGTCAAATAACTCAACTGTGAAATGAATAGAATTACTTAACCTTCAAATTACTAATTGTGCTCATAACAATTAAATGACTATTTCTTTGTCTTTGCCTTTGTTTATATTTTGTTCAAATTATCGAGGTACTACTATATCTTTTCCACTGACTGAAAGCTGCACACAAGAACTTAATTATGTCTGGCAACAAATTGTCAATCAGTCAAGACGATTTAAAAGTAACAAGTGACACATTGCCAAGTCATTTATTTATTACACAATGAACTCAATGGTTATGGTTATTACAGCAAGGACTTTCATAATCATCCCCTTTGTTTGTGTGAATACAAAAAATCAATACAAACGCCAACTCGGAAGCTTACTTGGACTATATACACATTCCTATAAGACACTAAGATACATTTTCCTTCAATGTAGGTGTGTCTGTGGCTATTAACTTTCACAAAACAATATAATTACTGCAAAGTGCCTACCATTGCAAAACCTTGTCCTCCATATCCATTGGTCCGTTGATGGATTCTTGAATTCTTTGTGAAACCATACAGCAGCTTTTCCCTTTAATTTCGGTTTAAAGTTGGAATAAATTTATGGATGGAAAGCTATAGCGCTCTTTGTTATTGTTGTTGTTGTTTTAGTTGTTGCTTTTCAATACTGTGCTGTGTTGATTTGTAGTTGAGTTGCAGTTGATTTCGCTTATTTTGGAACAAATAAAGAAACAAAATAAGAACTTTGACCGATTTTCTTGACAATAGCCATTGATAGTTTATTATTTTGTTGCTATTGTTGCTGTTTTTTGGTAATTTGGAAAAAATTGTGCGGAATTTTTCATCCTCAACAATGCATCCGCTAACGCCCGTCGTCACACACTCTGCCGATTTCCATCCGGATGTGATTATGTCGGCAAAAGTCGTCTGTCCTTACAACAACACAATATGCAGATACTATGTACCTCACCTACCTATACAGCATCAATAAATCGTTGGCCTCTCACAATGCCCACAAGCGTTGACCCATCTCTTGTTGTCGTCGTCGTCGTCGTCGTCGTCGGATACTGAACATGGCCTAGGTCTAAGCAAAAATGTGTCGACCTGCCCGACAGATTGGTGGTGTGGTTTATATGCGAAAAGCTCGGGTAATTTTTTTTTTCTGTTTTTTTATTGACTCTACACTCGACAGGGATGAAATTTTTCAAGAGGCAAGCATGAAAGCTACACCGCTCCCTGTGACTATTCGGCTGTCTGATGTATTGGTATTTTGACCAAATGTTGTTCCTTCTAAGCAAGTCATGATTTGGTGGATAGACAGAAGGAAGTCCAGGACTTTTATATCTGCTGATTCACATAGATATGAATCAGCAAAGGTGCAAGTGCACCCTGTTGTCGGTGGTTGCCTGTAGTTTCCATTTTGTCAGGCGTTGGTTAGTTTTTCAATTTAATTCTTTGATATACAAAAGTAACACTACAACGAATTCCGGTTACACTAACTCAGCGCGAAATCACTATCCGACAACTGCACTCTCCATTGACTTCTTCAGGACTATACAGGATACAGGAAAGCACAAAAGATTGAACTCAAATAATCCCTGCGCTGATGCCAGGTACATAACTCTCTTTATCTCTGTCTCCGTCTCTGTCTATTATTTCTTGCATTCCCTCTCGACACTCAGATTGTCGCTGCTCCTGTTCTCCTCCTTACCACAAAAACGCTTGCTTCTTCCCATACTGCCCTCGTTCGCATGTGAACTTTGACTTCGGCAACGAAGTTGCGCATTGGATCCTTCATGGCATTATGCACACGGTGTCTGTCTGGCTGAGTATAAAAAACCCTAACCGCCGTAGGAAAGTTGCAGTTTCGATTGTGATGGTTTGCTTGCAAATCTAATCCCAAATCACTTACGGTCTGCAAATAAAATGCCAATCCGGAAGCACGAGAGAGAAATCCTGACTCTACCAATGAGACGAGAAAGAGCTTTTAAGTTTTTATTCCCTATACTTTAGCTTTTACACCATGAGCGTATGACGGCTGCTTCGAAACAGTGGACGCGCGATATATTATACTTATGAGGCAAGTTACGTGCTACATATATCATCGACATCATCATCATCTACACATTCGGCTCAACCACTCAAGGTACCCACAAAAAATGCCGCTGTCATCTATCATCATCTTTGTTGGCTTTAAAGAGGGTCTTGACAGACTAAAGTAGGCTTAGTTTGCTTTTAAAAGAGGCCTGACAAACTAATAAATTAATAAAAATAATAAGGCCCCGGGTTCATTGCAATACACCAAGCAATTCATGAGCTAATAGTGCAAGTATGGGAGGAACAAGCGATGCCAGAAGACTGACGAAGAGGCAGCCTGTGCCCCATACATAAGAAAGGAGATATCACAACATGCAGCAATTATCGTTGTTGAGTACCGCGTATAAGATTTTCTCCTCTAACCTTCAAGACATACTCGTTAAGGGCTCCGACAAGGGGATGGACTGGGCTAAGTCTTCTTCAACGTAGCGTTGGAGAAAGTGATATCCGAGACTCAGATGTAACGTCTTGTTCCTCTACAATCCATTCAGATACTGGCCTACGCAGACGATATTGACTTCGTTGGTAGAAACCGAAGAGCTGTACTATAGCCTTTCAAAATTCTTTTTAAACTCAACAAAACCTCCTTTAGGCACTTAAGACTCTTCTTTTAACTTCTAAAGTCTTTTAAGACTCTTCCTAAAGCCAACAAAGCCTTCTTTAGTCTGTCAAGACTCTTTCTAAAGCCAACAAATCCTACTTTAGTCAGTCAAGACTCTTCTTAAAGCCAATAAACCCTACTTTAGTCTGATAAGACTCTTTTTAAAGCCAACAAAGCCTACTCAAATCTGTCAAAACTCTTCCTAAAGCCAACAAAGCCTACTAAAGTCTGTTAAGACTCCTCCTAAAGCCAACAGCGCCTACTTAAGTCTGTTAAGACTCTTATTAAAGACAACAAAGCCTGATCTAGTCAGTCACGACTCTTCTTAAAGCCATCTTTAGTCTTTTAAAATTGTTCTTAAACCAAACAAAACCTACTTAAGTCTGTAAAGACTCTTCTTAAAGCCAACAGAGTCTACTCAAGTCTTTCAAGACTCTTCCTAAAGCCAACAAAGCCTACTCAATTCTGTCAAGACTCCTCCTAAAGCCACCAGCGCCTTCTTAAGTCTGTTAAGACTCTTCCTTAAGCCAACATAGCCTACTTTAGTCTGTCAATACTCTTTTTCATGCCAACAAAGGCTACTTTAGTCTGTCAATGTCTTGAATTTAACCATAACATCCAAGCTGCTGGTGTACCAGTAAATGGTCATACAAGTACCTAAATATGGATCCGAGACGTGGGTGCTTAGCAAAAAGCATTCTGAGTCGCGTTCAAGAGAAAAGTCTTACGGAGAATTGTTGGCCCCGTATGTGAGGACGGAAGAATGAAAAGTATTAAGCTCGGTAGGCTCCGGTGGGCAGGACACGTAGCTCGCATGAGCGAAGAGGATACTGCGGTAAGATATATGGAAAACGACAGCGAGACCAGCCAAGTCTACGCTTGAAGGATGTCGTAGACCAGGACGCCCAGTGTTTAGTGATGCACTGGATGACTTCGGCCCAAAAACGGGACCTGTGGAGAGATGATTTGCGAAAGGCCAGGACCGGACACCGGTTGTAGAGCCAAATATGATGATGATGACATCTCGCCCTGACAGTTACATAGAGGGAAATGAGAGGGTGATGAATTGGCTAAGAAGTCCGTCGCTATGGACATCGGCTCTATAGAGAGGGTTACCTTTCCAATGAGCTCAGTCAAGGAAGATATTCTCTGCTTTTTAAATTCTCTATAATAGCTTCGCGTGTCCGTGGCTTGCTTGCTAGCTGGCTTTTAGAATCTTGTGATCAATTTTGAACCGATTTCCTATAGCCCGATTTTCTTCAAACATTGCACACATGTGTATCTCCGATGACAACACTTTCTATTAAAATTTGGGGCCCCTTTGTTTGCTTTAGTCGGAGGGCTCCCATACAAATATTTTACAAAATTTACCAAATTCTCCGATGGACAACACTTTTTGTAGAAATTTTGAAGTTTTCGGTCTCCATGCCGTCGCAGAACTCCCATATAATTCTTTAAAAATTAACTCAATTTTATACAAGCTGTCTACATTTCCGATGAGAGAATTTACAAGTAAAGTTTTTATGGGCTTGACAGGGCTGTTTTTTTCAATGCCAAGTCACAGCTTACTTAGGTGGAGCATATATGTGCCATATCAAGAATGGTATGGTGGTCCTCAAAATGGCGCACCCTAGCGCTTATTGAGAACCTCGCAAGTACAGCAAGGTTTACCACGGACTTCCTGACAACCGACTGAAATAAACAAAAATTCCAAGATCTTAGCTCTACGCACATTTCTGTATTTTATTTGAAAAATATATAAAAAAAATTTTTGTACATATAATAGGTATAGTATATAGATAAATAATTCCATATAGTTATATGCAAATTTTCATCTGTTCGATGTTTCTATGATTTATTATATGTAAATTAAATACAACAAAAACAGTACACAATGATTATATCTTAAAATATATTTAATATATGTATATATGCGCATACATATATATATAAATCAGCAAGAGGAAGACATTATTTGTATAACATAAACATAAACAGTTATGTTGTGTGTTTTTAAATTTTTTTAAATGAAATTATTTCAAATTCGAATCAATAATAAAAAATAAAAAATTAAAACTTTCATATATGCTGAGCATTACATTATAAATGCACATTACAGAGGTAAATCATTACTACAAGAATAAAACTTAAAAATCTAAATAAAAAAAATCAATGCAGGCTTACAATAAGACTCGTATGAAATAACATTTTGACATTTTGCAAGAAATAAAAAAAAAAAAAAAAAAAAAAAAAACTATATTCTATTTCCTGTTTCAGTTTTCCAACAATTGGACAAATTGTTGGTCAAATTTTAAAGGACTGCTGTCTATTTGGACACAGATTACGGGCGCGCGGCACGTTCCTACACGAGGAGTAGGAAAAAGTACTTAGTTGACTGCCCGTTGCATCAATTTTTTTGTTTTATGTAAAACAAAATATAATTACATTGTCTTATAGTAAAGAGTAACGATGCTATTGACATGTACATTAGTTGAGGCACAATTTGATTTGAGAACACAGACTTACATTTTACTTTAAGAACTCGTGTGTTTTTGTTATCGACGAACGACGGGTGAGAGTCTACGCTATGCAACAGTGCATGTCAAACATAAATGACACAATCGTGCTTTCTAATCGAACACTGAGGTACAAAAAAAATGTGTCTCGGCTAAATGGAATCCCTTGGAATCCACGAGTTAGACAGAAAATCATAGTTAACTTGCCTATGTCTTTCTGTCTTTCTGTCGGCTTATATGTCATTCTGTCACGCTTTTTTCATTCTAATGCTGTGAGTACGATGTCGTACGATTTTTTGTGGAAGACTTTTCGGAGGCGCGTCTTGAGGGGAGTGTTGTGAGGGTCAGGGAGTCTCGAGGTGCTTTTAGGTGGTCTTAAGAAGGTCTTGAGGTAGTCTGGAGAAGATTTTTAGGTAGGCCTTAAGTGGGTTTTGTGGGGTTGAGTCCATTTGTATCGAAAAATATACTTGCACAACACAAAATGGTCGCGATAAGCTAGCCCTTGGACCGCAACGGTATGTCGCGCCGAATATTATTATTATTATTAAGTGGGTTTTAAGAGGGTCTTGAGGATGGATCGTGAGGGGGTTTTGGAAAGGTCTTGAGTGGGATTCTTGATGTGGGGGGTCTTGAGGGGTCTTGAGGGAATTTCGATAGGGTATCTAGTGTGTTATTGAGAAGATCTTAAGAGAATTTTGAGGTTTTCTTGAGGGGGAAGTCTTGAGGGAAGTCTTGAGGGAAGTCTTGAGGGGGTTTTGAGAGGGTATTTAGTGGCATCTTGAGGATATTTTAAGAGAGTCTAGAAGGGATTTTTAGAGGGTCGGCGCTCTTGCGGGGCTCTTCAGAGGGTTTTGAGGGATTCTTAGGGAGTCTTTAGGTGGTTTTGAGAGGGAACTTGAGGGGGTCTTTAGGCGGTGTTGTGGCTGGTCTCGAGGGGGTCTTAAGAGGTTTTTATGGTGGTCTTGAGTGGTCTTGAGGAGGGCTTAAGGGGGCTTAAGTGTATTTTGAGAGAGCCCTGAATGAGATCTTGCGGAGATCTTAAGAGGATTTTAAGGGATTCTTGAGTGGTTTTAGGTGGTCTTGAAGGTGTTTTTGTAATCTTTAGTGGGGGTTACGGGAATTTTGAGAGGGTTGTAACTAACTTCCTGATGAGCTGGAGATTTGAAACTTAAAACATAGATCAGAACTGAATGACAATGCAATATAAACTTGCTTTCTTGTATGTCTGTTCGTAAGGGGAAACGTACGTAACAGTGGAGTCTTGAGGGGGTCTTGAATTCTCTTTAGGTGGTCTCGACGGGGGTCTTGACGGAGATCTTAAACAGTGCAGAGAACTAGGACCGCACCAAGCGCGGAAGACTTCTACCAAAGAGTCCGCGTTCTGAAGCAGTAAACGCCGCATTGAACATACTGCAAAGACAAGGGAGGTTAACCTGATCACGGATTTCAAAGGCATCTTAGAGCGAAGGGAAGAGCACTTTAATGAGTTGCTCAATGGCCAGCTAACTGAGGAATTGGAGGCTTCACCAATGACCGACAACCACGCTATGCTTCAAGCCAAAAAATTCTTCTACAGTCTGTTATGAGTCGTCCTAAAGCCACGAAGCCTATTTTAGTCTGACAAGACTCTTCTTCAAGCCAAACAAACCTACTAAATTCTGTCACGACTGTTCCTAAAGAAAACAAAGCCTATTCTAGTGTGTCAAGAAACCTCCTAAAGCCAACAGAGATTTCTTTAGCCTTTCAAGACTCTTATTTAAGCCAAAAAAGTCAACTAAAGTTTGTTAAGGCCAACAAAGCCTACTTTTGTCTATCAAGACTCTTTTAAAAGACAGAAAAGCTTACTGAAATCTGTCAAGACTCTTCAGATCTACGAGCTTTACCACGATATCCACAACGTGAATAGATTTAATATCGGTAGGTAGCCCACCTAACTTGCATAAGTAAAAAGGATCCTCAGCTCGGAAGATTCTTTGATGTCGGATTTATGGGACTTGACAGCGAGACGCCGCCCAAGCCTACGCTGGAAGGATGACGTAGACCAGGACCCCCAGAGTTTAGTGATGACATCAGCTGGAAAGCGGAACCGGCGGAGGGATTTTTTGCGGGAGGCAAGGCCATCGCTGAAACAGAGACCTATTTTGCGGGCTTTTAGAAATCATATTATTCGGAGAAGGGATATCTCGAAAAATTGGAATTTCGTTGGACAAAGGGTACATTTTCATAAAAGAAGGCTTTGATGAGAAATAATTGGAATTTTGTCGAGAAAAGTTTCTTGCCTAGGCCAATCACTTTTCAGCCCGCCCTCGTAAATAGTGAGTATTGTGATTGTCACTCATTTGTAAAAGATCTGCTTGAGTAGAGTTGTAGCCGCTGCCCTAAGTGCTCTTTATGCCAACACACAAAATGGTTGGTTTTTCTGTAAAAATCACACACTAGCTGTAAAATGGTAGATCCGCTGCACTAACTGCTCACGCCAAACACATCTATTAGGAAACGTTGTTTTTACTGAATCATCTGCAGGAAGCGATTCTCCTCCAACAGGGAACTTAACGATGTTGTCATATCGTTGATGATCATGTTGGAGCTGGGATGGGTGGAACTGCTGACAGCTTGCGTAGTATTTTCAAGCCAATTTTGACAGTTCTGTACGTATTCGAGGGTACGTTGGTATGTGTCTTGGCGCATCCCGCTGCTGTTCATATTATTGTTGAGTATGGTAGCGGTGTTGGTGGAATATGCTGCATGTGATTGCTGTTGTTGTTGCGGTTGCGGTTGTTGTTGCTGTTGCTGTTGTTGCTGCTGCTGCTGAGCAGAATGCTGGTTAAAGTTGTAATTATGGTGATGTGGCAGATGCTGTTGAGAATGATGCTGCAGATGATGATGATGTTGATGATTGTGAGCGGCCTGAGAAACAGTGGCGGTGGTTGGCTGTATCGCCGATGTGGTCGCGTTCGTATTTGCCACCGCCGACGGGGCCGCAATGGCCGGTGACATTTGCGATTGACTGATGTCGCCACATTGAATTTCCTTGGATTGTTTTGGTGGTGGTGGTGGTGGTGGCGCGGGTGGTGCTTGTTCGGAGCATGCTGTCGCCGCAGTTGACGATGGTGATGGTTGCGTCATTGTTGCTCCACCGGCTGCGGTTGTGGCTGCGGCTGCTGTGTGATGAGATCGGCCGCCGTTGCGATTTTGTTGTGCATGTGCATGAGGATTAAGGGTGGTGCTGCTGCTGGTATGCGCTAGCATTTGTGGATGGGCGGCGGCATGCGGATGTTGTTGTTGTTGGTGATGGTGGCCGTAGTAAAAGCTGCATTTGTCAGCTCCTGGAAGACTGGTCATTGACGAATCACAGCAGTTGTTGCTGCTGCTGTTGTGGTAATTTATAGCTGCAGCAGCCGGAGCACCACCGTGCAGATGCTGATGACGATGTGCCGCCACCGCCGCCGCCGGAATGCAACAATTGGTTGCGCTCATATTTGTGCGATGATAGTAGCCAGGCAAGTGGTTGCATGCAATAATCGGTCTGATGATGGCTGATCTGGAGCCGCCATTACCATCTTCTGCAGCTGCATTGGTGCAACTGTTGTATCCACCCAGCGTAGCTGAACAGGAAGAAAATTCGTTCATTGGCATTTGAGAAGGATGCAATTGTTGTGGTAGTGGCAGTGGTTGTTGTTGCTGCTCCTGCTGGTGGTGATGATGGTGATGATGCTGTTGCTGTTGGTATTCGCCACAGTATACATGATGGTAATGTGGCATCATCGATTGCTGGTCATGATGGTGCTGCGAATAGGGACTGCCCAGGACAGATGACATGGTGTGTGCCGAGTGTGGACTCATGATCTGCGCTGCTGGACTATTGGGCATTCCAATTGTCGACGGCGGACTGTTGGGATACGTTGCTGGTGAGGCAACAGCAGAGACTGGAATGGTGGCGTCTTGTGGCCATTTGGTGGCGGCAGTAACAGCAGCGGATCCGTCTGGCTGATCGGCCGGCTTATCAGCCACTTGATTCAAATAGTCAAGCATCTCGTCGGGAATGACCAGTTTGTCTTCGAGCATTTCGTTCTCTTCGACTTCGTCCAGATTGACTTCCTCATTGGGATGATGGTCTGGCGAAGATGTGGCCGCTGTTTCTGTGGTCGCCCTGGTTTTTGTGCCGTTTGTAGCTTCAGCCGCTGGTGCGACTTTCGAGTCGTCGGCTTTCTTTGCCAAATCTACGGTCGTTTTTGCTGTTGCTGCTGCTGTTGATGTTGATGGAGGTGTTGCTGTTTTTGTTGTTACATCTGTTGCTGGTGCTGCTGCGTCTGCCACTTCTGCTGCTGCTGTGTCTGCTGGTATTTTAGTGGTCGTCGTCTCCTTTGCCATTGGCGGTGACTTTCGAACAGTATGCGGCGGCGGTGGCGGCACCACAAGTGGAAGCGACGGTGAAGTAATCATCCGATCGTACGACTGATTGATCGGTTCCGATTGGCGACGATCCATGATGTTGCTGCCAGCCATTGAGGAATTGCACTGAGCACCGCCGCCATGTTGTCCGAGACGACCGCCTCGAAATTGTTGCTGTTGTTGCGTCGCCGACAGTGAAGAGATGTTGGGAATCGAAAACCGTCCAGAATAGTGAGGATGCGGATGCGGATGCGGATGAGGATGCAGATGATGATGTTGTTGTTGGTGTTGTTGGTGTTGTTGCTGCTGTTGTTGTGGTTGTTGTTGATGATGATGTTGTCCGCTAAGATGACCACTCGATGCTGTACTGTTTTGCAGACGTTGCAGATGTGACGAAATCAAATGCGAAGATGGTGGTGGTGGCAGGCTGTGTCCGCCGTGAACTCCAACTACGCCACTCTCAATATTACCACTGCCAATGTAACCGCCACAATCACCGCCACCGCCTCCACCGATTCCTCCAACGCCACCACCGCCAGCTGTTGTTGCCATCGACATTTGACTAGAACGTCGCGAACAACCGGGAGATATGGGATCGTAGAATGAACCGGCATTGTACGCTGGACGCATAGTCGAGATCGATGACAGTTGGGAGGCTTGACTGCTACGTCGACTCATATCAGCCGATCGCATACTGCAGTAGTAGGTGCTGGCATTCGAATTGTTGCTGTCGCGCCGTATCAATGGATTCTGCATAGCTCCACCAACAATGGTCGCTGATGTTGGCGGTTGCAGACGCGATTGCAAATCGGTAAGATGCGGCGGCGAGAATTTCGGCGTTGCTATTGGCGTTGTTGTCGTTCCCGGCTCCATCTTCAGGTCGGTAATCCGTCGGTTAAGTTCTCCGATGCCGATTCCACCACTGCTGGTGCGATTCATTTCTGGAATGTTCGACAATACGTTCATGCCCTTCGCCTGCAGTCGACTGCGAAAACGATGTCTGGGCGAGTGACTGAGCGTGGCCGTTGCCGCTGCAAGTCCACCGCCTCCCGGGCTGCCATTGACACCGTTCTCACCAACCATACTGGCGGCGGCCGCACCAATTCCGACCATCGCTCGCAGAACGACCGGCAGTTCGGCGATTTCCAGATCTTCATCTTCGTATGGCCATGCTGGATCATCCATTGCAGAGACGGTGCCGCTAATCGGAGCTGTCGTAATGCTCGATGGCATGCAGTCGTAGTCATCGTGATGAAGTCCGCCGTTACCGTTGTCGTGGCCGTGGCCGTGGCCGTGGCCGTTTCCGTTACCGTTGCCACCGAGTCCGCTGCCAACATCATCGCCATTGCCATCCTTTATCATGTGATGGTGATGGTGATGATGATGATGGTGATGATGTGAGACGCCCATCGGACTGTTGATCGGCGGATGACCTGGCGAATTCGCCTCCGACTCTGACTTGATGCTCGGACTAGATATGCTTGTCGTCTTTCCTGAGTGTAGATCATCGCTGCGAGGACTCGAGTCAATTGGATGATGTTGGTGGTGATGATGATTTCCAATGCCACCAACACCCAAACCGCTACCGCCGCCGCCGCCGCCTCCACCGCCACCACCATGTGGCGATGAGTCATCATCGTGTGAGGATCCCTTGTGTTTCTTATTAGCATAGAAATCTGCACCATGAACAGTCTTCACGTGCTTCCTCAATGAGCTGGGATCGGTGTAGCGTTTTGTGCAACCGGGTGCCTTGCATACGTAAGGTTTCTGTGGAATAGAAGGAGTACAGTGAAGTGAAACGTTACCATCTTTTCGGTCTCAGCGATGCATTACCTCATTGCTGTGGGTGCGATTTTGATGTTTCGCCCGGTCAGAGGCGTTACTGAACGCTTTACTGCAACCGGGATACTCGCAAGTGTATGGCTTTTCACCAGTATGTGAACGCAGATGTGTCTTGAGATTCTCAAGGCGTGAGTATGCCTTGCAGCAGCCCTCAAACTGTAAAAAGCAACAAGAATTACAATTCCGTTGTGACGGTCACATGATGCCTCCCTCTACTTACCGTGCATTTGTGGGGTTTCTCTCCTGTGTGACGCCTCATGTGCACCACCAGCATATACTGCGCCTTGAATGGCTTCTCACCTCTGGAGCAGTCCTCCCAGCGGCAAACAAACGATTTCTTATTCGCCTGTATGTGATCGTTGTTGATGTGCTTCACCAGCTCCTCTTGTGTCATATACTCGATGCCGCATTCACGCCAATGGCAATTGGTTTCCACAAAGTCACCCGGCTCGTCCTTAATATCGGTTGTGTCGACGATGCCATCGTTGTCTGTGTGATGCGGCGTTGTAGTAGAGGCTGCCGCCGCTGTTATTGTTCCCAACATTGAGTCACGCTTGTTGCGAGCACGACGTGCTGCCGCCGCCGCCGCCAATGTATTCGATGCGCTGTCTGCTTCGACCTGAGCAACGCTTCCAGATGTCGAAGAGGGCTGCTCCAGTTTCGCCTTTACCGAAGGTAAATCATCATAATGCTAATGGGCAGGAGGGAGACAATAATTAGACAATGCTTTGAAATGCTTTGTTGTTGTCACTTACCGGTGGCTTTGACACAGGATTTCCGGTGACACAGCCACCAACACCACCACAACCTCCGCCGATGCCGCCGCTACTTTGCTGCAAGGGATGTACATGTCCCAGCGAGAACATACTGGCCGCAGCAGCTGCTCCTGCATGATGTGATGGCAGAGGATGCAACAGTCCAGCACCGGCACGCAACAAATGCGCCTGCAATTGCTGCAAGTGAGGCGCCATACTGCTGTGCATCCCACCTAAACTTGGACTCATCGCTCCCGCCGACAGATGCCCGTACGAGCCGCTGGCAGAGCTACTATTTCGCGATCCATTGACAATAGTCGCTAGCGAGTTGGGCGAGAAACGAATCATCGAGTTGATGTCGAACGAGTCAGAATATGGCGACGATGAGAGGGCACGTTTGCGGCTGACACTTGCCCGAATACTGCCCGGCCGTGGACTGTTCAGTCGGGAGCCGTCTATGCTAAAGTGAAAGTCTGTACTCGCCAGTGAATTGGCAGCTGCCGCCGCTGCAGCCGCCGCCGCCGGATGTATATCACCAAGTGGGCCAACACCACGCGATCCCAAGTAATCGGAATTAAGGCCGAGCCCCGTCAAATGGAATGTTGGTGCACAATTAGCATAGGTATCTATATTAGAAGGGGAAAAAAGGAAACAAAAAACAACCCATCAAAATTTTTCATCTAAGTTATTAGGGATGCGCCTAAAAGTAATCTATCTAATCATACTAATATCATAAAGAAACTCTGTATGTCTGTCTGTTAGCATTTCACAGCTAAACAGCTGGACCGATTTGCCTCATGTTTTCTTTAAATGTTCGTAATATTCCGGGGAAGGTTATAGGAACTTGGAAAATTTGGAAAGTTCGGGAAAAACTGAAAAATTTCTCTTTTCCATAGGATTTATGTATGAACTCGGTCAGTAGGGTGTGCGGGGCAGCCAGACAACGCCTGTTATTTTAGCTTTTGGTTGGTCTTTACGGTCGGGGGTCTCAGGTAACGCCGGGTTTAACAACGGCTGATGTGGATTCAAATCGTAAAGCAGCGCTCCACTTTCATTTCATGTCATTATAGTATGACGTGATCTAATCCGGCTTTGTCACATAATTATAAAAAAAAATAATTTTGTATGGAAGCCCCCTGACCACGGCACCCGATCACTGCCAAATTTCAGTGGAAAGTGTTATCACCGAAGATACACATGTGTGTAAAGTTTCAATAAAATCGTACTTTGAGAAGTGAGTTAAAAATTGATCGCAAGATTTCACCACCGTACTACGGAGCCATGCCGACCCGAAGTTTATATAGAAAATATAAAAAGAGACAACAGCTTGTATAGAAAAAAAAGAGACAACCAAATTTTCCTGTGCATCTATCACTTACCATGAAAAGATGCTGTAGGGCTGGCACGCTGCAAGGAGTACAAATGCTCCATATAACCGGGGATCCTATAGGCCGGATGGAAATCATGTTGTGGGGCTCCAGCATGATGATGATGATGATGATGTGATAATCCCGTTGGTCCTTGATTGCAACCTCCTGATGGTGAGCCACCATTACCGATGTTCGTACCACCAACACCTGCTGCTGACGATGATGATGGCGGTGGTGGTGGTGGTGGCGGCGGTGGAAGGACTGTTGCAGCTGCAGCAACTGCCGCTGCTCGTCTCGATGCCAGAAATTGTAGCTCCGAGTAGCTGAAAATAAAAATGCGATAAACCATAAAATTAGACAGGTTATTATTTTAAGAAGTGTAAGATATCTCTAATGGGCTCTAAAGTGACGGAACGCTTAGAATTAAAGTTCCTCTAACTTTGCTTATATTATTTCTTTATATTATAAACATTTTTTACCTAATACCCAGGGCAAACAACATAAATTTATACAAAAAATTGCTGTCTTCCATTATTTAGTACAATTAAGTACTTGTTTGTAGACGATAGACAAAACATTTACATTTAGCTTTCAAACTACAGTAAAGTCTCGATAATTGGGACAAATAAAAACGTGAGGTGTATCGATTCCTCCGGACTAACAAGATCCTTACTTAAAATTTCTTAACATTTTTAAACTTTATTATGTAACTTTATTAAAAAAACATATTAATTAGAAAAGAATATTTATGAATTAAAAAAAAAAAAAAAAAAAAATGTTCCTCTTCACATACAACCTGAAGGATAATTTGCTTATGGATTTTTACATTCTATTTCTAATAACTAATAAATTAGAAGAAGTAATTGGCATAATTATATCATTTTCATAATAATATTATTTTGTCATATACATATAATGAATAATAATTGAAATTTATTTAAAGAAATGCATATCTTTAAATAAATGTATTCCCACAACGCCTAAACCACTAGACGTATCGAATCCTTATTTACACTACATGTTCCTTTAGTGATCCGATAAGTTTATGTTTTTTTTTCGAACCAGATAGGTGGCGCTGGAGTGGAGTTATATACGAAAACGTGGCTTAGCGTTTGGTATGTTGGTGTATATATTTGTTATCGCATCACGCCTAAACCACTAGACATATTAATACCATATTCATACTGTATTTTCAATGGATGCTTCTAAATGTTCATCTATTTTTTTAAGCTCGGTAGGTGGCGTTGGAGTTGAGATATTCTTGAAAATGTCATTTTCCATAAATATCTTACCTCATCACGCCTAAACCACTGGACGTATCTAACCTAATTAACGTCATAAGTTCGCTTAAAGAGCTCTGAGTTTAAGTATATTTTAAATACGATAGGTGGCGCTGGAGTCGTGATGTAATCCGGCATAAAATATGTAATCACGCTTAAACCATTGCATTATTGTATTGGAAGTGTAAAAGCTGAATTTACACTATATCTTTGCTTCATGCTCCTATAAGTATACCCTTTTTTAGACTCGATAGATTGCGCTGGAGTGGAGATATTATTTTTTAGACTCAGTAGATGGCGCTGAAGTCGGGATGTTGTTGAATAAATGTGTGTAAGGGCATCACACCTAAACCACTGGGCATATTGTTTATCTATATAAATAAAAATTAAATGCTGTTCGCTGGTTAGCGCATCACTTGAGAACAGCTGGACCAATTTGGCAGCTTTTTTAAAAAAAAAATTTCTTAATGGTCTGAGTAAGGTTTTTACGAAAAGGAAAATTGGAAAAGTGGCCCGAAAAATTGGAATATTCCTATATTGAATATTGAAGCGCCCGGGAATAGATAGTTTAATAAAAAAAATCTTGTGATCTTGGTTTGTCGAACTTAAGCGCTGCATTTCTCTTAGCCTTCTTTAGCAAAGGATTTCATTAACCTAATTTTGTTCAACATAATCGATACATTTATTAAATGCATAGCTTCCCAATGTGTTAGTGTGATCTTCAAAGTTATTAATAAATGTCCAGCAATTATATTAGCTGCTAATCGTACAGCTAAAGTACCAGTTCGAATTAAGTTTCTAATAGTTTCAATACAAACTATAAATGGTATTAATACATCTGGTGTTCCTTGAGGAACCAAATGAGAAAATATGTGTTGGGTCTTCGTCTTCACCGCTCGATATCTCGATTTCCTTATCCTGAAATTCATTGATTTATGTCAGATCAATGTTATTCCTCCGGAGAAATGTTATTCCACCGGAGCAATGTTATTTAGTAAGTTGGAAAGCTCTTCCAAATCATTTTGTGAGCGTTCTTTAAGAATAGAAATCAAAAGATCATCAAAAATAATCTTATTCCAGCACTTATTTAAGATCCTATCTGGCGAACCTTTACATGCATTAGTTGCAATCATGGCAAAGGCTTAGTACACTTCATCAAGTCATCTTCCAAGGTTCACAAAATTTGACAAAGACAAATCCTCCTCCGAATCTCCCTTTGACTCCAATGATATATCATTATGTTTGTCCCTCGTGTATTGAATTTTCTAATTTCTCTGTGGGAGTCGTTGCGACTAGCATTATGTCCTTACAATCAAACTCATTTTAAGACGCTGGTGTTTCGCTAAAATTTTTAAAATTGATTATTCCAGCGATTTAAGGTCCACTTTCACATATCCTAAATTACTACTAACTGTAACATTGTGTAATTTAAAAACCTCGGTTACCCTATCCTATGAAAAATGTATAGATTTACCAGCGTTCTACTATGCACGACGCATTTAAAGAAATCGATTTCAAATGAAGCAAAAATTAACTGGAAATCTAAGTTCCCGTTAAATTCGCAATAAATAATGGAATAAAAATCAATATAAAATTCTATGTCCGGATTACAGAGTAGTTTCTGCTCTATATTCACTGTCCAAATTATCTAGCCACTACTGTACAACATAAACATGAAAAACTGCAGAAAGAGAAAATCGTGAGAGCTCATTCGGGTTTGTGTACCAGCTAATGGTGTTGTCCAAAGAAACCACTTTATAGATTTGTTTGATATTGCGGTGGTTGGTTGCAGCTAATTGAATCACTTATCGCATTGAATTTCTGTTTCTCGTCGTACTGCAACCGTTGGAAGACTCATTTCACATAATATGTAGATATTATGAGTATGAGATGGGTCAACAGTTGGCACAGTACACGATGAAATCACCGAACGACCGCCGAGCGAAAATTCAGGACTGAAACCTAACTGAAAATCAGTCAAAATGGCAACGGTGTGCGGATATGGTCTCTCAGATGCGTAAAGAAGCAAATTAACGGCTGACAGTCAGTTCGAAATAGCTGAGGGCTCAGAGTTTTTCTCTTTCTCCTCAGTGTGGAGGATTGCATTCAGTCGAACAACATTCTCCGCTATCTGTCAACTCAACAACGAGCACTTTTAAAAATCAATTGACAATGCGAAGTGAGAGAGAGCGAATCTAAAATGATTTTGTCTCAGAAAATTTGATTGGATTCTCCGATTCCTCAGCAAGCAATCGTGTTCGAGTTATTGAGGATACTGGGTATACGCACGGAGGGGCCTCCGCATCTCGAACGTACCAATTGATTATGACAACCGAGTTGTCAAACGTCTATTTCGTTGGGAAAGCTTTAGTTTTAAGTCTGAAGTGGTAATGAATTGCTCCGACTCCTTCTCCTTCAACTGCATTCATTGATTGCTCCAGCTGCAATGAATCAAAACATAAAAAAAAAACAGCTCACTCTTCGTAGCACGTACCTACAAATTTGCCGAGGCTTGGTGCGTTCGACTGTTTATTTATTTCAAAACTGATTACTCTGACATTAGCTGAGTGGATGGCAGATCGTGTCCGTTGGTTAGTTATTTGGTTGGCAGGAGGGGGACGAAGCACGACGACGACGACGACGACGATGACGGAAAAACATAGTAACAGAGTTCACCCTTAATCGTTCTTTTTTTTTTTCGTTTCGCCAACGTTGGTTTTTGCTGTTGTTGTTGTGGTTGTTCTTGTACTCTTCTTTGCCACCGACCGCTTTGTTCACTGAATATGCCAACAGGTAATCAAAGGACTACCAAATGATGCAGATGAAAAGTTTAGGAAGAGGTGATGGGGGAAAGGACAGTCATGTGCATTGCACAACTCCTAGCCGCCTCTTCACAACAACGCACCACACCACACCACACCACACCGATCGCCTATTCATTATCCCTGCGAAGTAGAGACAGATACGAGGAGGAGGCTTCGGCCAAGCAAAGGCAAACCAGCCAGCCATCCATCCATCCATCCGCATCCATTTATTGCTCTCCACTGGTGGGTCGATCAACCGACGTTTTTGTTCGCCGTGCCGCCGTTCCAAAATGATGTCTAATGAAGCAATCATAAATCAAAAGGTGCATGTGTGTGTGTGTTGCGCATTTGCTTGAAGGCGCATGAGGGATGTGTGCAGTGTGCAATCGTGCAAACAACAAGACAGCTACAGCAACACAACTCTGATAGCGCGCGATTTCAGTTCAGGGATTCCTCTTCGTCTTCCTTCTTCCTTTAAAAAAAAACACACTCTGGCATAGTCGGACAAAAAAATGGATATACCGTAGGTGTGCGCCATTAATTTTCTGTACTGAAAGCTTTTACTTAAAACGAACAATTATTATAGGTAGTTGTTGTTTTTTTGATCCACTTTGCAGGATACTCCCAGAGATATGGAAAATTATGCGGCAATCGTAAACCGCAGCGATAATGGCGATGACGAATCTTCGATGAGTCTGGAGGAAGTAGACAAATTGTCAGTTTTTCTCCAACCAATTACACTTAGATCAGAGACAAACCCACAAACCCAAAAATCTCGATCTTTACTTTTCGGGCTGATTGCCTATAAAGAATCCTCCTGGCGGATAAATTTTAAAGAACCTCAAGAGACCCATAAAAGACAATCAAAAGACCGCGAAAACTACCAAAAGAATCATAAAAAGAACCCCAAAAGACCCTCAAAAGACTATCAAAAGATATCCAAAAGACTCCCTAAAAGACCACCGAAGAACGCTCAAAAAACTCTTCAAAAACCACCCCGCAAAGGACCACAAAAATACCCTCAAAAGACCCCAAAAATACTTTCCAATGACCCCTGAAAGACCATAAAAAGACCCCTAAAATACCCTCAAAATATTCTCAAACTTTAACATAAGTTCTTTGACAACGCCAATCGCTCTCTTCGAATATCAAAAAAATGCACTGTGCTCACTTTAATTTGACAGCTAAGCGGAAACTAATAAATACACTTTAATATAATTTTGACAACGCCAATCGCACTTTTCGAATACAAAAAAATTTCTCATCGCTCACTTAAATTTGACAGCTAAGTGCCAACTAGTACATATAATTTGACATAAGTTTTTTGACAACGCCCATCGCACTTTTCGAATATCAAAAAATGCTCTTTCCTCACTTTAATTTGACAGCTAAGCGGCAACTAGTACATAGACTTTAACATAAGTTTTTTGACAACGCCAATCACACTTTTCGAATATCAAAAAAATGCTCTTTCCTCACTGTAATTTGACAGATAATAAAATTTATTCTCACCAGCGGCGCCTACTATTAAAAGGCTCTTAATTAATTGGCTTATTTTTTGACAGTTAGTTTGTCCGACGATTTAGTTTTTTTGGATTAATTGACAGATTGTTGAGTATGTTAAGTCTCATTGAATGGAAAAGTTCTCACTGACATGTCATGTTCGAAAGTCCGTAAAAATTACATCAGCTTTCAAATAATTTCATGTTCGAAAGTCCGTAAAAATTACATCAGATTTCAAAGACTGTCATGTTGGACAGTCTGTAAAAATTACATCAACTTTCGAAGACTGTCAAGATCGAAAGTCCGTAAAAATGACATCAGCTTTCGAAGACTGTCATGTTCGACAGTCTGTAAAAATTACATCAACTTTCGAAGACTGTCATGTTCGGCAGTCTGTAAAAATGACATAAGCTTTCATGTTCGAAAGTCCGCAAAAATTACATCAGCTTTCAAAGACTGTCATGTTCGACAGCCTATAAAGATGACATCAACTTTCAAAGACTGTCATGTTCGAAAGTCTGAATTACGTGACATCAAACCGAACACCGAAGCACGGCCGAAAACAGACAGCCAAAAGAAAATGTAATATCGTTTTGACTCGGGGGCAAACTAAACAACGGTATTTAACCCTTTACTTTTTTGTTATGCTTTTCTTTTTTGTGTCTGGTGTGATGAACGGTTTTTGTTGCTGTTCGTTTTTGCCTTTCGTTCAAGTTGATTACATTTTAATACACGTATTTGCGGCACTGAAATGCACTCTGGGGGACTGATCTTGATGATGATGATGATGATGAAGTGAAGACGACATGATGAATAGCAAATAAAAAAAAAAGTTAACATTTCAGTCAGACTGTCATTAGTGAAGAGAAACGTGCATAAATCTCTGTCGTCGACGGAAACTGTGCATTTTAACGTGTCCTTGTGTGAGTGTGTGAATAGTTTTTGCTTCACTGTGACAGTTGAGCGGATGATGTAATGCTGTGCTGCAGCTGTGCAGGTAACAATTTGCCAACAGCTCAACTTTTAACTTTTGATTCAATCGGGTCTTTCCTTTTGACAATTGGTGCAAATGTGACTTTCGTTTGATGGAAAAATTACCCTGAGTGCACAAATATCGCACTGAATTTCACAAAATTTCAATCGGCCTGTCAATAGAGTCATTAACGGACGCCTATCTCGTGTGCATCGTTCGTTTGTTTGATAAAAAAATTAAAAAAATTAGAACATACCCCTCTATATACACACACACACCAACAAATAACTATCATTGTGCTGTCATGTTGACTTTTGATATGTAACAGTAACCCCAACTACAAATACAAAAAGAGCAAATGGCTCTCTTTTAAGAGGCGATTATAGACATCTCGATTGAGATGACATGTGTCCGCATTTTTCCGGCTCGCATCTCAAATCGGGACGGCTAATCTTCATCTGCTCAGACAGTGCTGCTGTTGTTGAGCGGATGCGCTCGAACTTTGAGAGGATCAGAGCTAAGAGCATGACACTGATGTAAGAGCGATCCTTCTCTAAATCACACATCGTCCTTGAGTCTGAAGCTCCTCTCATTCTTGCCAAAATCTCTGCCGATTTGCATGCCAATTCTAGCCCTCCATGCGTTCGATTTGCTCCGGCACAGATTTCCCAAAAGGGAAAGACGAAAACGACATAACTAATGTCTATTGGCTCTCTAAGCAAATGCCAACACATTTAGCAAAGACAACATCCACTGCGCGTATGCAAGGCAATGAACATACGACACATCCATTGACATTCCAGTACGACACACCGATTAACAGTGCCGTTCCTATATAATATACTTAAGGTGACGTACATACTTTGATCGATATTCATTTTTTTCGCCCTACGGCAGTCGTACGTTGTCATCGTCGTCTTTATCGTTGTTGCCTTCTGTCACACCACTGCCGTCAACCATCAACCGGTTGCATCCTGGTTAAGACGCGACTGACTCGTCGTTTTCATTATCAGCGATTCATCATCAGTAGTAGCGGCAACGACAACGACAACGGCCACATTACCAACACACAGCATACGTTCGTAAGTCGTAAGTCGTAACGCAAGTTGATCGGCCTGTCAATAGAGTCATTAACGGACGCCTATCTCGTGTGCATCGTCGCATGATTGACGACGACTGGCTGGGTATGCTGTGGCGGTGCCGGCCGGCGTCAGCGCCACCATCACCGCATCACCGCATCACCGTACAGTACACACATCGTTTAATAATCATCTCTCATCGTGCAATCGATCAGTTGCGCGTGAACACAGCCATAATTCTTGTTTCTAATTTTAAAATTGCGCACAAATGTACGTCATTGCTATTCGCTCGCTCGCTCGCGTACTCTTTGTATTTTGCTCTCTTCTGGTGCTTGCATTTCGATGTGTCGTTGTTGTCGTCGTCTGTGCGTCCGTCCGTCCGTCCGTCCGTCCGATTGTCGTCATCGTTGACAGAGTGCGAAATTGATGGGATAATTTTTATTTTATAGAACCAATGGACGAGGAGGCAACAAAGAACGCGCGAAAACGCGGATGGTTGCTTAACGTCACGTACGTACATTTTCCAATCTATTTATATGGAATTTTTGATTTTAATTACATGCGTACGTCAATATGGCAACATTTTTATGACAGCTGTTGGCGATTCTCATTACGAACACATGTCGACATAAGAGCAATTTTGTTGACTTACCCGTTGTTTCCACATCAAATGCTACAGTAATTAAATTTGTGTGCTATTATACATAGCTGTAATATTACCAAACGAGTCGACAGCGGCACTCCCCAATTAGGGGTCATCTCTCCCTTATTGTGGCGGATGGTAATTAACAAAATGCTACTAAAACTTGAAGAGAACGGGACGAAGGTAGTTGCGTACGTAGATGACGTGGTGATACACGTATCAGGCCAGTACCTCTCCGTGATCAGTGAAGTCATGGAAAGGGCCCTGGGTAAAGTCGGCCTCTGGGCAACAAGTTGTGGCCTTGGAGTCAACTCTGGGAAGACTGAAATTGTACTGTTTACCACTTAATCCAAAATACCGGCCTTTATCCTTTCAAAAGTCAATGGGAAAAGTCTCAGTCTTACTCCCAGCGCCAAATATATCCGAGTAATCCTGGATAGGAAGCTGAGCTGGACGGCTAACATAGAGCACAGAGCTAAAAAAGCGTGCGTAGCCCTCTATGCCAGCAGCAAAATCATCAGCAGGAAATGGGGTCTTCTCTCTTCTCTGGCTGTACACAGCTGTGTACGGTCAATTCTTACCTATGGAACGTTGCTCTTATGGCCAGCGATTAAGAAGAAGTATAACGTTTAGATCAATCTCCATTCTTCTATTTATGTCCAAAATTTAAAAAAAAACAAATAAGTCATAAGTCATAAGTCATGAATCATAAGTCATAAATCATAAGTCATAAGTCATAAGTAATAAATCATAAGTCATAAGTCATAAATCATAAGTCATAAGTCAGAAATCAGAAGTCATAAGTCAGAAGTCAGAAGTCATATGTCATAAGTCATAAATCATAAGTCTTAAGTGATGAGTCATAAGTAATAAGTCATAAGTCATAAGCCATCAGTCATATGTCATATGTCATATGTCATAAGTCAGTCTCCTTCTCCACCTATAACATCTTAACGCCTAAGAAATCTGGTTTTGGACAGAAACATAGGTGCATAACAGCCATAAAAGGCATATCAGATGACATATGGCATGATCTAGATGAGGCAAAAGTTTCACTCCTAGTACTACCGGATTTTTCTAAAGCGTTTGACACACTGTCAACTTTATGCCATAAGATATCGCGAAATTATAACTTCGAAAATAGCGTCGTGCTTGTCATATGTTATTAGGCAGTCGCCATTATTAAGGTCCTGTCAAACTTTCTACCTACAACCAGTGGGGTTCCTCAGGGATCTATTTTAGGACCATTATTATTTTCCCTATTTGTAAAGGATGCGCAATTTAATGGTTTATCTTTGAATTATAGGCTATGGCAAGTTTCTTTTTTGAACGATTTGCTTGCATTTTTGACAGCTCGTCAGTCTGATATTTCGCGGCACTAAACAATCGTTTGAGGAGCGTTTCGAAACATTGACAACTTATTTTCAATGTCTATGGTTTGTTGACAATGGTTTGAAATGAAATATGGGTCGTGCAAGAGCGCCAAGCGGAACCGCTGTGGTAGTTCATGAGAAAGACTTGCTATTGGATAACAGAAGAAGTGATCGGACAGGTCGCACGGCCTAGAATATTGAGGCATTTCAATGCATTGAAGCTAGATAGATATTATATTCGATTTCCCAGAAGGTTTGGAGTTTTTTTTCTTTAACTGAGTGGTCTAGTTACGGGAGATACAACACAATTGTCGGATGAGCCTAAAGGCGAGCTGTAGCGCTACTACATATTATGTTTATTTTACAAAATGCGTGGGATTTGCAGATAACTTCCTTTTTTTGTGTTATTGCTATTTACTATCAACTGTCATCCTGCCGATGACATTGCGAGGAAGTCAAGAACATGCGTGCAACACTCGCATACGCAACAGCAATTGCACGATGTCTTCTGAGCACTGCATTGCTGAAGCTGGTGGCACCGCACACTTAATTCTCGCAAGACATCTATACGCACAGAGACAAATTGACTTAAGAACTAAAAACATAATCTCCCCTTCTGGTGGGTGACGTCCCACTTCCAATCCCAGTATATGCACACCAGCAGCACGCCTGCGTTGTCCTTCGGTGTTTTTTTTTTTTTTTGGTTTTTCTTTTTTCACTGCACTGCTGCATTTTTTATGCTTCGCGTCATGTTTCCAATTTTTATGCGCGCACATTCCTTTCCAGTAAAGAACAAAATATCTGCAGAAGAAAAAAATACCACGACGGAGTCTTTGTCACGGTCGCATATTGCATACACATCCGAGAGTTGCTTAAGTTGTCAACATAGTAAATGGCCCAAGTTTTGTGAGGTGTGGGGTGGGGGTGTGGGGGGGAATCGCAAAGGATTGAGTTGGATGCATAAGCAAAGCAAGTGCTGTACGTACGAGCGTGTAGTGTGTAGTGCGATGGAGGACTAGATGAGTAGATTACGACGCGAAAGGGCCTTGGTGCGGTCCTAGTCGTCGTTGTGGCATCATTGTCATCTTCGGTCGCCTCATTGTCGTCGAAAAGTCGGATCTTCTTGAACGACAATACATTTTTTGCGGGCGGGCGGGCGTTTGAGTATTTGCTCGAGCATTAGTGAGTGTGTGCGGATCTGTATCTGTAAGGTTGGCTGCACTGCATATTCCAATAAAAAAGTAAAACAACACAATCCTAGTAGTAATGTCCTAGTATCTGTTTCGAAGTATCGGTGTGATTAACCATAAAATTGAGCTATTCAGGCGGTTTATGATCAGTATAATAAAAATTTGGCGCGACAGACCGTCCGTTGCGGTCCAAGGCCAAGCTTCTTGCGCGTCCTTATATTTTTGCACACAAATGGAAGAGACCTACAATTTCATCTTTCATGCCATATCCGAATTCAGGCGAGTTGACAAGCTTTTGATAATGTCGGACATTCACGCGAGAGGTGGGTCCGTGAAAAATACTTTTGTGCTTCTGCGATTCGAACCTTGAACCGCCTGCTCAAAAGTTCAACGCACTAACCACTAGAGCCATGGCAACATTCATATTTTATATCAAAATTCTTATTTACAGTAAGATACAGTATCTTATAAGTTAGTGACAAGCTCAATTAATGCTATGTGAGAAAGTAACTAGGATCAGTAACAATCTATACTTCTATACTAAAGTTGGTAACCTCGGTGTTATGCGGGACCCGCCGACCCCCACCCCCAAGACCCAACCAAACTGACCCCGCTCTCCAACTGAAACCACCGCACACCATTGAGCCCCACACCCTACATACCTGCCACATATCCAAAATTGTGGCCATTAACGTGGATTATGGTCGCGATTTCATACATAAATCACATGGAAACGGCCTTTTTTTAAGGTTTTCCGGGTTCCTATAATCATCCCCGGACTATTACGAACATTTTAACGAAAAAATGAGCCAAATCGGTGCAGCTGTTTAGCCGTGAAAAGGTAACAGACATTCTACATTTGTATAATATTAGATCGCCTTACAGTAATCAGTCTTGTGAGTCCAGTTTTCAAGAACTTTTTCGATAATTTCGGCGCCTATCTCGCGAATAACAGTTGCAAAGCTGTGGAATTGTCTCTGGATTATCCGCATAATATCTATCCTTAACGGCACCCCATAAGAAATAGCCTATCATCGTCAAATCGAAGCTCCAATTGACATCACCGAAATGGCTGATTATTCGGTTGCGGTTCGTTTGTCAGTCGGCTTTTGTATGGCATGTGGCGCCATCTTGTTGAAACCAAAAGTAATACAGATTCGTGGCGTCGATTTGAGGCCATAAAACGTTGGATCATCATGGCTCTGCAATGGTCGCCATTGACGGTAAAGGCGTTTCTAGCAGCGTTTTCGAAGAAAAAAAGGGGCACCAGCACAAAATCGACACCAAACTGTCACTCTTGTCAAGGTGGATGCATTGGCTTCTCAACGATTACGTCTGGCTGTTCCGAATCGAAAATCCTGCAGTTCTGCTTGTTTAAGAGACACTCGAGACAGAAATGCATTTCATGATGATGTCATTATCAAGCTGGTCTATGGCCCACGCAGAGTACCGATATCGAAGTGGATGGTCATTTCCTTTCAACAAATTTAGTGTCATATGGGCTTAAGACCACAAAAAGACCCTCAAAAGAACCCTAACAGAACCCTAAAAGACCATCGAAAGACTGCCAAAAGACACTCAGAAGACTTCCAAAATACTTTCCAAAAAACCTCAAAAGATTCCTCCCCTCAAGATCACCAAAAGAACCTCAAAAAACTCATTAAAAGACCCCCCTCAAGATTCCTCAAAAGAACAACAAAATACCTCCAAAAGACCCCAAAAAGCGTCTCAAAAGACCCTCAAAAAGATCCCAAAAGACACCCAACAGGCCATACCGAATGGTATGGCTGAGTTTCCAAAATTTCACACCTTAATGACCATATCCCAGAATTTCCATATGAACAGGTCTTATAGTCGCATCTTTATTCTGCATACCAAATTTCATACAAATCGCTTGAGAAATGGCTTAGTTCCCGAAATTCCCGTCCCTAATGACCCAGAATTTCCATAGGAACAAGTCTTATAGTCGCACCATAGTCCTACGTACAGAATTTCATAGAAATCGCTTGAGAAATGGCTTAGTTCCCGAAATTCCCGTCCCTAATGACCCATAATTTCCATAGAAACAGGTCTTATAGTCTCATATTAGTCCTGCCTAACGAATTTCATAGAAATCGCTTAAGAAATTACAAGAATTCAAAAATGTAACACAAAATCGTTACACGAAATTATTTTTGATACCGTACTAAATTTTCTCCTCACCGCCGATAAAGTAGTTTCGCATACAATAGTGCTCTTCAGATACATCGATTTGACAGTTTAGTCATTTGGTAGTGCAGTAATTTGATAGCTTGGTCATTTGACAGTTTAGACATTTGACAGTTTAAAAATTTGAGAGTATACTAATTTGACAGTTTGGTGATTTTCAGTGCAGTTATTTGACAGTTTATACATTTTAAAGTTTGGTCATTTCATAGCTTGATCATTTGACAGTATAGTCATTTGGAAGTGCAGTCATTTGATAGCTTGGTCATTTGACAGTTTAAAAATTTGAGAGTATACTAATTTGACAGTTTGGTGATTTTCAGTGCAGTTATTTGACAGTTTATACATTTTAAAGTTTGGTCATTTCATAGCTTGATCATTTGACAGTATAGTCATTTGGAAGTGCAGTCATTTGATAGCTTGGTCATTTGACAGTTAAGTCCTTTGACAGTTTAGTATTTTGAGAGTTTAGTAATTATACAGCTTAGTAGTTTTCAGTGCAGTTATTTGACAGTATATACATTTTAAAGTTTGGTCATTTCATAGCTTGATCATTTGACAGTATAGTCATTTGGAAGTGCAGTCATTTGATAGCTTGGTCATTTGACAGTTAAGTCCTTTGACAGTTTAGTATTTTGAGAGTTTAGTAATTATACAGCTTAGTAGTTTTCAGTGCAGTTATTTGACAGTTTATACATTTTAAAGTTTGGTCATTTCATAGCTTGATCATTTGACAGTATAGTCATTTGGAAGTGCAGTCATTTGATAGCTTGGTCATTTGACAGTTAAGTCCTTTGACAGTTTAGTATTTTGAGAGTTTAGTAATTATACAGCTTAGTAGTTTTCAGTGCAGTTATTTGACAGTATATACATTTTAAAGTTTGGTCATTTCATAGCTTGATCATTTGACAGTATAGTCATTTGGAAGTGCAGTCATTTGATAGCTTGGTCATTTGACAGTTAAGTCCTTTGACAGTTTAGTATTTTGAGAGTTTAGTAATTATACAGCTTAGTAGTTTTCAGTGCAGTTATTTCACAGTTTATACATTTTAAAGTTTGGTCATTTCATAGCTTGATCATTTGACAGTATAGTTATTTGGAAGTGCAGTCATTTGATAGCTTGGTCATTTGACAGTTAAGTCCTTTGACAGTTTAGTATTTTGAGAGTTTAGTAATTATACAGCTTATTAGTTTTCAGTGCAGTTATTTGACAGTATATACATTTTAAAGTTTGGTCATTTCATAGCTTGATCATTTGACAGTATAGTCATTTGGAAGTGCAGTCATTTGATAGCTTGGTCATTTGACAGTTAAGTCCTTTGGCAGTTTAGTATTTTGAGAGTTTAGTAATTATACAGCTTAGTAGTTTTCAGTGCAGTTATTTGACAGTATATACATTTTAAAGTTTGGTCATTTCATAGCTTGATCATTTGACAGTATAGTCATTTGGAAGTGCAGTCATTTGATAGCTTGGTCATTTGACAGTTAAGTCCTTTGACAGTTTAGTATTTTGAGAGTTTAGTAATTAGACAGCTTAGTAGTTTTCAGTGCAGTTATTTGACAGTTTATACATTTTAAAGTTTGGTCATTTCATAGCTTGATCATTTGACAGTTTAGTCATTTGGAAGTGCAGTAATTCGTTAAGTTTGGTAATTTGAGAGTTTAGTCTGCTTATTCATATGACAGTTAAGTAATTTGAGAGTTTATTTGTTTCACAGTTTAGTAATTTGATAGCATAGGTATTTGTGAGTTTAGTAATTAGACAGATTATACATTTCATAGGTTCGTCTGACAGTTAAGTTATTTGTAATTTGAGTGATTTGACAGTTAAGTCATTTGACAGTTTATGTATTTCATAGTTCAGTCCGCAGCACATTTGACAGCTTATTCACATATAGTATATAAAGAGAATTTTTTATAGACTCGGAAAGTGCGAATAGAATAAAAAAAAATGATCCGACAAATCTGGAAAGGTCGATCTTATCTAAGGTCGCATTTATCTAAGCAAAGCGAAAAAAAAGTCAATAATTACTTACGACTGGTAGAGGCTACAAAAGTGTTTATTTGACAACACTGGTTGCTGATTGCTGATTGCCCCGTTGATGATCGACCGATCGTTCGAGAGTGATCGACGGGTGGGCGCGGCGGCGGCAGTGGCGAACTCGCTGCATTCCTTTGCCGCCGGTAAACGCTCAAATGACTTTATTTAATCATTCAGTGGATTTGCCTGCGAGTTCGCGAATATTAACTGCTACAGGCTGCAAACAGCGCACCCTATCTTTGTGCGTGTGTGTGTCTCTCTTATTCACAACTCTCTTCTTCTTCTTATTTGTGGATTGCCAGCCAGCCAGCCAGCCAGCCTGCCCCTGCCTTAACCCTTTGCACTTCAGCACCGAGCACCATAAAGAACACAGATAAAAATATTTCCATCTTCAACCAAACATCTCGCCAGGATCTCTCTCACATGAAGACAACTTCTTTGCTGATGACGATGAGATGATCATGATGATCATCATCATCTCGTCATCGTCGTCGCCGTCTTCTTCGGTGCTCCACTCCAAGGCGGCTCCATGCAGAGTTAAATGTCGACGCAAGAGCTGTAGATACTTCATACTACGGAGTGCCAGGCTGAGATTGCAACGTTTTTGCTTTTCGTCGGTCGTCGTCGTTCGTTCTTCTCGATTTTATGATCTCAGCCAAGAATGGGCCTTTCGCTTGTACCACGTCGTCGGCCCACGACGAACCACACCGCACCGCCACTTCGATTCTTGGCCGTCCCTGATGATGCTGATGATGATGCCCTGTGTGCGCCGCTTAATTAAGTCGTGAATTTTTCTTGGTCCTTTTTTGTTGCTGTTGTTGTTGTTGTTGGTGTTGTTGTTTGTTTTTCTTTAGTTAGGCGGAATTTTTTTCTTCTACTACTAATGCACTCCCTGGTACATCATCGGAGCATCTCATCTCACGCGCGCAACGATGGTGAAGTTGCGGGCATTGCATGGCATCTCCCCAAAATCCAGAGGGTAACCGCGAGCGCTGTACTGTTCCTCGTATTCCACTTAAATTGCCGGTTTCATTATTGCAATAAAGCGATCCATACATATATGGGCAGCTATGTATATCTATGCAGGAGTACTGCACACGGAACGGCAAAAGAAATGCAAATGTGGAGATTTTTATTATCGATGTTGTTGCTGTTGTTTTTTGCTCCCCGCCCTCCAAGCAGTCACAGTACAGCTTCATCGTTGTTTTTATTATTTCGTCATAGCATCAGCAGCTGCTGTTGCTGGTTTTATGGCCTTTTGCGAGAAGCAAATCATTGAGAAGTAATTTACTCTGGGGAACTGTAAAAAGGAGCAGCAGCAGCAGCAGCAGCAGCAGCAGAACACTTGATTGCTAATTCATACAAAGAAACGAAAATGCCAGAAAATGTCACTCATTGAACATCGAAGCATCATGGGACAAGTCGCTTACAAATGAGCAGACAATTAAAAAATGGAATGTCAGGGTAAAATCTCTACATCAGACAACCACGTCAATTCTAATTCACGCTCGTAGATTGAGCGTTGCTTTGCCCCATCTGTCTTCATTAAGAAAAAAGCTCCGACAGTTGCCATAGTACAGTATAGGCTGTCAAACGTGGCTGTCAAACGTGGCTGTCAGAGTGAAATTGATGTCATTTGTGACAGGTCAGATAGGTAGGAGATTCGGTTTGACAGTCAAGTTGTAATTTTTGAGCAGGAAAGGTGCTGGAGGTTCATTTTTACCATTGACTGACGAAATGCATGTGTCCCATGGAGGAATCCCTTCATAACTAGGACAGAAGACTGAAGACTGAAGGCTGAAGACTGAGGACTGACGACTGATGACTAAACTGATGACTGAGAAGACTGAAGACTGAAGACTGAGGACTGAGGATTTAGAACTGAAGACTGAAAACTGAAGACTGTAGACTGAGGACTGACGACTGATGACTGAGGAGAATTTCTCCGATTTCCAAGATTAAAATTTAAGGGATTAGTCATCTATCTGAGCACTAACTTTTTGATGTTGTGGGGCAAATAACTACAAAGAGACCCATAAAAGACAACCAAAAGTTCCCCAAAAGACCTCAAAAAAGTCTCCCCAAAAGGCCACCGAAAGACGCTTAAAAGACTTTTCAAAAGACTCGCCAAAATACCCGCAAAGGACCACAGACTAAGACTACGAATTTTTCCGATATCCCAAGACTAAAATTTAAGAAATTAGTCATCTATCTTCGTATTAACGCATTACCTTCTTGATGTTGTGAGGCAAAAAACCCTAAGGAGACCCAAAAGACCATCAAGACCACAAAGACCTCAAAAATACCCAAAAAGACTCTCAAAAGACACCCAAAAGACCTTCCAAAAGACCTCAAAAAATTCTCCCCAAAGGAACACCGAAAGACGCTTAAAAGACCGGCAAAAGACCCTGAAAAGACTCGCCAAAATACCCCCAAAGGACCACAGACTAAGGACTGAAAACTAAGAACTGAGGAGGGTTTTTCCGATAACCCAAAACTAAAATTAAACGGATTAGTCATCTATCTTCGTATTAACTAGCTGCTCTAAGTTCCAGCAGCCAAGTCATATCCCATCTCGTTAGGCTATCCTCTACTTTGAATAGCGTCCTATTTGAGTTTTCTACGTCCCGGCTACTGAAGAGGAAGATAGTTGCCGGCTAGCTGTTCTATGTTTCAGCAGCCAAGTCATATCCTATCAAACCTTATAAGTCCAAATCATTAAATCCAATTAGATGCAAGACATTTGCCGGGTATTAAGCTCTTTTACCTGAAATGGCGGTCAGTCGTTCCACAGAAGACAGAGAGAGAGAGAGAGAGATGTTAATAACATTCCCTAATTGGAGCGTAAAATTAGGAAAACAAAAAGAATTAGGCTTCCAATCTGGATGCAGTGTAACGCTGCATCGTTGGATTATTACTTCCAAGTGGTTTCTTACCATCCGTTCATTAAATTCATTTGGACGGCTTTATTTCTCGTAAGCATGAAAACCCAACTCATTGACACGCTTTTTGAAATTGCCATTTCATCATTTTTATGCTTGCAATTTCGCGGAACAGATTGCCTGTTAAAAAGCGAACACAAGCAGGTGACTAGATAGCACACAGCGTTCACTATGACTCTTGTACTAAAACCATAACCTATTAGTCAATTAGTCGCAACGATTAGCCGTTGTCTTGACATTCGAATGCATGAACCAACGATGTCGTTTGTTCGTGCTTTTCTTTACTTATTCTCTCTCGTCTCTCTCTCGCTCTCCAAATTATAGTTTTTTTTCGTCGTTAGTGCAATACCGGCGGCTGTTCAGTGTTCACATGCTCACCCGACGAACTTGAGAGTAATAAGTGTGAAATGACAGCAATAATTGAGCGTAACGATGATGACGTTTACACAATATAGTAATTCGTTATGCTACATTGACGACGAGAACGACGACGACGACACACAATCGTGCATTAAACGTCAGTGTCAGTGCCCACAACAGATTGTGTTTACAACGAGAATAGTAATTGGTATTTCTGTTTTCTCTCTTGGCGATTTGACATAAAAACGTATGTCAAATGTATGTCAGTGGTGGTCAAGTAGTGGTGATGAGTTACCCCTGCTCTTGCTGGCAAACATGCTGTCATTTTCAAGTATGTGCCAAAGATGTAGACAAATTTTCTACTCGTTCGCAAGACATTCAGTTCAGTAAAGGTTAAGGTATTTGCTAACTACTCTTTCTCTCTTGCAACCCACGGTTGTGAATGCATAAGAAAATATTTGCGAAGTGTTGAAGATTTGCTCTATTGCGCTATTCTTTCACCTTACAACATCTTAATACAAGGTTTAATGGGTAAATGTTAAAAAAGTAAAATGTTAAGTGAGACACTGTTAAGTGTGACACTGTTATGAGATAAATGTTAAATGTATACTGTTATGTCACACTCTTTTAATGTCAACTGTTATGAGACATTCTTATGAGACACTGTTATGAGATACTGTTAAATGTCATACTGTTATATCACAATTAATGTCAACTGTTATGAGACATTCTTATGAGACACTGTTATGAGATACTGTTAAATGTCATACTGTTATGTCACACTTTTAATGTCAACTGTTATGAGACACTGTTATGAGATACTGTTAAATTTCATACTATTATGTCACACTTTTAATGTCAACTGTTATGAGATACTGTTAAATGTCATACTGTTATGTCACACTTTTAATGTCAACTGTTATGAGACACTGTTATGAGATACTGTTAAATTTCATACATTATGTCACACTTTTAATGTCAACTGTTATGAGATACTGTTAAATGTCATACTGTTATGTCACACTTATAATGTCAACTGTTATGAGACACTGTTATGAGACATTCTTATGAGGCACTGATATATCATTATTATGTCACTATTTTATGCCCTGTTTCCTATAATCCTATAGTCCGCTAGGCAGTGCTTATCAACCAAATATCCAGTACACAAACCACTAAACGCTTTTCAACATCTTGGTTGTACTTAGGAGTCTTTTGGAAGGTATTTCTGGTGGTACTTTGGGATCTTTAGAGTGTCTTTTGGAGATCTTTTGGGGGTCTTTTGAGGGTCTTTTGGTGGTATTTTTAGGGTACTTTGTGGGTTTTGTGGAAGTACATAATTTGGGAGTCTTTTGGTGGTTTTTTTGGGGTATTTGTGGGGTCTTTTGGGTGTTTTTGGAAGTATTTTGGTGGGTCTTTTGGAGGACTATCTGGAGTGTTTTGCAGGATTTTAGGAGATATATTTGAGGGTATTTTAAGAAGTATTTTATTAGATAGTTTTTTAGTAGTAGTTTAGTAAGTATTTTGGGGGTATTTGGGGTTCTTTATGAAATGTTTTGGCGGCCTTTTGGGTGGTCTTATGGGAGTCTTTTGAAGGGCTTTTGGGGTCTTTTTAGGGTCTTTTGGGGTTTTTTAGGCGTTTTTTGAGGGTATTTTTGTGGTCTCTTGCGGGTATTTTGGGGAGTTTTTGAAGAGCCGTTTTGGTGTCTTTTGGGGGTGTTTTTGGGGTGTACCATTCATTTCTCTCAACGTTTGTCCAGCCACTTACATCCAGTACCGAAAAGTTTCTTATTTCTCTTTTGATTTGCAAAGAGTAGAGTTAAAATTTCTCTCTCGCGTTTTTGGTTTGACGTTCTATTTGCAAACTCTGGCCGGGGTACGTTCTGATTTTGCGTTATATTTGCACACTGTAACTTCGCTATAGGTAAGGTTTCGTTTACTCAGCAAGCAGAGAAAGAGAGAGAGAGAGAGAGAGAGAGAGAGAGAGCAAACAAACTAATTTCTCAGTTTATTTTTGACATTTAACTAGTTGCGTTTTGGAGTGCGAAAACGAAACGAAAACCCTGCCACTTTGACAGCTAGTTTAAGCAAATCGAAATTGACATTACTCAATTAATTCATTTTTGACAGTTCGTTCGATCAATGTAGAATGACTTTTAGTGGACAGACAACCAACCGGATTTTCAATCGACCAACTCAAGACAACAATCGCTTCGTGTTGGTTCTTCGAAAGAGTATTTTTGTAATGCTCCACGATTGATAGTTTGGATATATGGTGTGGTACAGGGTGTGGCAAAAATATCATCTATATAATATGATTTGCTTATAAATTTGGAATGAATTTAAAGTTTATTTTTTTTGTAATTGTTGCACATTACGTGTGAAAAATAAATTTGTAGCACATACTTCGGACCCTGACGCTTGTATGTCCATAATGCACCGATAATGACCGTTGCAGTATCTTGGTATGTCAATTTCGTTCCACGTAGAGAAGTATTCGCTTAGCAGATAATTTTACCGAGCTACTAACTGCCTGTGCCATGTTATTCGATATTTAATCATCCTGTAGGTTCTCAACTTTTGTTATGCCCACACCATAATGTATAGAGTAACCAACTGAATGTTCATCCCCCATCATTTGAGTCCCCATCTTACCTGATGTTCCTGTTTTAACGTACGAGTAGCGTTGAATGCGTTAAGCGGCGGCGTTTCTGTTTACAGCCAAGCACAGCCAAGCAATCAACCGGCAGAGTCCAGCTTGAGAGCATCTCCAGCTTTAAGGTATTTCTTGGCGCTTTAGTTATATTGTCGGTTGTGTTCCCCTCTTCCCTTTTGTGACCGTTCGCAACGTTTTTAATTGAGAGATTAGCTTGAAATGGCAGCCTGCAGCCGGCAGCAGCAGCAGCGATGAAATAAACCACAAGAGAGCACAACGAATTGTTGCCATTTTGCTGTTTTTTTTATTTTATTTCTTTATTTACGTTGCGAAAAAAAAACACAGGGATGCTCCGCCAGTGGCACTCTTATGGACAGTGTGTTTCTTTTGTTTTTCCTTTTCATTATTTTATTGCCTTTGCCGTCCGACAACGTTCGTTTTCGTTCTAAGGCCAACTCACAGCAAGCAATAAAACTGACAGCTTAATTTATGACCAACCTTAACTACATTACTATATTATGTGTAGATGTGTTGGCATACATACACGGAGTAAAATATTCTCTATAAATTAGACAGTAAAAGTTTTTTATTTGGAAAAGAATGGCGAATAGGTTTTAGAGCCGGGAATTGCTGCCTTCCAAAGATGTCAATAAAATGTTGTTGTCTGCTTATCAGCATAAACCACCACGACTACCAACCAACGTCATTGGATAATAATTGTAAGCGTGCTCTTACAATGGAAAAACTTACAAGATTGTATGGATTTCCAACATAACGAGCAAAAAATCGGACAAAAAATTTTCCATTGTGAGAGCACACGCTTAGAAAATAATCGTTAAGTGTCACAAAGCGAAATTGACAGCGCGAACAAACTCCGATTGTCAAATTGTGCTTTTAATGAGCACGTAGCGCCATCTTCGTCTTCAGACTGCATTATAATTTGGTTCTGTGTTTTGACATTCTTCTTCCTAGGGCCTCTACTTCTCTTACGCGCCATCGCATACAGTTCCTGGCAATGAGCTTCAGCTCTCTCCAACGTTTCACCGATTGTCGTGCCTCCTCCTCAATTGCTCTGCGCCATGTGTTTCTCGGACGATCCACTCTTCTACCATCCTGAGATAACGGATGCCATTGGATTGCCTATTTCGCTATGGAACTATCGCCTTTTCAGAGTGTATGACCAATCCACTGCCACTTCCGTCGTTGGATGGTTGTGCCTATTGCTTCCTGACCCGTTCTCTGATGGTAAAGATGTTCGTTAGAGAAAACCCTTAAGTGGTTCCGTAGGCACCTATTTTGTTTTAGCGCAAAAGGAAATATTACTTTTTAATATATTCTCGGTTGTGTGTGAAAATTTACTCGTTGTTGTGTAACAGACACGGCATGAAAAGACAACTATTATACCGAATAAGTAACTCAAACGTCAAACGAGAAATTGGTAATCTTTACGAATAAAAATACAGTTGTTATTTATTGAAACTCACATTTACCAACAGATTTTTGTGAACTTTTCAATGTATATCATTGGCAGGTGGAGGATGGTTATAGGCTATGGTATACACCCTTTCGCCCTCTCTGGGGGTTCGAAATGTAAAATGTTAATATATCAACCACATTTACAAATCAATTTAAATAAAATTTTCAAGGTATATTATTGGCAGGTGACGGAAGGTTATAGGCTATTTTACACCCTCTCTACTGGGAACTCATGCCTACCGATAGCGAGCCCGCCTGGAACATATAATTGATATTAGTCTTAAATCAGCAGAGATGAAGTGTGACGGTTAGAAACCTCTAGCACCCTCGGTTAAAGGGAGGGAGTGGCAAGGCGATAACATAAAAATACATTTAAAAGACCGATATTAGTATTAACTGGGCATCTCAATTAGTAAAAAAAATAAATACTTGGGACTTCAACGAAGGTGCCCCCTTTATAAAAATAATTGCAGTTCATTTTTAAATTCGCTGTATTAACTTCACATTGGCATGGTTCTGTCGTTCGATGGTGGAATCTTTATCCCACTTCCCAAAAGCCGATTTTATTGAAACCTTGCACACATATGTGTTTCTGGTGTCAACACTTTCTATTCAAATTTGGTATTGATCGGGCCTCGGTATCGGGGGGCTCCCATACAATTTTTTTTTGTATATGAGTTGATTCGGTTATTAGAGAATTTACATGAATTTTTATTTTTATCTCACTTCCCAAAAGCCGATTTTATTGAAACTTTGCACACATATGTGTTTCTGGTGACAACACTTTCTAATCAAATTTGGTATTGATCGGGCCTCGGTATCGGGGGGCTCCCATACAATTTTTTTTTGTATATGAGTTGAGTCGGTTATTAGAGAACTGACATGAACAATGGGGTTACCTGCCATATGGGGTTACGTGCCATATGATGGGTTCGTTTTCATTTGCAAGACTGACGGAGGCTACTGTAAAAAAAATCTGTACAGTTTATGAAAATAAGATTTGAGAAAAATAAATATGAATGGTGACCCCTTGACCCAAGAGTCTGACCATTTCGAAAATTTGGTATCTGCTCATGGGTATGGTATAAAAAAATAAGGCGATCGGTTGAAGGGTTTGTCAGCCTATAGCAAACATACATACCTACTTACAGAGTATCACTTAAATATATATATTAGATACTCTTAGTATAAGTACTTACAGACCTTCATGGTCTAAGTGTGTCGGTTTTGACTGACGGCCACTTCAACCTAACCTGATATAAGAGAAATCGATTAATCGGAGGAGAATGATTGTAGCATGTAGCAGGTAGGAGTGTGAGTGTGTGACATGGTCAGAGAGTTGTAAATTGCTCTATTCCATTAAGCTTGAAAAGTACATCCAACTGCACTAGCTCTTGTTTGTCTGTAGTTATAGTTCCCATTGAAGTGTAGCACTTCGTTTATCTTCGCATTATTTCGATGGCAACGCTTGCAACGACATATTTGACATTTAGGTGTAAAAGCAAAGCGCCTTTTTTTGGAAAGGTTATAAGCTCTCCATGTAATTTGCACTTCTCATGTTATTTGGCATTTGTTGTGGCAACTGAACTGAACAAAAGCATTGGAATTTTTTTTTTTTTTTTTTGCAACTACACAACAAAGAGAATAAGAGAGAGAGAGAGAGAGAGAGAGTAATGAATAATGCAGCGCTGGCATAAGGGGCAGCGCTTTGATTGATCGATCAGCGGTCGATCGTTCAGCCAATACGAATCGCTCCAATCGGATAGTTCGCCTAACTAATGATAATGATTATGGAGAAAATATTTTTTTATTTTTATTGCATGGTTGCTTGCTGGGCTTGCATGCCCCTGAGAGGTTGCTGCTGCATCCTGTTGCACAATACCAGGTAGAGCTTTTCATGTTATTTCCGTCAATCAAATGTCTATAATTTTTAATGGACAATTACATTCGGATATGCGTTCTGCATAGGTATAGGAGCGCTCCTGGCGAAAAGTTTAACTGCACAATGGAAAACGTTTATGATTTCCTCAATATTTATGATCATAATATCTATCCAAAGGGAAACGAGTAGTAAGTATAGTGCCGCCGTTTTGTAAGAAGTAATAGGAAATTAATAGGAAGTTTTTTTTTATTGAACAAAAAAAAAAAAAAGAACAGCCGTTCGATATTTTCATTATAATGGACGCTATAGGCGTGATGTTCGTACAGAATGTAATACAGAAAGCAGCGCAGCACACAGCACACAGCAAACAGTCATTATGATGCACGACCGTCACGAATGGTCCTTTCATTTTACCGGGATAATATAAAGCTTATGTTCACCCTGAAAGTCCATTCTAAATATTGGTGAAGAATTTTGTGAAATCGGTCCCGAAGTTCTGAAGATTACCTCCTATAAACACAAACTAACATTACCTCTTTATAATATTATGGTATAGAGTTACAAAATTGATCGCCATAAAAGGTTCTTTTATTCAAACGAAATAATATATAGCCTAAGTTCATTCTGAAAGTCCATTCTAAATACGGGTGAAAGAATTTTTGAAATCGTTCCGGAAGCTCCGAAGATTACCTCCTATACACACAAACCAACCTTACCTCTTTATAATATTATGGTATAGAGTTACAAAATTGGTCGCCATAAAAGGCTCTTTTCTTCAAACGAAATAATATATAGCCTAAGTTCATCCTGAAAGTCCATTCTAAATACGGGTGAAAGAATTTTTGAAATCGTTCCGGAAGCTCCGAAGATTACCTCCTATACACACAAACCAACCTTACCTCTTTATAATATTATGGTATAGAGTTACAAAATTGGTCGCCATAAAAGGCTCTTTTATTCAAACGGAATAATATATAGCCTAAGTTCATCCTGAAAGTCCATTCTAAATATGGGTGAAAGAATTTTTGAAATCGTTCCGGAAGCTCCGAAGATTACCTCCTATACACACAAACCAACCTTACCTCTTTATAATATTATGGTATAGAGTTACAAAATTGGTCGCCATAAAAGGCTCTTTTATTCAAACGGAATAATATATAGCCTAAGTTCATCCTGAAAGTCCATTCTAAATACGGGTGAAAGAATTTTTGAAATCGTTCCGGAAGCTCCGAAGATTACCTCCTATACACACAAACCAACCTTACCTCTTTATAATATTATGGTATAGAGTTACAAAATTGGTCGCCATAAAAGGCTCTTTTATTCAAACGGAATAATATATAGCCTAAGTTCATCCTGAAAGTCCATTCTAAATACGGGTGAAAGAATTTTTGAAATCGTTCCGGAAGGCTCCGAAGATTACCTCCTATACACACAAACCAACCTTACCTCTTTATAATATCATAAATATATCTTTATACAGGGTGTCTCCTAATTCGTCAAGGACAATATGAAAACTGATTCTTGGGTATATTCTAAGAAAAAAAATTTTCTACAGTAAGGGTCTATCTCCAATCTTGACATCATTTATCGGGGATTGAAGAAAAAGCTTACTTTGGTGTACCCTGACCCATGTTAACGGAAATTGCTCTGTTAATACTAACGATACAAAGTTCGTTTAGAACTTTTTTCAACAAATACTAGCCTTTCTAACTGCGTTTAAATAAAGTTGATATCTTATTTCAGTCTTTAGATATCCAACTTCATTGCCTGTTCCAGTTTTCTTGACCATGCAAACTTTTGACTTTGATGTCAATTTTCTCCGGAAAATGCGTAATAAACATAACATTTTACCATTTTTTTCTAATGAACGTAACAATAATAAAAAGAAAAATTAACAATAAGATTACGAAAAACCCCACAGATCTTATGATACTTGGGAAAACCTGCAGCAGGTGCAAACGGTTGTTCAAAGTGTCCTCCATGCTTTTGTATGCATGCTAGAGCTTGCTTGCTCGTAAATAGGTGCCTATGGAACATCTTAAGGGTTTTCTGGCCTAACCGTATATCTCCAACGAACAGAAAACGAGTCAGGAAACAATAGGCACAACCATCCAACGACGGAAGTGGCAGTGGATTGGTCAGGCGACAGTTCCACAGCAAACTACGCAATGCAATGGAATCCGTTATCTCAGGATGGTAGAAAAACGGGTCGTCCGAGAACAGTTGAGGGAATCACAGCAATTGGGGAAGACTTGGAGAGAGCTGAAGCTCATTGCCAGAAACAGCACACGATGGCGCGTAGGCTTAGTAGAGGGCCTAGGATACACAAGAGGATATAGGACATAAGTAAGAAAGTAGAGCTTGCTCACTGATGCCAACTGCTAATTCACTTAGAGTTACTATTTCGGTTGAATAAACAAGTTCTTTAATTCTTCCACATACAAAAAAACCAAATACTGTAAGGTCAGGAGATCTTGCAGACCAGTGAACTGGTCCATGTCTTCCTATCCAACGATTACTGTACTCTTCATATAATAATAATAATAATATTCGGTGCGACAGACCATTGCCAAGCGTCCAAGGCCTAGCTTCTCACGACCATTTGTGTTGCGCATGTATATTTTTGGACACAAATGGAAGGGAGCCATGGAATTAAAGGCCGGATCCGAACGGCGAATTGAGAAGCTTTCCGTGACAAGTTATTACTCTCGGAACGTTTGTCACCCATTCGCAAGAGGTGAGACATCGTGAAAGGTACTCTTCATCTAGTCAATCCTTAACCGCTCGACCGTAGTGGGCTGGAGCACCATCCTGTGCTGGAAATATGCTGAAGCTGGTTGCGTCAGTGCAATGTCCTCCAATAGTTCTGGTAAATAATTTCACAAAAACTCCAGATAGTTTGTACCGGGTGACTGACACGAAGTGTTACCAGCTTCAGACTGTCATTTCTGTCAAACCCATGATGACAGATCGCTCAAATTTACAGTAATGACAGTTCATTCCATTGTTTACAAGGCCGTAACGCCCGAAAGCCGTTAACCGCTCGTTTTTTTTTTTTTTTTTTTTTTACCGTGGCATCAAGAGAAATGCTCAAATTTATCGGGATCATGTGTTAGAGGGAGGGCAGCGTTGAAGCCTTGGGCACAAAAACATTTGGACATTTCAGCAGGACGTCATAAAGCGCGCCCGTCAATCAAGATTGACTGAGAAACAACGTTCCGCGGTTCATTTCCACTCAGGCCAATGGCCACCAAATTCACCGGGGATGCAATTCCGCTAGATTTCTCGGTTTAGGGATATTTTGAAGAGCAAGGTTGGGACAAAAACAAAAATACCAAAGTGTCGATCATCTCAAGCAAGCGCTTCGTCGGGAATGGGCCAAATGGACCGCAGAGCCACTTTCGTGCTGCATGCAATAGCTTTCTGCTGTCTGCCGTTTGAAGGCCATAATCGCGGCTACGGTTGGCGAAATCGAAAACTGCTAATGCAATTCGAAAACGTTAATATTTGTGAACATTTTTTACTTTTAATTCAATAAAATTCATCGAAAAATAAAAATTCTGTGGCGTTTTGTTTTGGTAACACTTCGTGTCAGTCACCCTGGATGATAGTTTGAAGGGGCCGATGAACTTGTCTCCAATTACACCCGCCCACATATTGACGCTGAATTTGTGTTGGAATGATGACTGTCTCCTTTTGTGTGGATTCTCTCTCAGATACATTATGTCAAGATGGAAGATGGACCCTTATTGAATGATTTTTTCTTAGAATATACCCAAGAACCATTTGCCAAATTATCCTCGGGAGAGAGAGAGAGAGAGATGATTGTCAGCCATTGTGTTAGACAAGTGCGTGTTAGACAATGTCACGAGACAACAAAACCGCAGTAACGAGTTACCCTGTCATATCAATCAACTGCGCCTCCCTACTAACAGTGAGGGTCTGCGGTGTAGTTGGTTTGCATGAAATTTATTCACACCGCACCATCATCCATCAATAATGGAGCTAGCTCATCGCTCGTGTAACTGCAAAACGTGAGTGTGTGGCGTGAGTGTGCGGCGTGAGTGTGCGGCGTGAGTGTGCGGCGTGAGTCCTTGCCTCCAAAGCCTAATCACTCAATTAATTGATTAAACCGCATGCAGATTTTGTTACAATTTCCTGTTTTATTACCAACAACAAGCTTGCTTCACGCTTGGAACGACGAATGGACGAAAACGGATTGCTGATCGCCAACATAATGTGGCGGTGATTGTGGCGGCCGGCCCCAGTCAGCTCGTATGACACTTTTTTTTTCTCCACCATATACAGTCGGGGCCGCCGGCCGGCTTGGAATGAATTTTTTTCAATTTGATTTTTTATTGCGCCAAAATGGGAAGAAAAGCAAAAAAAAAGTTAACAAAAGAAATTAATTGCACCAGAACGTTACGTTGTTGTGCTGTATGTTTTAATTATAGATTGTCACCACAGGGATGCCCTCCAATAGATGTCACCCGCTGATTTGCGGAGACTGTGGCCGGCCACGAACACCAACCAATTGACTTGCAGACAGATCTCATCGTCGAATTATCATCAGTTGGTCGGTCTTAAAATCGTCGGCGAACATCCAATTTGTATTAATTTTGCATTTTAAAAATTTACGGCCCCAGCGTAGCAATAAATGTCACCGCGCACGCAAATATTAAAAATCCGGCACCAATGTAATGTCACACCAATCGCCACTAAATAGTTGATTGAATTTATTTTTATTGCCATTTAACGTGTCGCTCGTTAAGCGGTTTTATAGCTGCGATAAAAAGTCGTCGCTTATTTGTCTGTCTGTCTGTCGGCGGGGGCGACGCCGACGTCTGTTGCTGCCGCTGTTTTGTTGTGCTATTGATTTTCGTTTAACGACTGACTCAATATGTGATTTTCTTAGTGCGGTGTGTGAGTGTTTTGAGTGTTGACATATCGCATAATTCGCAAAGAGCTTGTTCACCTTGTAACCCTCAAAATGTCTGAAGGACGCACCGCATAGAAAATCTCGTTGCGTCCGTTGCGGCGACGTATGCAACTGACAGATCGTTTAACGTTTCACCGCGTTCTAATGGCAAAGCATGTGACGGCAGCAACGCACACTCACAACTCTCCGCCACAAATGCTGTGACAGTTTATATCACTCGCATCAGTTGGAAGTTCATTTTGGCATTTATTTCTATTTGCCTGTACTGTAGGGTGGGCCGCGGCCGAAGATGGCACTTTGGTTATACGAGCAATTCTTACCTATGGTGCGCTAGTCTGGTGGCCGGTGATTACCAAAAAGTAACAAGTTAGCTGGATTACAAAGATCAGCAACTGTTGGGATAACTGGTGCACTAAGGTCTTACACCTGATACCCCCCGACCAATTTATTAAATAGGTTGCGACGCCGACGTGCAGCTCTGTCCTGTCCGTCTCACAGAATGTGAGTGGTTTGTTGGCAAACCCTACGGACACTATAATTTACTGCAGTTGCTATCAAAGGATATGATATCATCCTCAACTGACTACTGCATTCCTTAATTGAACTTCAGTCTCAGTTTTGTCGTTGAGTTTCCGACTAGAGACAGTTGGAAGAACGAAGGAGTTTTGGGGTTTTATGACGTGACTCTATTCAACAACGGTCGCCGCTGGAGTCTTCTCAGAAAAGCTTAATTTTTTAATGTCCTACAAGCTTCCTGACTCCGCTAGCATCTTTCAGTCCTGGAAATCCTGGCGATTAGGGTGGCGGTATTATTCGATATTACAAAACTAGGGCTCGACTGGAATCCACAAGGAAGCCGTCATGTTGGCCGTCCTAGCAAAACATGGAAAAGGACAATAGAAGAGGATGCATGACCCCAGGGGACCGAGTGGCGTCTCTTGAAACCTCAGGCGATAAATCGAGTTCATTGGCGGGCGTTTGTAGAAGCCCTATGCTCCGCCGCGGAGTAAAGGAAAGAAAGAAGAAGTACCGCTTTTAATGGTATAGGGTTTGCATTTGCGTGAACAGCCAATCCGCAATCAGAGCCATTACTGCGGCTAGCAACAATTCAAAACTAGTCAGGCAGTGCTATAAGCTGAATTGGCTTCAGTAAGGTAAAGCATGAACCTAACCCTAGTGTGGGTGCCGGGGCACAGCGACATTGACGGAAATGAGAAAGCCGATGTACTGGCGAAGAAGGGCGTAACGTTGGTCATCGACCACATGAAGAGAGGAGTGTGCTGTCCTTTGAGCTTCGTCGTCAGAAAATGCGTCCTCACTTTCCATACCACCAAGGGGCACAACTAAGGTGGAATGACTTGAACAACTGCTCTACTTCGAGGGCGATGTGGCCTAACTACAATAAAAACAAATCCACCGAGCTGATCTCAAGGTCACGGAAAGATATTTCCAGAGAGCCGTGACTGTTATTACTGGCCGCTGGCCAGTGGGCTATCATGATGTCAAACTAGGAATTCCGCACAATACTTTTTGCAGAAGCTGCAGGAGTGTCATCCATTATCTATGCAACTGTCCAGCCCTGGCCGGCTACCGACTCCATAAATTGAAAAAGGGAGGGAGCTGTCGAAGTGCCGGATCACCGATCTGTTCTCGTACCTGAACGCTACAGGCTGGCTATATTCATTTCAATGTACCTATAACGTCATAAGGTGGTCTGTGGTAACAATACGGCGCACTCTAGCGCTACTTGAGGTCCTCGCTTTTTTATCGTTTATACCATGTTAAATGTCACACTGTTATGAGACACTGTTATATCCCATGTTAAAAGTAATACTGTTACGAGTCACTGTTATGTCCCATGTTAAATATCACACTGTTATGAGTCACTGTTATGTCCCATGTTAAATGTCACACTGTTATCAGACACTGTTATATCCCATGTTAAATTTAACACTGTTATGAGACGCTATATCTATGTTAAGTAAGACACTACTATGAGACACTGTTATGAGACACTGTTATGTTAAATGTCATAACTTTATGCCTCGTTTCCTATAGTTATATTTCATATGTATATAACTTCTAATTGTTAATCCCGGCGTTACCCGGGACCCACCGACCGCCAGCCCCAAGACACCGTTTAGACCCACCAAAAGCTAAAATAACAGGCGTTATCTAGCTGCCCCTTACACCCTACTGACCAACCAAACTGACCGCTCCACCATTGAAAGCTACACCACACCATTAAGCCCCACCCCCACCTACCAGCCGTGAAACGTGAGTTATGGTCGCGAGTTCATACATAAATCCCATGGAAAACGGTATATTTTCTGCTTTTCGCGAATTTTCCAATTTTTCAGGTTCCCATTATCAACCCCGGACTATTACGAACATTTTAAATGAAAAATGAGCCAAATCGGTCCAGCCGCTTAGCCGTAAAAAAGTAACAGACAGACAGAGTTACTTTCTGACCCACCGCCCACTGACCCCCAGCCCATTGACCTCTTGCCCTATGACCTCCCGCCAGCTAACCACCCACACACATACCGCCCTCACCCACTGACATCCCGCCCTATGACCACCCAACAACTGACCAACCCAGAAAACTATAGAATCGACTCTTATATCGGCAAAAAAGTAAACGTGTTCCAATATTCTTTGTATCAAAATCATATACAGGGAAAACTACATTTTCCACCCCAGTGCTGGCCTATCGGGTGCAAATTTTTCTCATCTTTCTTTTTATTTAAATATTATATGATGTGAATTTAAGCCAAATCGGTCCATTAATAAGAATTTTCAAATAAAAAGCGTCCCCAGCGCCACCTAGGAGGGTCCAACACAAACAAAACAATCCGGAGCACCACACGAACATATGGTGTGAGTATAAGTTGGAAAGCTTAAGTGGTTCAGCCATGTTAGTCAGACATATTGTGATGCACTTAAGAGCGCAAGACATGGAATTTTTATAATTTTACTCTTTGTTTGCCAAAGTAACTTGCACGAAACACGATTCAGTGTTGTTTAGAAAGAGAAAGATCAATGGTATTTGTTATGGTTTACGAATAAAGAGGCACTTACATTGCTATTTGCTACTGTTCTCTTTGTCTATGCTGCTGTTCATAGTTTCCACAATGTTGGGTTTGCCGTGGCAGAAGGGTCAAAAACCTCTACAAACATTGAGCAGCTCAAAAAAATGTTTAAAAACTTTACTGTATGCTCAACTTGACAGCAAATATTATTATCTTATTATTTTATTATCTCAACAAGTAAAGCATTTATCAGAAATCTGTTGAATGAAAAAAAAATTAAAAAAAAAAAAAAAAAAAAAAAAAAAAAATTCCAGTCCCGTCCGTAGAGTTTTTGACTCAACTTAAAATTGCTGCGTGCATCAGTTTATTATAAAAAAGTCGTGTGGACCGACACCTGCCTGGACTCGATGCTCGTACGCCCGTTAGTCGCCCCTACATTCGTCAAAAATAATTCTCATTCGCTGATTTCGCCGAATTGCGGATGTTCGTTGTTTCTCATAATAATTCAAATCGCGTTCCACAGTGGCAAGCAGAGAAAAGGGTTGAAATCTCTGTATTAAGTTTCAATAATTATTTTCGTACAATAGACGTTTAAGAAGCGATTATCGTATTGGCATTCATTATTCACAGCACCAGCATCGGCATCGGCACCATCTTCCACATGCAGCATCTAACAGAAATCTCTGTATACAGGCGACGACGACGACGACGACGGGAAAACTCAATTACGGCCGATTCGGCGCGGCCGGCGGCACGGCTCCTTGCCGTTTACATTTTTATTTATTTTTGTCCCGCCCGCATGAGGAAATTAAAACTTGTACATCTGAAGCAGCCAGGTTGTAATCGAGAATACAAGAGCTGGCTGTGTTGTGTTTATTTTGTTTTTGTTTTATGTGTTTTTGTTTGCGCTCGATCTCGGTAGTCATGGAGTTTTATGAGCCATGTTCGACGATGGACTCCTCTCCAAAACACGAACAGAGATCATCCGCACGTATGCAGCATATGATGCACATATGTGCAGCGCAGTTGCAGTATGCAGATTATCGTCGTCGTTTATTTATAAAATAATGAAAAACTATACAAGGCACAAAGAAAAAAACTAAAAAAAAAAAAACATTAAACTCAAAAACAACGGATGAACAACGGAATGCACGGAAGCACTCCAGCAGCATCGCATCGCCTAAGAAAGGGGTCAAAACACAGCGAGCTACATGTACATGGAGATGGGAGAAGAATAAGATGTTCCGCGCCCACTGCGGACGGACTGCCGCGCTGTTGTTGTTGTTGGTTACCGCTTTTCAACGAAAAACATCAAAATGAGATATTTTCATTCTGTTGTTCTTGAAGCAACGGACCTGGTATAGCAATAATATGCGGTATACGTATATGGTGTTGAGCCGTAACACTGTTCGTCATGCCGTGATGGGGTTATAATCGTATGCACTTGATTCGTTTGGATTGAGTTTAAAGAGCCAACAGCTTAGGAATAGCATCAGTGACTTTGGACGGTAAAATCATTCAAAGATCCGATTCCGCAAATTAATCGGATCTTTAGGCGGCGAGCCAGGGTTGCTATTTCGAAACCAAAACTAAGGGTCCCAGTTGTAAGAGAGCAGAACAAGCCGGGATTTCTAGCAGTGCAGCAATACGCAGAGTCGGTGTTGATTTTGTCATCGACTCCAACGTTGACAAAGTCAGCCTTAACGGTAGCTATATTTAGAGGCTATTCATTCTGGCGTTCTGCAACATTCAGCGAAGAGGTATCCCGATTTAGTTGTCACGTCACGTTCTCTGAAGGGCTAAGATCAGACGCAATGACACCAAACACAACGCTTGGATACTTTACAACACTTGATGACCTGATGTTTATCTTTAGGCGACTGAACAACGAAAAATCATCCGGCTTAGATAGATAACATTCCTAGCATCGTTTTAAAACATTTACCAGACAGCTTTATCAGGCAATACTGCGTCTTATTTAACAATTTGTTGAGCAACTTCTTCTTCTTTCCGAGTTGTTGGAAAGTTTCCCATAGCAAAGAAGCAGAATTATCCTTCCGATCCAATCAGCCTGTTGCCTAACATAGGATAGGTTTTCGATTCGATTCGATCGATAGAGCGATTTGGTCCGTTTGCGAAGAAAAAGACGTCACACCGCGGATCCAGTTTGGGTTCAGAAAAAATCACTGGACAGTGCATGCAGTTACCAAACTCATTCCAGATGTCGTCAATTAGCATCTGAATGACCAGAGATGAACTGCTGAACTAAACACACGTCACCCAGTTTTTTATTATTTGGTAATAATCGCCAAAATATCTGTTTTTGAGGTCAGGCCTATTTCAAAGTATATTTTTATTTTTCTACGCATCAGACGCGACACGTGACACGCGTCACACGCGCGATATCAAAATGGGCACCTGACATTGAGCTGCTCACAAAATTTCAGCCATCTAGATCGTGGTTTAAAAAAGAACCTTAAAAAAAACGAGAAAATGGCGGCATTTCCAACCATCACACACGCGCCCCACATGCAAAACGCGACACAAGTCACAAGCGGAATATAAAAAATGATATTTTGGACTGCTTTAAAATGACCCCAAAGAAGTCGAAAAAACAAATATTTCAACCTATCACACGCGCCACACGCGACTCGAGAAACGTGGAATACCAAAAATGCTTGGACTCTTGGACTTAGACACTCACACTCTCTAGATCGTGTGGAAGTTGGTTAAAATGGAACTCAAAGAAGTAAGAAAAAACAAACATTTCAAGCTATCACAAGCGCCACACGTGACTCGAGACACGCGGAACACGCAAAATGCTATCTTGGACTTAGACATTCACAAAATTTTAGCTCTCTAGGTCGTGTGGAAGTCGAAAATACAGACAAAAATGGGTCAAGTCATGTTAAATAAAAGTTTTCTTTAAAAAGAAGTACAGGAAATTCCCGATAATCTGAACTTATTAATGTAAGATATTCTCTGTATACTGTATATTGGCTGTCATGCGATGAAATATCATTCGGCATTCACCAATTCAGTGGCTTACAAAATTTTAACAGGGTGGGGACACAAACCATAATGGGAGCATCAAAACATTAAAAAGTATTCTAATTGTAAGACAATTTTGACAGTTTTGACGGGCTACAGTCACACTGGTGTAATTCACATAATCAATTAGTTTATATAATCGAGAGTCTACTGTTATGCAAAAGATTGTGTAAGTGACCGTAATTAAAGCATTAAATAGAGATGGAAAACTTATGGATTCGCGTAACCAAAACCGTGGTTTATAAAAAAAAAAAATAATCATAAAATTATGTCGCGCTAGTAGCCAGCTGGTCGCAAATGACACTTCTTATTCGCCATCAATTTTATCAGCAGCTTCCACAAAGTAAAGTAACAGCAACAGCAGCAGCAGGCAGCGCAGAAAAAAATGTTAATGTCTTAATTTGCGTTGTATTTTAATCATGCTCGCTGCAATAGCCCCCTCTCCCTCCAACGCCAACAACCGGAACAAGTTCAGTCTTCAGGCAAAAAGGCAGCTATGTTGTAGCTGTCGTCTGTCTCTCTCCTATTCCCTATTCTCCCTTTGTTCTCTTAATGCTTGTGTGCTGTTAAGCGCACTCAAGATGTTAAACTTGTATGTAGGTATGAACGTATGTGTCATCGATCGCCGTCTTCACAAAAATTTTACGCTCCTTTGCCGCTCTGATTTGTTGGTGTACGAAAAAGAGCAACAACAAAAAAAAACCAAAAGAGAGAGGGAAAAACGAATTTTGTTCATGTTGCTGATTGTTGTGTTACTTAAATCATCACATGTGGTAGATTGGAGAGGATCTGCACAGATGGACGGAACGTGTTTGGGTGGACGGACTGACTAACTAACTAACAACAACACACAGCCCAACCTAAAATTAACTTAAAAACTTCATTTGAAATGTGTACGCTCTCGTTGTTGTTGTTGTGGTGTTGTTGTGTTGTTTGCCCGTATTATTATTATTAGTGTAGTTGTTGTTTCAGTTGCTCACTGCATGGTTTGTTGCATTTTGGCTGCCATAACGAACAAAACAACTCGCAAAAGATTAATAAGCGTGCGTTCCTTTTAGATGTTCCAGAATTTCGGTTAATTGTCTGTTAAATGTATGAAGGGAGAAAGCACTCTACAGAGCAGTAAAAATCAAAACGACAAAAAAAATCCATAAACAGACATAGAAAGCAACGAAGCAACAGATAGGCTACCTAGTAGGGCCAGAACTATTCTGCGGTATAACTCACCGTACAATACGGAAAGAGATACGTAGAATATGCATGCAAGGCAACCACTTCCTTAAGATGCTTACGACAAGCAAAATAAATCTTTTAGCTCGCTCAATATTGGGACTAAGCAGAAGTAAGACAGATAAGAGACCATATCTCGGAGTCTGAGAGACATTCACTGACTAACCTTGTAGACTAAAAGGGCACCTAAAGAAACTAAGAATAGAAGTGGCTTTGTAGAGAAGCAGAGGAGACTCTGTGTCACCTTCTCAACGAATGGGGAGCAACGATCCCCGACAAATAAGAGACATTATCTCGCTGAACCCACTCCCAATATCATAAAGTTCCCAAGAGCCATTGGCATGTAGAGATTGCTGTAGGAACGGGCATGAACTGTCCCTAAAGCACAATTTAGAGGGAGGTGTAATCGATCCACATGGGTCGCAGTGCTAACTTGACTTGACCGCTTTTTGTCTGTATTTTCGACTAAATTGAGGTGCTTTTTAAACACCTTCCACACGACATAGAGTGCTAAGTCCAAAGTACCATTTTTTATGTTCTGCCTAAGACGCGTGTCACGTTTCGCATGTGGCGCACGCATTTTCTCGTTTTTTAAGGTCTCTTTCAATCACCTTTCGCACGATCTAGAGGGCTGAATGTCATGGGCTAATTTTTATATCCCGCGTATGACGCGTATCGCGAGTCGCGTGTGTTGCGTCTGATCCGCGGAATAAAGAAAATACTTTGAAATAGGCATTACCTCAAAAACCGATATTTTGGCGATTATTTTTAAATAACTGTGACTGTGTGGTGTCCTTTTAATATTTTTTAAAGAAGATGCAATTGTTATATTTTGGGGTCAGTTTATGTGGCAGGTACCCCAAACCGTTGAAGTACAGGCCTCAAAAAAGCGTCAAATTGTCGTCGCACTAGATAACTGATAAAAAAAGTGTTTACATAAGAGAATTTTGTAATTTTTTGGGCTCAGTTTGTATGGCAGTTACCTCAAACCGTGGACGTACACACCTTAAAGAAGTTTCAAATTGTCAGCGATAATAAACTCACTACTTAAAAGATAAAAATATTAAATTCAGAGCTTTCTGTGAGGAGTTAGAGCAAAAATTGTAATTTTTTGGGGTCAATTTGTTTGGCAGGTACCTCAAACCGTAATCGTACAGACCTCAAGATAGTTCCAAATTGTCGGCCGTAAGAAACAAACAACAAAACTAATAAAAATATTTACTTCAGAGCGTTCTGTGAGGAGTTTGAGTAAAAGTTGTAAGTTTTTGGGGTCAGTTTGTATGGCAGGTACCTTACACCGTATACGTACAGACCTCAAAATATGTGAAATTATCGGCGGTAATAAAAGCACTACAAAACTGTTAAAAGTGTTTACTTCAGAGGTATCTGTGAGGAGTTAGAGTAAAAATTTTAATTTTTGGGGTCAGTTTGTATGGCAGGTACCTCAAACCGTTCACTTACACACCTCAAAAAAGCGTCAAATTGGCGATCGTAATAAACGCATTACATAACTGGTAAAAAAATGTTTACATCAATGCTTTTTGTGAATAGTTAGAGTAAAAATTGTAATTTTTTGGGGTCAGTTTGTATGACAGATACCTCGAAATGTCAACGTAAAGACCTCAAAAAAGTGTCAAATAGTCGGCGGTAATAAACGCACTACATAACTGATAAAAATCTTTACTTCAAAGCTTTCTGTTAGGATTTAGAGCAAAAATTGACATTTTTTGGGGTCAGTTTGTATGGCAGGTACCTCAAATCGTAGTCGTACAGACCTCAAAAAAGTGTTAAAATGTCAGCGGTTAGAAACGCAATACATAACTGAAAAAAGTGTTTAGATAAGAGCTTTATATGAGGAGTTAAAGCAAAAATTGTTGTTTTTTTTTGGAGGTTTTGCGTTTGGAGTTATGCCAAAAACTTGCCACATCCATCCATATGGACATTATTTATGCTTTTTTACGCTCCAACTTGTCTCTGGGGTACCTACTTCAATACTTTGGTTTTTTTTTTTTTGGAACCTCAGACTTCCCACAAGCCATTTTCTCTTAGGATTGACCGCAAATCCGATGTCTGAAGCAGCGGCCTCGTTTCAGTGATTGCCTCGAATCAATTGGATAATTGGATCAAACCGGATGATGCCCAATTCAGTAGATCATCTCAAGGCAAATATTTGAAAAACAAAACAAAATCCATACAAAAATTGTTTTCCTCCTCCTCCTTTCTCATCCGCAAAACTCTTCACAAAGCAACCCTCGTAACAACTTGTAAATTAATGCTGGACACGCACTCCTGTGCGCTGCTGCTGCTGCTGATTGACACAAACAGCTGACCAATTTCCAAGAAATGCCCTCCTCTATCCAGGAGTGCGCATCACATTTGGTTTGCCATTCAGTGCCAGATTCCACCGAACATCATAACACAAAAGTCACAGACTTTCGTTTGTGTGTGTCAGGGTTGTTGTCCATGGTCGTCTGATTTTTTTTTTCTTCTTCGTCTTTTGCACGAAGCCTCATGCAGATACTTTCCAGTCGCAATCGCAAGACAGTGGTCGTCGTCGTCGTCGTCATCAAGCCGCCACACAACGTGAGTGCGTGCATATACAGAGATAGGACTGCCTGACACGCCGGGACAAAATGCCAAAAGGAAGCACCACGCAGTGCCGCAAATTAATGCCTTATTTTTTAATATAAATTTCCTGAGAAAAAGTGTCGATAACTCTATTAGGCGACACAGCAGTGCAGACCGCACTGCATACCTACCTACCTGCCTGCCTACGGCACTAGACTATGAGACTGAGCCCAATCGTTCGACACCGAACGTGCTAATAAATTATTACGCGTGTGCGATTTGTCTGAGAAAGAGAAACACCACAATAATCACACGAGATCGTCGACGACGAGGATGTCTATGACGGTGACGACTGACGATAACGATGACGACGGTGACTAAAATACGCGACAATAAAGAAGACTGACCGGACGGAATCGGTTTCAGTTGTTGTTGGAATGGAACCGGCCCGTGACCCGCGGCACCCACCAACCCAGCATCGATATCGTCAACATGCGATCGCGAGAGGTGAGAAGAGTGCTATGCTACAGAGATTATCGCACGGTATATCACCATCACCAGTGCTGTTGCAATAAGAACGATCGGCGGAGTATTTTACTACTTTCCTATTACTCCTTTACTCCGCATTTTGTACTTTTCATAATATTCTCAAAATAACTATTTAATATTTTAATTATTTTTATCGGGTCTTGCTTTCGGTAACATAGTAAAATATTGCTAGTATGTCAACGAGGGTAACGTCCAAAAATTCGTCCTTATCAAGGAAACCAAAAAGCAAGAATCCAATCAGGGCAGTAATTTGGTATCTGATCTAGATCTATAGAAAAATTAAGATCTATATTAATAAACATAAAAATCTGTATTTATATATGTATATGTGGGTGTCGTGGTTGTAGTGGTCAATGTGGTTGTTCCAACGAAGCTTGTTTTTGCGGCACATACCGAGAATTGTGAGTTTTTCAGTTTCTATGATGCAAGATCCATGGATAAAGGTTGAGGATTTAAATTACGCTTGGACGACAGAAGACAGAATTGGGCTTTTGAAACGTTAAATTAAACTCTATTATGAAGTCCCCGCCTTGTTATGCTGTCAAGTTCAGTATTTAACGTGCTTAACGTTCAAGTTCCACTTGCGATGTAGGCGGGAAATCAAATGAAAAGCTAAGATTGCTGTGTTCAGCGAAAGAATGGATTGGATTAGAATTAGCGAACAGGAGATAATTAATCAAAATCAGAAAGAGTGCCGTAGACAAAACAGAACCTTGGGGAACACCGGCGTTTATGCGGTGAACATTTGATTTGAAACCATCCAATACTACCTGGATTGAACGGTCAGAAGGTTAGTTACTATTCCAATCAAGCAGGGCCTTATCAATTCCATAGGCATTCATTTTCGACAAAAGAGCTTGATGCCAGACTGGATCAAATGCTAATGGAACTTTGCTTTTACCAAATTTGTGAATAGATTGGTTCCACTATTCGGTGAGATATGCCATTAGATCACAGCCTTTGAAAACCGTACTGCTGGTCGATAAGAATTTCCTGAGATTCAAGGTATAGCATAAGTTTACTATTGATCAGCGTTTCCTTACCTCACCTTAGAAAATATGGATGTCAACGCAATGGTTCGGTACGAGGAAAGAGATGATGGTTCGCCTTTTTTAGGAACATACTGGATAAAGGCCTGCACAGTGGCAAATGCCAACGATGAAGAACACCTCTTCAAAACTATAGCAGGAATACCATCAGGACCAAGAGATTTATGAATGTTGAGATCATTTAATACTCTAGCTACTTGACGAGTACGAAAGTAGATTTGTCCCAAAGATGCTTTGACTCAATCAATTGAAAAACAAACGCTCAATCTGGTAGCGTTGAGCGAGCTGCGAAATGTGAAGCAAGCAGATTTGCCTTATCTATCGAGCTGACAGTTGGAATGCCATTGTGAATGAGCGTTGGAATTGAAAATGAGGCAGTATTTTTAATGACCATGTTTTTTTTTCATGTTGTTCGGTTGTTCCAGCTGGTTAATTATAAAATATTATTTTTAATTTCAAAACACTGGAAACAACATGTAACATTTCAATTTTATATGTACCTACTCCATTTTTACTTGAGATACTGCCCTGAGATTTGAAACATGCTACTCTTACAATTTTAGAAACGACAGCACTGCACTTAGCTAATAAGAGCGCAAAAAAAAAAACTCAATGTCCAGAGTGACATTCGTCGGTTCAGTCGATCGGGTCTGTATCAGTCATCCGATTGACTCAGCATTGTGCTCGTACATGAACAGCGACAATTTTCGAAAACTCATTTCGCGTAAATCATTCATGAAGCTGAGGCATGATGTTTGACGTTGACAACGCCGCCGCCGCCGCCCCCACCAACACAACCAACAGACAGCCAGCCAGCCACCACCAGCTGGACAAAGCTTTTAATAACTTTATTAACGTTGCGATGAACTCATTAGTTAGAGTTAATTTGTTGTTGTTTTTGTTGATTCTGCTGCCGCTGCTTTTTTTTTCCTTCCTCCTCTCTTTTCTGATAAACTTTAGCTCGTGTGTGTGTGTGTGTTTGTTTCTTTGTGTAAATGCCTGAGTCCGGCGAAATTAACATACTGATGACTGCTGTGCAGATTTTGATTAAAACATTTTGGAGATTACACAACGAGCAGCTTCTCAGCTAAAGAAGACACCGCCGCGGTAAACACACTGAATAGCCTACTGCTCTTTGTGTGTGTGTGTGTGTGTGTGTGTGTGGTTGTGGTGTCGGCTGATTGCCTGTGGAGCAATGTTACGAGCGTGATTTATGGATCGGATCCACTGTCGGACTTTTCGGCTTTGATATCCGCTGATCGGTGTGGAGCGATGCTTATGTGTTAGAGGCAATTGGCAATTTACGTGATGAGTCAAAAGTCCCGACGAATGCCGACTCTGAATTGATCGTTTACATTTTTATTACCTAGCTACATAAAAAGGTTCCTCGTATTAAGAGAGTGACTAGTGGCATGCTCACCTACATATGTCAAACTGGTTAAACCTTAAGGCTCAAACATAATGCGCACTTTCGCCACCGTACTTTAGTGTCAAAAGTTTTAAATTTTCCTTAAAAAAGCGCTCTGTCCTATGAAAATTTGACAGGTTCTACATTGATCCCCTTTGACAGCCGTACATTAGTGTCAAAACTTTTGAAATGCTGTCCAGAGCTTTGTTTAAAGAAAATTTGACAGGTTTCTAAGCTTGCTTTCCTCTGACAACCGCAATTAGTGTCAAAACTTTTAAAATTTCCTTAAAAAAGCGCTCTGTCTTAAGAAAATTTGACAGGTTCTACACGTGTTTCCCTTTCGCCCCTTACAATAGTGTCAAAACTTTTGAAACGCTGTCCAGAACGTTGTTTTAAGAAAACTTGACAGGTTTCTAAACCCGCTTTCCTCTGACAAACTTTTAAACTATCTTTAAAAAAGCACTCTGTCTTTGACAGATTTGACAGATTCTACAATTGTTCCCCTTTCATCCTTTTGTGTAAGTGCCAAAACTTTTAAAGTGCTGGCGAACGTTGTTTCTTAAAAAAATTTGACAGCTTCCACATTTACATAAGGAGGGGAAAATGCATTTTGGTTTACCCAGAATATTAACTTCAGTTTCACATTGGTGAGAATGCAACTAGTGTTTAAGCTTCTGCGTCGAAGAGAGAGATAGAGAGAGAGAGCGATATAAAGAGATAATGAAAAGAAGTGAGGCATTCCACACGAAAGTAGGACACTCAAACAATAGCCGATCTCCCATGTAACTGAAAGAAAGCACAGAATAATTGCCATTCCGCTCAGTGCGGATGTGGACACACATTCTCAGCTTTATGTCAGCTAAGCGATAAAAACTGTCACTGTCTGCTCAGTGAGAACTCTTCGATTCAGTGGGAGCAGTGGTTTTCTGCTGCAGTGAGGACATTCTCCGCCATCTGTCAGCTCAGCGATAAAAACTGTCACTGTCCGCTCAGTGAGAATATTTTTCGCCATCTGTCAGCTTAGCGATAAAAACTATCACTGTCTGCCCAGTGAGGACTTTTCGATTTAGTGGGAGAATATTTTGTGGCAATCTGTCAGCTCAACAATAACAACTGTCAAAGTCAACAACTGACAAAGCAAAGAGAGAAATAGTCTCAAAAAATGCGAAGAAAGTCCTCAGTGAGGAATTGTGTTCCATGCGAATAAAATGAATGAGTACACGGAGGGATCCTTACATGAACCATGACTTATGTGCTCTTATGTTTCTAATGACGAAGAGTTGACACACAATTTGTCACTGGTGTCATCACGATAATCGCACATGTCACTTCCCCACACTTTATCGACGGATAAGAAAAAACTGAGTGCTGTCATATTTTGTACGGTTTCAGTGCATTTGACATAACACGTTCCTTAACGTTCCACCAACTACAATAAATCGAACCGATATCGTGATGACAACAAAACTTTACCATCAAATGGCACTGAAGCTTACTTATGCATTCCTTAATGAGAGGGAGAGAGAGAGAGATTTTCTTTGTTGGAATGTGGGATTACCTAACCTCTAAAACTTTCAATTTCTTGGTTTTTTTTATCCCCCCCCCCACCTCCCAACACAAACAATACAGCTTATGGTCCAAAGTACGGGAACTTGTTATCTTTATGCCAGTGTGATCTATTGATAGTGATAAGCGCATTTAGAGCGCAGCATAGCGTTAAGTCGAGATTTTGAGGGCATTAAAAATGAAGCGCACCACAGCATAGCATTAAGATAAGGTTTTTAGGGCATTTGTAGTGGAGCACACTGCAGCATAATGTTAAGCCAAGGTTTTAAGGGCATTTGAAGCGCAACTTACCACAGTATACCAATTAAGCCGAGGTTTTCAGAGAGTTAAGAGCACAGCGCACCACAGCACAGCGTCAAGTTGAAGTTTTCATAGCATTTAGAGCGCAGTGCACCACAGCATAGCATTAATCTGAAGTTTTAAGGGCGTTTAGAGCATAGCACAGCACACCATAGCATTAAGCCGAGGTTTTTAGCGCATTAATAGTGCAGCACACTGCAGCATAATGTTAAGTCAAGGATCTTTGGGCATTTAGAGCCCAGCTCATCACAGTATAACGTCAAGCTGAGGTATCCAGGCATTTAGAGCGCAGCGCACCACAGCACAGCATTAAGCTGAGGTTTTTATGGCATCTAGCGTAGAACATCACAGCATAGCACTAAGCTGAAGTTTTAAGGCCATTTAGAGCATAGCACAGCACACCATAACGTTAAGCCGAGGTTTTTATGGCTTTTATTGCTCAGCTCACCACAGTATAACGTTAAGCCGAGTTTTTCAGTGCATTTAGAGCGCATTGCAGCACAGCATAGCGGTAAGCCGAGATTTTTTAGGGCAATGCCCTCAGAAAAATATTTGTCAAAGTTGCGGCGCTTAAATCAACCAAATTGAAATGCATCTCCAAAAGTAAGCGCCGCTTCTATTCACACACGGCTCAGCAGCATCAGTTACAACAGCCATTTTGATTGCCTTCACAAATGTAGATATTAGACATCTGCAACAGCAGCAGCATCAAAATGAAGATGTAAACTGTGGCACAGTGGTGTGGTCTCCTCGTCTCTTCTCTGCTCCTCTCTTTTCCCGAGAAAAGTGCGCCTTTCTGCCATCATCGTGCCAAGCTTCTGATTGGCAAGTCGAGTATTCCCACCAGCGGCGTTCAATGTTTGATTGGCTTCGTCGTCGTCGTCGTCGTCGTCGTCGTCGTCTTTGGCTCTGGTGTTCCTTTGTGGCAGACAACAGAACGATCATCATGAACACAAGGTACGACTGAAGAGGAATGTGAATGGCAACGTTCTGGCGAAAGCTTCTTGAAAAGTCTTGAGAGCGCGCATTGTGCGCCTTTACCGAATATTGGCACACACTTGTGCACGCGCACGCGCAACACAGAAGCCGAGACATGTTTGTATGCGCGTATATATGTACACATGTAGATAGCCGGTGCGGCCATCCTTCTAGCTGGCTTAACGATGGCAACCATGAACCAACACCCAACGCCACCATATTTGGGGGCCGATGCGGCATCAGTATGAGCATCAACACAATGCACCACTATGCTGAAGTGGACTGGACGGGACGGGACGGGACGGGACTGAGCTGGACGTACGTATCGACGCGACCACCTTCTATCTTCTATCTACCTATCTATGGCTGAGCGCGATCTATACTCCTCATAATCGAGAGACAAAAGAACTGCGCTTCCAGTCGTGTGGTGGGCTGTGTGGAACTTGTTTGATGTGTTTTTGTTGTTGTTGCTGTTGCTGTTGCTGTTTGTTGTTGGTTGTTGTTGTTCCAGACGAAGCAGGAGGAAAGCAGAAGCCATCCTTGATGCATGGTGGAGCAGGCAACATCTCTTTCATGGACTTACCATCTTGGATCGTAGTTTTTTGTTTGTTTTTGTTTTGGCTTTTTCTGTTAGAGCTGAACACTCGTTCAAATCAGTGGTTGTTGTTGTTGTTGTTGTTGCTGCTGTTGCTGCTGTTGTTGTTGGTTTGAAAATAAAGTCGTCACGATTCACTGGATGGCCGGCAGCATTAGCTGAGCAACAGCTCAGCACGAAAAAGAAGCAAATTCATAAAAATAGAATCGTGGCAATGTCATTTGTAGAGCTCGTCGTGTAAACGAAAATAAAAATCACAGAGCGTCGTCATCGTCGTAATTATTATCGTCATCGTCATCGTCATCGTCGTTGTCAGAGTCTCTCGTCCTCTCTTAATTAATAACATTTTGAGAACTTAATAAAAAACGAGACGCGACAACGAGCAACGGTGCGAAGAGCGACGGCCGGCGTGCGGCGTCACTGAAGGAGAATGACAGGCATCGTCATCGTCACCATCGTCGCCAACGTCACCATCGTCACCATCGTCACCATCGTCACCATCGTCACCATCGTCACCATCGTCACCATCGTCACCATCGTCGCCATCGTGGATCGTCATCAATGTTTGTCGCGTCGTTGTCGCTCGCTACTACTGCCACTACTATTACTACTACTACACCACTGCAGAATGCCCTTTGAGGCCTAACATTTGACATCTTGCTACATTGCAACACTTAAATAGCGACATGCATTTTTCATCTGTCATTTTGATAAATACTCGCCTCTTCAACATTCATCTCATTAAATGTGACACAATTCCTCATTGAGGACTCAGAGAATATCTACGATTTTCTGAGGTAAATTTTTTGGATTTTTATTCCGTCAGTGCTGCACGGATTACCTACATCACTGATGAGGGCATCTCCTTTGTGCTGCCAGAGTTAGCCTCAGTCCAACTCCGAACCTACGCCCGCTCCCAACTGGTCCACCAGAGTAGTAGCATGATAGTGGTTTTTGTTATGGGGAGTGATATTCTCCGGCATCGTATCATTTTATTTTACTCAAACCCCTAGATGTCTTGAATTTCACAATTTGTCCAGGTCCTCAAAATAGGCATACGTTTCAGTGGTGATTTCTCTTCCCAAGAGATAATTGACGCATCAGGGAGCCAAATCGGTAGAATCCTTACTAATATTATAAATGTGAAAGTCTGTCTGTCTGTTACCTTTTCACGGCTAAAGCCAACAAAGCCTACTTTAGTCAGTCAAGACCCTTCTTAAAGCCAATAAGTCCTATAAAGTCTGTTAACACTCTTCCTTAAGTCAACAAAGCCTGCTTTAGTCAGTCCAGACCCTTCTTAAAGCCAAAAAGTCCTTTAAAGTCTGTTAACACTCTTCGTTAAGTTAACAAAGCCTGCTTTAGTCAGTCAAGGCTCTTTTTAAAGCCAAAAAGTCCTCTAAAGTCTGTTAACACTCTTCGTTAAGTTAACAAAGCCTGCTTTAGTCAGTCCAGAATCTTCTTAAGTCAGCAAAGCCTGCTTTAGTCAGTCAAGGCTCTTCTTAAAGCCAAAAAGTCCTTTAAAGTCTGTTAACACTCTTCCTTAAGTCAAAAAAGCCTGCTTTAGTCAGTCAAGGCTCTTCTTAAAGCCAAAAAGTCCTTTAAAGTCTGTTAACACTCTTCCTTAAGTTAACAAAGCCTGCTTTAGTCAGTCCAGACTCTTATTAAGTCAACAAAGCCTGCTTTAGTCAGTCAAGGCTCTTCTTAAAGCCAAAAAGTCTTCTAAAGTCTGTTAACACTCTTCGTTAAGTTAACAAAGCCTGCTTTAGTCAGTCCAGACTCTTATTAAGTCAACAAAGCCTGCTTTAGTCAGTCAAGGCTCTTCTTAAAGCCAACAAAGCCTACTTTAGCCTTTCAAAAAACTTCTTAAAGTCAAAAAAGTCTTCTTTAGTCAGTTAAGGCTCTTCTTAAAGCCAAAAAAGCCTTTTAAAGTCTGTCAAGACTCCTCCTAAAGCCAAGAAAGTCATATTTTCTCTTTAAAAATTGTTCCTAAATCGAACAAAACCTACTTTAGTCTTTGAAAATTACTCTTAAAGCCAATAAGGCCTACCTTATTCTCTAAAGACGATTTTTAAAGCAAAAAAGCCTACTTTAGTCCGTCAAGACTCTTCTTAAAGCCTACTTAAGTCTGTCAAGACTCCTCCTAAAGCCAACAAAGCTATCTTTAGTCTTACAAAACTGTTATTAAATCCAACAAAACCTACTTAAGTCTTTTAAGACTCTTGTTAAAACCAACGAAGCCTACCTTAGCCTTTCAGAATTATTCTTAAAGCCATCTTTAATTAGTCAAGACTCTTCTTAAAGCCAAAAAGTCTACTTTAGTCTGTTAAGACGCTTCTTAAAGCCAAAAAAGCTTACTGAAGTCTGTCAAGACTTCTTTTAACACCAACAAAGCCATCTTTAGTCTTTCAAAATTGTTCTTAAGCAAACAAAGCCTACTTTAGTCAGTCAAGACTCTTCAAATCCAGGAATTTAACCATAACATTGAAGCTACTATGCAGTCCATTTGTTTAATTTGCAGCCACACACACACCTTTTGATGGAGACTTCTTCTCCACTTCTACGAATCTCATCCATGTTATTGTAGGGCGTGCACCTCTTCAAGATGCCTGCGGATTCCATTCGAATGCCCTAGTGCTGATTTTCTTAACGTGTGACCAATTCTTTCGCCGCATTTCAACATTTACCAAGCTTTGGGATGTCAGTGGTGTTTGTTAATAGATATCAACGATATATATAAATAGAGTTGGGATAAAAGATTCCACATATTCTTCACAGACATTTATTGCGCTGTAAACTTGGAGTCTTTTAACTTCGAAAGAGAAAGAGAAGAAGCTTGAATGTTAATGTTATTGATTCGTAGCAATTATGTAATGTTGCTCTTCTTACTTTCTAAATTTTGCGCTTCAGTGCTCTTTAATTACATAATATTGCCCACGTTGCATATGTCTAGCACCACCAATTTAAGGATGGGGTGCAAGTCCCTTTCCTCCCATCATGCGGTAAGTAATTACCAAACAGAACAACAGCAACCACTCCACAGCCCAATCAGTTCCCAGACTATACCGAAATATTGCGGCCAGAGTGACAGCTCGGTGTTGCACATTATTGCAACTTGAAGAATAACAAAAAAAGAGAGAAAGAACACCTCTAACGCACATAATAAAAGTAATCATCATAATATTATTCATGCATATGTATGCACAGTGGTGTACTCAAAACATTGCCAAGTTCGACGGTCACTCTCTGCCTGCTATCACTACTTTCGCAGGCTTGTCTGTATGTATGCTTGCTTGTCTCTTGTCTGTCAGTCAGCCACGAACATGATGATTTTTTTTCTCTTAATTAAGTATTCAAGTCGAGTGCTGCTGGCTGCTGGCTGCGCTTCTTCGTACATAGAGTAGCGAGTAGCAATAATACCGCAACCAACAACAACTGTTATGCATGCAGTGTGCCTGTGCACAGGATTGCCTGCCATTGCCATTAAAAACAATACGCCGGCCAGCAGCCAACGCCGAAAACTGATGTTGTGTAAATTGTGTTCGCCGTAGCAGTGGCTGCCTGCCGTTCTGCCACAGTAAATGAATTTGTTCCGTGAACGAATAGGTAATGAACGTAAAATGACGAAACTGATGCGAATCAAATTTAACTTTGTCGTCATCGTGATCGTCTTCGTCATCTTCGTCGTTGCGTCGCGTCGTCCTCTCGAGTCTTTCGAGTATCGAGAGCACGTTTCGTTTAATTTCTTAATCGCGCAAAAGGTTTCTTTTTCTTTCTAAGATTTATGTGTGTGAGTTTTTATTTTGTTTTTATTTTTAATTGTTGTTGTTTTTGTTTTAATCTGATACTCTTTTTTTATTATTTCTTGTTCTAGCCGTCGAGTAGAAACAAGATGTTCCCCGATGGGTCGGTGTGTGACGGTAAGTGCTTAAATCCCTGGTGGTGACAGCAGATCATGTCGTTAATTCAACCACAGAAACTCTCTCTCTCTCATTTTCTCGCTTCGTCTGATTCAACGACTCTGACGAAGTAATTATTAAGCAGAATAGTCAAACAGTCAACCGTGCATTAGCTAGACTATAAAAATTTTGGAGTTTTTTTTTTCATAAAGGGTGATTCGATTCGTTTTTTGTGTTGTCAAATTTTTCTTCTGTCAAATTTAATTATTTTCTTTGCTTTTTTATAATCAAACAAATAGAAGTATCTATTTATACTCTGTTTGTCGTCTTTGAGAATGCTTTCAAGACAACTTGAATCGAAATGCTATCTGGTTGGCCTTGCGCAGTAGAGAAAAACGTATCGCGTCGACTTCTTTGAGGTCCTCTTTAACTACCTCTGTTCGACTTAGAGAGCTTAAATTTTGTGAGCAGCTCAGTATATACCACGTGTTACGCGTGTCGCGAGTTACGTGCGGCGCGTGTGATGGTTGGTTTTTTCGACTTATTTGTGGTTCTTTTAAAAACAGATAAACATTCAGAAGAATCAATCTAACTTACGGTGTGAATATGGCTTTTATATGTCTAATGGCTTAGGCGTTATGTGGTTTAGATGTTGTGCGATTACAAAAAAATGCACAATCATTTTTATATACAAAGGTATATATTTAATATATTATATTGAATTTATTTATAAAACTATGGAAAAAATCGATAACCTATATTAATTAATAATTGGCGAAGCTAATAATATATATATTTTGAAAATATTATTACAAAATTCAAATTTTAAATCGTTCTTGAAGAGTCCAACGTTATAGAAGGAAAAAAATAAAATTTGACAGAAAGAATATCACATAAAAGACTAATCGCGCTCCTATTAATAAATCAACCTACATTAGGGTAACAGTTGTTGATCGAGTTTCAATGCAAACATTCTCTTGTTCATTTAATCGAGAATCCACTGTAATGCACTTAGAACAACGAAACGGGTGGGACAATGTGGAAAAAGTTCTTGCAATTACAAAAGTCATCATTATTACCTCCTTCAAGTGTCCTTAAAAAAAATATATAGCTTTATGAGAGATAAAAAAGGTGTCCTGGTAGTTGTGACCAAGGAATTTTGTATATGTACATACTCGTATATATCTATGGATATGTGTTTATGAGACAACTCAGTCGTTCTGTGGAAAATCTTAAGCGTGAGTTTCGTTTTATGTTTTTAGATAATTTTCTGGGGTTATTCTCCCTAAGCATTTGTCACTCGGTCGGTTGCGGACGGACCATAGGCTAAGATTCGAATTAAAAGTCGAACGAATCTAATAGTAATAAAAAAAACACAACAAGAACCTTCAAGATGACAATAAGATTGGTTTCTTTATTATCCTCTTCCACGCGATGGTGGTGATGGCGGCGACGGCAGAGGCGGACGCCTGATCATTATCAGATTATACTGCTGCTGCTGCTTCTTTTGTTTTTTTCTTTTTATTTTTAATTTTTTTGAATCGCTTTTGGAAGGTTTTTATTTTTGTTGAGTGCTTTAATGTATGGTCTGACTGTCTGGCTGGCTGCCTGCCGGCTGCTATGCTGATTAGGAGAACGATCAAGATTTCAAACTCTTCAGAGAGATTGATAGACAAATAAAAAAAAATTAAAAGAGTGACAGAGAGAGAAAGAGAGAAAGCCAGGCAGAGTCGAAGTGCGATGACACTGAAAAGATTTTTCGTTAATTGAGACATCATTTCGATCGAACGGCGTCGTCATCATCGTCGATAAACCTTTATGCCGCGCAACCTATTTCTTCTTCTTCTTTTTCTCTTCCTTCTCCTCGTTCACCTCATTACATTACACGCACCTTTTTCTGTGCGCTCACTTAATTAACCCAACAGTGCAACTAATCGGGCAATCAATTGCTGCTGATGATAATGATGACGATGATGATGATGATAATGACTGCCTGCTCACGCCCACATTCGCCTCCACCGTCTGACTGACTATATCGATCAGCAACGTTTGTTTTTTTCTTAAAAGTTAAAAATTGCATTTTTTCTTTAAAAATTGGTACATGAGCTGTTCTTGCATCACGCCGTATCACGTGTGTTTGGATGATGATCCGCAGCAAAAATACGTGATACGTGTATTTCTAAAGGAGCAATGAGATGGGGAAAATTTCGTATAACTTTTCCATTAGTGACCCCACGGTGCAAGCCAACTGTACCCTCTCATAAGCAGTCCTGTCAAATGAGGCACTTTCAATGAAAGTGATGCACTAAGATTCTCAGAGGTTGGTATAATCATTGAGATCATATCCTAAATGTCAATTGCACAAATTGTCAAATTGAAACGTCAAGACCTTCTGACTTTTATTTTTCTCTTTTTGTATTCAGACATGAGCAACAAAGAAAGTCAAATTAAAGTAATCCTGGCATATTAAATAAATCGCTCGTTTTTCTTGACGCACCAAAAAAAATTAACTGAGCCACTGATGATCGTTTCATATATAACATTAGAATAGAATTAGATCGAGTATTTTTTCAGTGACTTTATCAACCGGAGATTTGCGGCTTTTCTCTTTTTGTAGAATGTGTCTCTTTACTGCAAAAAGTGATATGGGGTCATCATACACTGCAGTTCACTAAATTAGAAGCACATACATTTGGGATATAAAATTTATATTTCTCCAGTTACATGTGAGGAAAGAGAAAAAAAACACAAGACGGTGAAAGTTGGAGTAGTTTGTGGTTAGTACAAAAGCAAGCTTTAAAAAATATTCCAAACAAAATAGCGGTACATTTGGGACTTTGAGTCAGAATAGCATGCACTTGAATCGGTTCATAAGATTAGAAGCACCTTACAAAAAATGTGTTTTTTGTAGTTGAGATGTCATCACGCTTAAAAGACATTATCACGCCTAAATAACTGAACGTATCGAAGCCATATTCACACCATATGTTCGTTTGGTTCTTCGATAAGTTTATTGACCCGGCAGTTGGCGCTGGAGTGGAGATATTTATGAAAATATGGTTTGGCGTTTGGTCTGTTGGTTTATATCTTTGTTACCTTATCAGGACTAAACCACTGGACATATTGTAGCCATATTTACATCACATGTTCGTTTGGTTCTTCGATAAGTTTATGTTTTTTTATGACCCGGCAGGTGGCGCTGGAGTTGAGATATTTATGAAAATGCGTTTGGTCTGTTGGTTTATATATTTGTTACCTCATCACGACTAAACCACTGGACATATTGAAGCCACATTGACACCATATGTTCGTTTGGTGCTCCTCAAGGTTTATCTTATAATAAAAACACCAAACATTTACAATAAACATTGATTAAATGGGATTATCATGTGGGGCATAGGGGTGAAGCTAAAATAACTGTGACATTATTATTTAAGGGAACTACCATTTACCAACCGATTTTTATGAAATCTTTAATATATATTATTGGCAGGTGGAGGATGGTTATAGGGTATATAGGGATAGACTATAGTAAATTCTCTTCACCGTTCTCCTTCCCGGGGGGGTGTAGAAATATAAAATACCAATATCACCCACATTTGCAACCCGATTTTTATGAATTTTACAATGCATATTATTAGCAGGTGGGCAAAAGGTTTAGGCAATAGTACACTCCTACCGTGGTAGGAAGAATGGAGCGAGGATTCATGTGTGCGGGTAGCGGAGCACCCGGGAACAGCTGCCAAGTAAATAAATATTTCGTTATCATTTAACAAACGCGAGATCTTTGCCATTAAATTTCTTGCCCTGCATAGAAAACTTTGATTCAGGCCATTGAAATTTACTTCTAAAATTCTTGAAAATTGTTTAAATATTATTTTGTCTATCATATAAGTTAAAATTGCAGCTACTAAACGGTTTTATTAAAATATAAATATGAATCCCTTTTTTTAAATACCGACACAGATTAGATTGTTAGAGAAAGAATCAATGTTTCTTTCTGACAGAAAAAGTACTATGCGGGGAATTCAAAAAAAAAACGGTTAAAGTTAAAGAAACAAACACAATCATTTAATTTTGAAAACTCTAATGTCAGAAATGGCATACAAATGGTGTTTAAGTGACCTTAGTGAGAATTTTAAGCTAATGCTTCACAATAATTGCATTAGTGATGGTGCAAAAACGCACCAATGCGGACAAAAAATGGGTTAAAATGGCGGCCAACCATCAACCTGTTCGATTCGAAATTAAATCAAAATTTAAATTGGAATGTTCGCCGACGGTCGTCGTTTTCAATCCAAAAATGGCGGTCAGTGCGCAGCCAGTCAATTGCTTGTAAAAATTGCAACATGAGAATCGTGTACATATAGGTGTGTGGCTGTGTGGCTGCAGGTCGATAATTTGATTTACCACAAAAGGCTTTGTTTTCTCTTTGCTTTTTTTTGTTTGTTTTTGTGATACCAATTGCAGAGCGCCGTGCGCTAATTAAGTCATCACCTCATCACTCTTCCCATATGACGCAGTGTAGCCACGCTGTTTTCAAAAGGTGAAGCGAAAAGGAAGTACAAAAGAAGGTGCCGTGTCGTGATTGGAAAAGTTTATTAATTTTACTAATATGCATTAGAATATGTGAATAAGAAAAACAGATGGATTTCCATCACACATCCCAAGTTGTTTTATGTGTTTTGTTTGATATAATGAACACACGCTAAAGGGATTTGCGCCCTTATAGTGTTTACCACAGCGTGGGCGTTAGGAAAAAAGGGAGAGGAAAAGATTAGATGTCTATGCACAAATGCGGAATACAAATGCGGAAACACAGAATCAGGCAATTCATTCCACATCACTATTGTGCGGCTAAAGAAGGAATCTTTGAATTGGTTAGTTCGTTAGAAGATAGGCTTAATGGTGGACCCGTGGGCTTAAGTTGAGGCACGGGTATTACGGGTGGGTTCGAGAATGAGCGGGATGCATTTGGATATTTCTTTTGAACACTGCTTGTGAAAAAAGCGATTCGATTGTTTTCGCGATATTTACGTCACCAATAAATTTTATCGCGCTGTTCTGAATACTGTCTAGTAGGATATAAAGGGATAAAGGTTGATGATTTAAATAACGCTTGGACGACAGAAGACAGCATTGCGTTTTAGAAGCGTTAAATTCAACTCTATAGCTGTTTAACTTAAATCGAAATTCGAGTTGGAGTTTTTTTTACACCAAATGCATCATGGTTTTAATGAAGTGAAGTATTTTGTTTCTTTCCAAATTGAGTTAGCAGCTCTATAAAAAGGGAAGTCAAATCACTTCGATAGAAGTGAAAGTGGCACCGCTGCGATATGGGGCCACAACTCTTATCGGTAGCCACATACATACATATTTTGCAAAGAGAATGATTGCTCTATCTTTGTTTGTTTGTATGTTTGGCTTTGCCATTCACAATCATTTCCTATTCGGTTCGGACGACATCTCTATCTGCAGCAGCAGTGTTTTGTGATGCTGGGCCTTCGTTACTCTCTGATTAAGAGATGATATGATGAGATGAAGAGCAGGGTTTCCAATTGGAAATTCAATGCCCAATGCTGCGCTGATGGCTGATACCTTGCAATCTTGCATATACCTTCACACACACACACCCATAAGCAACACAATCGTTAAGCAGCAACAGGCAACACAGCTCACAGGAAAACATTCTACGAACAATAATCTGCCTTCGTATTCGAAAGATTCCTACAGCGACGAGGTTGATGTGCTTGCCTGCTGATCATCGCTGTGTCGTGCGGTGCTGGCCATGTCCATTAGTGTGCTTCTCTTGTGTATTGTCAGTCGTCCTTCTGAGAAATGTTCTTCCTTTTGTCGTCATCGTCATCGTCATCGTCACCGTCGCCTTTTCTTTCAACAAACTGTGCTCTCTGCTCGCTCCTTTTCTCAGTTAGTTGCCGTGACGAAAATTGTTAGCAAAGCAGCAGCCCAGCCAGGTAGCAAGTAGATTGTCGTCCAGTGTCAGTCCTTTCTGCATATTGTTGTTGTTGTTGTTGGTACAAAAATACACCTCTGCTATGGGTATGGGTCTGGAGGTTCGTTTGCTCGTATTTCGATTTTTGGATAAATCATCATCGTCTGTCTGTCTGTCTGTCTGTCTGCTGCTGCTCCTCCTCCACAACATCTTAACATGAAGTCATCGTCATTGTCCATTGTTGCAGCGGTGCAGTCAGTCATCATGCATATAGAGATGTATTAATTCTATGCATGCGTTTGTGTGTGCCTGTGAGTGTATGAGAGGATGGTGCTTTGTGTTTTCATGTGGACTACGCACAAATTGGTTATCAACTTTCATTTCTCAATTGATCCCATAGGGAAATCGAGGAGAAGAAAACAACAAAGAAGAAGAAAAGCAGTTTTCTACCTGCTTGCAAGTAGATGTACTTCCAAACACTCACACACACTGTCGAGCAAATAGACACACAGCCAGACAGACATACAGACAGACGGACAGACAAACACGTTATCCTATTCATATGCAACTGTGCGACACTACGAGTAGCCAAAATCAACAGCAAGAGTCCCAATTCAAAAATCCAGATTCCAGAAATGTAGCGTAACCAAGGAGAGGAGATAGATCTGCTCTTCGGTTTTTGTTTGTGTGTGCTTGTGTTTTTGTGAAAAGCCAAATTCCTCGAATTGTCATACCAGGTTTTCTGTTTTTTTTTTTTTATTTCACTCAGTTTGTGCAGCGAGTACTTAAATTCTGATAATTTGGCTGCGTTGTTGGTTTACCTTTGTTCCTAATTTTTTTTTTCCTTCTTCGCAAACATAATTTTTGTCAAGGAGCATATTGACATTTTGTTGTCGTTTGCATTGTGTACTTTAATTATGGGTCGCAGTGTACATGTACAGTGATGCGTAAGTAAATTCGACCGAGAGACAAGTGTGAAAAATTTGTGAGTTGTGTTGTGTGTTTAGATTTGAGATTTGTGTGCCATTTGGAAGAGGGCGCTTCTCTGGTAATCGGGTCTGATGAACAAGACTCGCTGACAGACGACCGCGACGGTAGGAGAACTTTTTCCGGATCTGTTTTTTTTTTTTTTTTTTTGGTGAACCACTTGAGTGACAGGCCTCTTGTCTTCGTGTCGTCGTCATCTTCGTTTCATCATCACACATGAACCGAATAATTAAGTGGTCACAATTGTTATTATTAGTGTCTACAAAATTTGAGAGGTCATACCTATTAGCTAGGAGGACTCTGTGCATTCAGCCACTTGAATGAATGCACCATTAGGTCATCAATTTGGTTGTTGTTTCTTTTTGGACTCATTTAGAAGGGGAACGAAATAATTAACAATAACACCAACTGATCTGTGAAAATAACGAGTAATTATTCATAACACTACTTCTTGATACATAAGACCGGCTAGAGTAGAAGGTAGATTTTTAAAAAGCCATTAGAAAGAATTGCCTCAATCTTTCTAAATTAGCTGAAGATGATTTTAGTTACATGAAAAAAAATCCTTTTCGTCTACTTTTCTCCCTCAAACTACCCCTATGAATGAAAGAAAAATCTACAAATAACGCCATTGCAAGCCGAGCGCTAAATAATTGTTTTAAAATGTGCCCCATCAAATTATAGCGGGTACAAGTCGAGATATATGAGTGGACAAACTGACGAACTCACAAACTGACGACAAATGCACGGTTCGATTATTATTTGATCTCGGCTCCTCCGTTTAGTGGAGTAGTCAAATGCACTAAGCACAGGGCATAAGGCGCATGTTTACTGTAGTTTTGAATTTTAGTTTTAGTTTTTGCATTTGATTCGATAATCATCTGCATCTGTGGGCAAATAACTATGACCACTTATCAAAAATTGCATTTCAATTGACTCAGCTTTCCATTTCAATAAACAAACCTAAGACAGCTTTGATTCCGAGCCGGATGGGCGAAGCTTATATTCAGAGGACATGATATTTCTTATTTTGTCCGGTACATAAATCTATTTGTTTTTTAAATAGGAATATCGCAAAAATCTTATAAAAATATATATTTAAGAATATAGGTCCCAGGAGAGACCCTTGCGGAATACCACAAGGTATTGATCAATACTTAACTTTTTCCGGGAGTCTCCTGCTGTAGTTCCGACACACGACGCGAACAAGCCTCTTCGGACTCACAGTTTCTAGCCAAAATAACAAGGGGCTTGTATTTGTATTTAAATTATGACAAACGAAATCATGAATTTCATATAAATTTCGTTAAGGCTCGGCTTAAGCTACACATAATGTAATATTACCTTTGCTTTATTTCTAAGCCAAAGGAAAATACGAAAATCTCTTCGGATGCTGTCATTCGATCTCTACAGCCATATGACAATGAGCCTGTTCAGCATCTTGTAAGTGACTGTTGTCCTTTTTAGATTCGCGTGCCCGTAGACATGTCTGTTTGCCGTGAAATCTTGCGATCAATTTTTAACCCACTTTCCAAGGTCCGATTTTATTGAAACTCTGCAAATGGGTGTATTTCCGGTGACAACACTTTCTATTAAAATTTGGCAGTGATCGGGTAACGGAGCAATGGGGATTCCATACAAAGTTTTCATTGAATAATCATGCCATATAGCAGCATCCAAATCACGCCATACAAAAGTTTCTTTTTAAAAACGCTATAAAATGAGTTTAAATCAATATTTTTTTGGAAAATCTTTTGGTTGCTGTGAAGGTTGGATTGAGTCTCCGATTTAAGAATGAAAAATAATTTCGATCATGTGGCTGCCTCTGCTCGCCTTATTCAAGTATTCAAGACCATTTTCCAACATTTCGGTGCATATCTCGCGAAGAACAGTCGCAATATTATTTCATGAACTAATATTGCAAGTATGGGAAGAAGAAGCGATGCCAGAAGACTGGCGAAGACGCATCCTGTGCCCCATACTTTAAAGCTGGAATTGTCTCTCGATTATCCGCATAATATCTATCGTTAACGGTACCCCATAGAAAAAAGTCCATCGGCGTCAAATCGAAGCTCCAATTGACATCTCCAAAACTGTTGCCAAATTTGGCGCGCCAAGCGGTTGACGCCGTGGCTCAGTGGAAATGAGCATGGCTACTGAGCAGGGGGTTCGTGGTTCGAATCCCAGTAACACCAAAAGTATTTTTCACGGTGTCCCAACTCTCGCGAATGGGTGACACCCGTTCCGAGAGTAATAACTTGTCACGGAAAGCTTCTCAATTCGCCGTTCGAATACGGCCTTAAATTGTGGTCTGTCGAGCCGAATATTATTATTATTAAGAGATCGATTGTCAGTCGGCTAGTATGGTATGTGACGCCATCTTATTGAAACTAAAGGTTGTCGAGTAGAGACCACAAAAAAAGTTGGTCAGCTGTCTCTGTAACGATCGCCATTGAAGGTAACCGGCGTTTCGAAGAAAATTACAAAATCCACACCAAACTGTCACTCTTGAATGACTCATTGGCTTCTTTACGATGACGTGTGGCCGTTTTCTGGCAGTTCTCAAGCCCCCGAGTTGAAAATGCACTTCGTCTGAAAAGATTATTTTTCGACCAAAATCGATGGCATTACCAAGCCCACGAAAAGAACTGATATCGAAACGGATGGTTTCGCTTTGCTTTCAACTGCTGAGTCATCTCTAGACCTTTTAAGGGAATAATCCGAGGTCTTGGTGCAGTATTCTGCTCAGGCTGCGGTGTCACTAATGGCCAGTTGCTGCAATTGGCGATGGATTCTGTAGCACACTTTGTGCCACAGCCGCAAGTTTCATCCGTGGGGTTGTCAGACGCAACACTCTAATTCAAGAGCACCCTTGCGGCAATGGAGAATGACACAGGTTTAGACTCGACAGTCAAAGCTAATGAGTTTGAATCTAATGGAACTCTTCTTAAGGAAGGAAAGTTGGTTGGTCGAGTACCTAGTAGGTACTATCACTGCTTTGGATGATCGGGTTTCAACTGACAGACAATACTGACAGACAGTACAGGATAGCGAAAGACAGTAACTACCTCTACTCCTTAGCAAGTGTCCAAGGGCGTTATTTTAATCGGCAAAGTGATATATATCTTTCGTAGACGTGTAGTATAGTATCTATGTAGTTTTCGATGGTAGAGTTCATTGATAAATAAGGCCCAATTTCCCAATTGAGGTGGAATCTACAGAATGTGAAGTGTTTTTGCGAAAGAGGACGTGTCGATGACGTTTTCTATGAAAACTAAGTAAAATACTTGGACCAGAAGCATATCACACTTGCTGCTCACTGATCACTCTGTCTCTGCCCGGTTACATTGTGTAACAAAAATGTTGTTTGTCTGTCATCAGAACAACAACAACAATCACAAGACAGGCAAGAAAGGGCGAAATTCTCGTACAACAACACACAAACTAACCTTCTTAGTACGTATTTTCTTTTTTCTATATCCACAGTAATTCCATAGCGCAATAGGGTAATTCCCTTTTAAAAGGATCTTTTCAGTTTTTCGTTTTTATTTCTTCCCCCTCATCCACTGTTTTGTACTTTCATTCAAATGGAATGGGAATGGGAATTTTCATTGGTTGTGTCTTTTGTTGCAGCTCGCACTGCTGTGCATTATCATCTTGAAGAGGAGAGCAGGATTATCCCAACCTTACACTTGTAGGTAGTATGCGTATCCACGTCTTGTCAGTCGTCACTACTCACTCAAGTGGCATAATCGGCCAAAGGTAAACACACACACAAATTATACAAAAAATTAAATATGCGTGAGCCGCTTCGCATGCGTGCACAGCACTCTAATTAAGGATTTATTCAAGGATACGACCACTTCACTTTATTTGTTCACTTAGAGTTCTTACGAAGCACAAAAAAAAAAAAAAAAAAAAAAAAACAAGAAACGTTGTCGATGGAGGAGACGGTGGATGGTGGATGTGTCAAGAAAAATACGAACGATCGAACCAACCAGCAACCGGCAACCGGCAACCGGCATCCGCATCAAATGAGGTGGAAACACAATTGCTGGCCGGACTAATAAATGCGACGACGTGATGAATGAATGGAGATGTTGTTGTGTAAGGTTGCATAATTGCAATATTTAATCCAACAAAATAATAGACAGTTTTTCAACTGAAAGTTCTCTTTTTTTACTATTCAAGTATAGATAGATACCCGTATATATTCAGCAGACAGCAAACCTAAATGAAGATCTTTGGAGGAAATAATAGCTCTTAGAATTTGTAGTGCGAACCACCCATCCATGCATATTTATCTCAATTAATGAACACAAAGTGCGCACATATTGAATAGGGCGTGTCGGAAGGCGGATGATTTTAAAATATTATCAGGAAAGTTGTATTAGGTATACTGATATTAAAAAGTGTAGGAGATAATCTTTGAAACTACTGGACCGATTGCAAAAATTCTTTCACCAGCATTTAGAATGGGCTTTCAGAGTGAATATAGGCTATAGTTCATTCCGTTTAAATAAAAGAGCCTTACGTGGTGACCTATTTTATACCTCTATACTGTAACATTATAAAGAGGTAAAGTTGGTTTATATGTAGGAGGCAATCTTCAGAACTACTGGACCGATTTCAAAAATTCTTTCACCAATGTGTAGGATGGACTTTTAGGGTGACCGTTGGTTATATGTCATTCCCTTGAAATAAAAAAGCCTTTCGTGGCGACCAATTTTGTAACTCTATACTAATCTACATGGTGACTGACACGAAGTGTTACCAAAACAAAACGCCACAGAATTTTTATTTTGTGATGAATTGTATTAAATTAAAGTAAACAATTTTCACAAATATTTAAATTTTCGAATTGCATTAGCAGTTATGGCCTTCAAACGGCCGACATAGCTATTGCATGCAGCACGAAAGAGGCTCTGCCGTCCATTTGGCTCATTCCCGGCGAAGCGCTTGCTTGAGATGATCGACACTTTGTTATTTCGTTGTCCCAACCTTGCTCTTCAAAATACCCCAAAACCGAGAAATCTAGCGGATTCGCATCCCCGGTGAATTTGGTGGCCATTGGGCAGAGTGGAAATGAACCGCGGAACGTTGTTTCTCAGCCAATTTTGATTGATGCGCGCGCTTTATGACTCGGCGCCGAGTCCTGTTGAAATGTCCAAATGTTTTTGTGCCCAAGGCTTTAACGCTCCCTTCAACATGTGATCCAGATAAATTTGAGCATTTATCTTGATGCTACGGTCCAAAACAACGAGCGGTGAACGGCTTTCGACCGTTACGGTGGCCCAAACCATCACCATCGGCGGCGCTTGGTTTCGCCTGGCAATCCGTTTGTCCAAATTTTCAGTAGAACGGCCGGGCAAGTAAATCCGGTCGTTTTGCTTGCTCACATATTGCTCAATAACGAACGGTGACTTATCGGAGAAAACCAAACTCGGCAAATCGCCACTTTCGTGCAAGCGTAACAACTCCTTTGCTCTTTCCACTGTAGCTTTTTTTTGAGCATCGGTGAGATCGGTGAGTTTTTTCGGAATTTCAAGGCCTTTAGTCCAAGATGATCTTTCAATATGTGCTGCATCCGTTCGAGCGAAATGTTCGCCTCAGGAGCCATTTTTCTGCCACTACGGTGCGGACTTCGAGCCAATTTGGCCCTCACTTTCCGAATGATATCCGGCGATGTTGCAGTGCGTTTCGGTCCACCACAATGGCGTTGTGCAATGCTGCCAGTATCGTTATAACGATTTATAGTGCAATATAGAAACATTTTATTCACCTGCAGATGTTTTTTGAACTGGTTAACAATCTGCGGCTGTGGTTTTCAGAGCCAAATACAGAGCAATTACACGATTACGCTTGAATTCCATTGCGGATAACTTTTTTCTGAATATTTCCCACTAAAATGCCTTTGTACGTGCTTGTAAACAATGCAATGAACTGTCATTAGTTTAAATTTGAGCGGTCTGTCATCACTGGTTTGACAGCAATGACAGTCTGAAGTTGGTAACACTTCGTGTCAGTCAACCGGTAAAATCATAATAGGTGATGTTAGTTTCTATGTACGAGATAATCTTCGAAACACTTGGACCGATTTCAAAAATTCTTTCACCAGTATTTAGAATGGACGTTCAGCGCTAACATAGGCTATATATTATCCCGTTTAAGTAAAAAAACCTTTCGTGGCAACCAATTTTGTAACTCTATACTAATCCTTACTAATATTCTAAAGAGGTAATGATATGTGTTTAGTGTACGAGACAATCTTCGGAAATACTGGACGGATTTTAAAAATTCTTTCACCAGTATTTAGAATGGACTTTCAGCGTAAACATAGGCTATATATTATCCCGTTAAAATAAAAGTGGTGACCTATTTTATACCTCTATACTATAACATTATAAAGTTGGTTTGTATGTAGGAGGGAATCTTCGGAACTACTGGACCGATTTCAAAAATTCTTCCACTAATATTCATATGGACGTTCAGCGTGAACATAAGGTATATATTATCCCGTTTAAATAAAAGGGCCTTTGGTGGCGACCAATTTGGTAACTAAAGTCGATGAAAAAACGGTCGCGCATCATAATGACTGTGTGCTGTGTGCTGCACGGTCTTCTGTGTTATGTTTTGTACAGAAACGACGTCTATAGCGGCATCATGACTGTAGGTACGCTATGTGCTACATTGCTTTGTACGTACTATAATATAACATATATATGAAAATGAATGTCTGTTGGTTTGTAATACGACACTAAAACTCAAAAACTGGTCAGCCGATTGAGCTGAAACTTTCACAGAATATGCGTCTTAACAAAAATCCAGGTAAACCACATAATGCGAATAATAGCAAGGTGGCGTTTTTTTTAGGATTAGGTAGGCAATAGTACACCCCTTCCGTGGTAGTGATGGCAAGGCGGGAATTCACGTGTGCGAGTGGCGGAACACCCTTAGACGGCTCTGCGGATCGTTTTGTCGTAAACATCTTTTTGTTGCTAGATTGTCAGTTGTTACTTCTATGGTGAGATGGTCAAAGTTAGTGAAATGCATACGTCTGTAGTAGGAACAAGCTACCTCACAACTAACAGAAAAATTAAATTGTACCTTTGTAGGTACGTCCTGCAGCTGGACGAATGTAAGCTAGCGACTGATCGTACCGAGCAATGCAACGCAATCTCATAGAACGCGAGCACGCGAAGATGAATATAAACAGCTGAGAAGTTATGAAAAACCCCGTTCATCGGCGAAAGAAAGCAGCCTGTGAGAAGAATTTCGTCCGTAAACTAGAACAGTACAGAGAGCAAGGACCGTACCAGGCGCGGAAGTTCTTCCAAAGAGTCCGCGGTATGACGCAATATACACCGCGTTGCACATACTGCAAAGACAAAGAGGGTAATCTGATCGCCGATCTTAAAGGCAACTTAGAGCGATGGGAAGAGCACTTTCATGAGCTGCTTAATGGCCAGCTAACTGAGGAATTGGAGGTTCCACCAATGATAAATCGGCTCAAAAATAATAAGGCCCCGGGATCTGCTGAACTGAATTGGAAGCTATCTTTTGGTCCGCTCAATTCAAGTTGTCTTGGACGATTTCAAGCCTAAAGTAGGTAGTAGTAGTAGTACATAACTTAAATGATGGCATTCCTCAGGGCTCTGTTTTGTCCCCGATATTCTTTCTCATTTTTATTAATGTGACTATCTGTGACTTCTAATACAATTCACTCTTTCGCTGACGACAGCACTCTCAGCTTCTCATATAAGTTTAAGGAACGTCCCTCCACTTCTCATGTGGAACTCAAACAACTACATATGCTTAGCACGTTAAATTCTGACCTAGACAGCATAATAAAATGGGAAGAGAAAACAATCGAGTAGAATTTAAAGCTTCCATAACCCAATGCTGTCTCCTGTCGTCCAAGCGGATCATGAATCCCATTCCATTATCCATGAATGGCACTTGCAGCAAAGAAACTGAAAATCTCGCAATTTTCCGTATGTGCGTTAACGACAGGCTTCGTTGGAATGACCACATATTTACCGTCGCCAAAAATGCTGCGAAATGTTTAGGTTTTCCAGCCCGGTTCAAGAAATATTTCACTCCCTCTGACCTGGCTACTATCTACAAGGCTTGTATTCGCCCTTCACTTGAGTACAATTGTTATATCTGGTCTGGTGGAACAACTAGATAGAATACAAAGCCGTGCGATCGGTGACGAAAATATTGCGAAATCAATAGATTCGCTTGAACACCGCAAGAACGTTTCCTGCTTGTCACTGTTTTAGCGCTTCTTCTCCACCAGCGATTTTCAAGAGAAATAGCCAACAGCATGCGCCAACTTTCCTTAAATTCAACCGCAATACTCGTGGCGCTCTAAATGTACCCATCTTCGGACGCACAGTTAAGTTCAGGGATTTGTTCTTCCAGCCGCGTACAACACGTATGCCGAATGCTCCGCCAAGCTCTATCTTTCCACATCACTATGATCCACAGCCATTCAAAACACAAGCTCATAGACACGTCCTCTTTACTCCTCATTTTCCTTAACGGCCACGCTGTACTGTGTATAGCTAAGCATTATAAGGTTGGGAACCCCTTTAAGCGTGCGCCAATTATAAAAAAAAAATCTACAAGGGCTTGGGACCATTTCAGGTTGGCGACGGCATTATTTAAATATAAATATGAATCCCTTTTTAAATAACGACACAGATTGATTCTCAATAAGAATCAATATTTCTGACAGAAAAAGTACTATGCGGGGAATTACAAAAAAAAAACGACGGCTTAAGTTAAAGAGATGAACACAATCAATTAATTTGGAACAATCTTATGTCAGAACTAGGGTAAGTGACGTGCATTAGGGTTGATTTCTCTAAACAGTGATTGACGTTTGTAATTTTTTTAAGAGAAACTTGGGGTTTTTTTTTGCAAACAAATACTTAATTATGCTTAGAACTAAAGTAAACTCTTAGTTGTTGTTTTTCTATGTTTGCTCTACCGGTTGTGAAACCCTAAACTAATTGCTCTCAATTATAGAAATACCAACGGTCCATGGACATTGCACAAGCACGACGTCGACGGCCAATGCAATGTCAACAAAAATTTCGTCCGTTGGCCTCTAAAAATTGATATGCAAAAAATTAAGGGAGAGAAGGGAAAGAGAGACAGAGATCATAGCTAATAGCGCGGAATTTTCCATCAACAATTCAAGAGAAAAATTGTCAACTATTTGTGATAAATGTACTTACGCTAACGGGAAATATGTCGGCAGTGTGTAGGCATCCATGTTGTTCTTTTCTATGTTAATAATTGTTGTTGTTAATCATGAATAGGAAAGTTTTTCTCTTTTTTATGTGTAGGGTATGTACTGCAATTTGTTGCTGCTGTTGTTGTTGTTGTTGTTGTTGTTGATTGATAGACTGGTAATCAATGGCTGATGTATTCTTAATCCTATATGGGGCTGGTTATTGCTGGTGCTGATTTATTTGTTAAACTTTTACAGATTGTCGTGTATGTAATAAACGTTTAGAACTTTTATTTGTAACACAAATAGGAACTCTTTCCATTATTTATAAAAATAACATTCTAAAGTAGCACAGCACTGCACAAAGACAAAAATGGCACAAAAAATGGTGATTATCGAGGAGCTCATACGATTTTGCCGACGGCAAAACATTAATGATGGACTTTTTTTTATTAATTTTTTTCATATATAGATAGGTATTTGTTGTTGTTGTTGTTGTTGTTGTTTGGATAACTTTAACTGCCACTGGGATGTAGGTTTTGATTAAATAAATGATTTGGGTGAAACGCCGCGGGTATTTCTCGATGTCATGTCACAGAGATACGTGCCGTAGGTATCACAATTTGGCGGCGGCTGTTATAAAATGCACAGAACACAATACGATTTTTACAGAATTTTGGGTTTCGGTTTTTTTTAGATAATTTTTTTCATTTTCTTTGTAATAAAAACACACGAAATCGTTAAAACGGAAACGACAATACGACGGGGACAAACTTTAATTATTAATTTCCTAATCTTTTATTGATATATTGTATTTATTTTAATTTATATTTGTTTATATAAATAAATGATTTTTTTCCATTTAGTTAGAGCTTAGTTTTTATTTAAACTTTTTCTTAAAAACCAAAAAAAAAAACACCCACAAAACCGTTCACAATCCGTTTCGCTCATACGATCGTTTCGTACTGAACTGCTGAAGGTGGATCGTAATCGTATGGACACTGAAGCTCTAGCAACTTGTTTCAACGAGAGATGGTGTATGATGGTGTGATGATGATGATCAGGCAGCACCATACTAGCAACACACACACACACACACACACATACAACGTCTCAAAACAAGGCAACAGCAAAAGACAAAACAAAAGATGACAAGTGTCTCGTTTTTCCTCGTAAGATTGGTCGAGGCGCATTTTTTGTATTTTTTCTCTTTTTATTATTACTCTTAAGAGTTATTGAGAGAGATCTTACCCAAAAGAGTCGAACAGAACTGTTGCACGTTGTGTATTGTGTTGTACAGAGCCAAGGTTTCTTGATAATGAAGTAATCAAGAGGGTCGCAACACGCAACACACTGTACCGGCATTGATCGGCCTGACACTCTGCCAGGCATAATTCGGAAATTTCATCCAAAGCAACGAAATTCACTCATGGTACATGCTACTCAATTTACACGGTTTCGCTTTTACATGGTTTTTAAATTAAAAAGGAGTTTTTTGGGAGTCTATTGAGGGTCTTTTTGGAGGTCTTTTGGAGTTTTTTGATGGCTTTTAGGAGGTATTTTTGGGGTTCATTTGGTAGGTCTTTTGGGGGTGTTGTTAGTTAGTCACAGCTTCTGTTTTATTTAGTCAAATTAATCTCTGAATTTTATTCAGTGTAGTGTAGTGTAGTGTAGGTTTTCTTGTTTGCTCCGTTTTTCACAGATCAGAGCCGCATTCAAAATCTTTGGGCCTATAATGATTTGGTATATAGCCAAGCCGTAGTATCATTTGCGACGTAATACCCCATGATATTCGAAACCTTCGTTGGCAGACGAATTGCATGGGCTTCGTAAGCTTTAAACTTAGTTTTACACTCACGGCTCAACCTTAATTGAAGTGTCAATCTGGATTACTAACGAACATAAGACATAAATTTGACTTCAACATATCCATTGGTTTAGGTGTTATGCTTTTACACACATATTCAACAATATCTTCACTCCGGTGCCACCTACTGGACCAAGGAAAAATATAACATATCGGAGTACCAAATGAATATATGGTGAAAATATGGCTTTGATACATCCAGTGGTTTAGGCGTGGCGCCGTTACATACTAACGAACAATCATTTTTATATACAAAAAGATATCAATAATAAATTGCAATAGTAAAAGTATTAAATTGTCTCTAAAAATTAATCTTTAATGCTTATCTCAGTTTACACTATAACCGTGAACATATCTATAACTTTTCTTTATCTTTTTTAAATTAATTGAACATATCCTTCTATATTGTATAAATTCTGTGTTTCGTTTTACACTGTTTCGTTTTACACGATGTTTCCAGGAATATATCTACCGTGTTAATCAAGGGTTAAGTGTACTCTACACACACGCACCCATAAGAAATGCCTGACTATGGACATCAAAAGAGAATCGGCCGAAACGTCATTATCTATAAAGAGCATAGTTAAGTATGTTTGATAGCTGCATACTTAAGAGAGAACTCAAGCGACAAAAGTCCGAACAGAAACGGAAATTTTGTTGCACAGCAAAAGTATTTGACCAGAGCCATCGTCATTGTATCGTCATCGCCCATCGCCCTTTGCTCATCGGTGGTACCGTGTGTGCCATCTCCAAAGCGAGTGAGCGGCCGAGCTGCTAATGAAATTGTCAACATTCGCTGCAGCAGCGCAGCAAGCAGCAACAGGTTATTTAGCGGACGCGATCGGATTTTGCGTCGTCGGTAGTTACTTAGTAAGAGAGACAGAGATCTGTTGTTTTTGTTGTTGTTGCTCATTCTGATTCTGATTTGATTCAAATGAAAGGACAATCGCTTGCACTTGCACACAAAATGTCAGCCTAATGTCCTTTTGAATTGGGGTGAGTTGAATTGTATTTTAAATACAAATTAATTAAAATTAGTGATTTTATATCATGATCATCATATTTGGCTCTACAACTGGGGTCCGTCCGTCCTAGTCTCCTTTTTATATAATAAAGGGTCACAGGTGTCACAGATAAGCAGGGGATACCATTTTCAATGTCTTTAAGCTGAAAGGACGCTTGGTTCTAATTATCAGTTCAACCGAAATGTTCGGCCTTACATTTTATTATGCATTTTGACGTTTGACACTTCAATTCAGGTGGAGCCGTTAGTGTAAAAGTCAGTTTAAAGCCAACGAATGTTTCGAAAATCATGGGGTATGAAGCCGCAAATGATATTACGGCTTGGCTATATACCAAAGCATTATAGGACCGAAGATTTCGATGCGGCTCTGATCTGGTGGCCAAAAACGGAGCAAACAAGAAAGCTTACACTCACCAAATAAAAATTCAGGGACTAATTTGACAAAATACGACAGATGCTGTAACTACCTGCACTACAGCTGCTATTTAGGAAGCTCTTATGGTTTTCGCACTCTTGTACTTACACATCAAAATCATGACAGGTTCGACTAAAAAATACAAAAACTACAAAGCTAACAGACCAGTGGCCGGATAACACAGGCGTGCGTTTTTTTGGGTATATAATAAGAGTCTTGACATGATGAAGAGTCTTGACAGACTAAAGTAAGATTTGTTGGCTTTAAGAAGAGTCTTCACAGACTTAAGTAGGCGTTGTTGGGTCTATAAAGAGTAGACGTCGCTGGCTCTAAAAAGAATCTTGACAGTCTAAAATAAGCTTTGTTGACTTAAGGAAGAGTCTTGGCAGAATAAAGTAAGCTTTTTAGTCTGGAAAACCGTTAGACTTATTCCCATTGGTAGTAAGACTTTGGTGTTGGTTCCAAAGATACCAGCTCCAAGTCCAGATTCTATCTTCGATCCATCAGTGAATTAAACCAGGCCTCTAGCGCTCTGCGATAGATTTTTTAGCTTTAAGGAAAGTCTAAATAGACTTAAGTAGAAGTTGTTGGCTCTTCAAAGAGTCTTGACAGACCAAAGAAGGCTCTGTTGGCTTTAAAAAGAGTCTTGAAATACTTAAGTGGGCTTTGTTAGCTTTAAAAAGGCTCTCGACAGTTCTAAGAAGGCTTTTTCGGCTTTAAGAAGAGTCTTGACGGATGAAAGTAGGCTTTTATGGTTTTAACAAGAATCTTGGTAGACTTAAGTAGACTTTGTTGGCTTTAAAAAGAGTCTCAATAAACTAAATTAAGCTTTGTTGGCTTAAAGAATAGTCTTGACAGATCTAAGAAGGCTTTAATGACTTTAAGAAGAGTCTTGATAGACTTAAGTAGACGATGTTGGCTCTAGTCTAGTCTTGAAACACTAAAATAAGCTTTGTTGGCTTTAAGAAGAGCCTTGGCAAAATAAGTAAGCCTTGAAAACCGTGGCACTCATTTCCATTGATATGGACTTTGGGGTTGGGTCCAATGACACAAAAGTAATTTAAGACCAGATATGTTCTTCTTTATTTTAATACACTGAGTGCATGCTAGAATCTGAAATGGCTTGGAATTTTTATTTCGTACGTACGGCAACGCTGCCTCTGATTCATATCAAACTGTAATGTAACTATAACGTCACAGGTCACAGCCTCACGCAGCAGCAACTAATTCCAGCCCAAAGAGAAATTAAGCAATCAGATTTAATTGGCGACAGACTACTTACCTGCATACATATACTAGTATGTCGTTATAATAAATGCATGCGTAACTATGTAGGTAGGTAAATGGTAAGAAAATGCATACACTACAGCTACGCACCTATTGTATGATGAAGAATCAAGAGATTTGTGCTGCTCTGTGGTGGACCGTGGACCATAAACTCGGATCATAAACAACATGACGACCGACACATGATATTTTCCCTTTGATTGCGATAGCGAGTGGTCCATAGGTTGTACAATGTGCAGTGTGTAGTGTGCTCTGCTGTAAATAGAGTTGTTGTCGATGCATGCAATGCACGCCTGCAAGCATGGACTGCACTTTTCTGAGAGAGAGAGTGAGCACACACATAAACAAACTCCAACTCTGTTGTTTTAGAATTTTCCGGTCTTTCTCTTCGTTTTTTCCGCTTGATATAATGACTAATGACTGATGACGATGACGGCGATGATGATGACGATGACGATGACGAAAGAGGCCAATCGTGCGATCTCTCAATTATGCATTGCGACGATGATGATGGCATCTCAATTGAATTGATTGGAAAAGGTTTGGTCGTTCGCACCCATGTTGCCAGGTTGTTTACCTGTGCGGTGTAGCTGTGCGTCGTCATCACCTTCACCATTCTTTACGGCAACGAATGGAAGAGAAGAAATTGTTTTTCTCTTTTTCTTTCTCCTGGTGTGTTGATTTGTTATTCTCGTTGCATATCGTTAGTGCAGCGTTCTCTAATCTGTACTCTAGTTGTTGCATTTTTTTGTAAGTTGCTGCTTGCTGTCGTTTTTTGTCGTTTTTTTTTGGAGAAATAGACAAATATGAAAGACGAAGGCGCACACGCAAGCACCTGTAAGTAAATATGTAATCAATTGACAGAAAATAACAAACATTTGTTGTTGTGTATTGCTATTTGACTTTTGTCAATAGAAATGCAGTTGGTTGAGGATCTCTTCCACTTCTATTAGGAATGTACACGCACGCCCCTGCATGATACACAAATATCAGGCAGCAGTGTCATGTTGTACACGTCAGGTTCACACCGTTTGTAAAGCCTGCATTTACGTATAATTGTTTGCTACTTCTGACGTTGCAGTTGACAAGAGATTTGTCACCACGTATTTTTTGGTAATTCCTGCGTTATTCAGAATCGACCTACAAAGTCACATAAGGATTTGGAAGATATGGTGGTGATGCGCTGTAATGTGACCTTTTCATTTTCGCCCAACTCTCAGGAGATTGAATTTTCTGTTCAAATCGGTGCAGGAATAAGTATTTGCTCTCAACAGGAGGGTCCGGCGTATTGGCCAGAACATGGAGGTCAGCTGACAGGTCCCGTATTATTTAATTTACTATCACGGAGCTATAACTTTGAGTCTTAAAAACAGTTCATTTTTTTTTCAATTATTGTATCATGAGATGCGTTTGTCCCCTTCGATGTTTAGCGTAGCGGACTATGAGTTCCTATTCAATACAATAGTCTATTCCCAAAGTGCGGTCTCCGTAAAACTGCTGCAGGGATTTCAATCCCAATACGACTGACCCTTATGTTTTGTCAGTATGACCTTATCGAGTGTCTTCAAGGCAAACTAAGTTAGAGTGATATTTAATAAAAAACAGCTCATAAACAATAAAAAATTTATTGTAAATTCTCTAACTGGAGACCTGTGTAAAAAATTTGAAGAAAATCGGGTAAATTGTTTCCATAATTCGGCACTGCCTCGATAGAGATATCTTAGACTAAAATTTCCGAAAAGGTCCCATTAAATTACCACTCTGTTTGGACGACCATTAAGTCCATTTTTCGGCACTGCTTCTATAGATTTTTTAACTAAAAATGTCAGAAAATATCCACCAAATTACCACTCTGTTTGAACGACTATTAGGTCCAAAATTTACAACTTGTTGTGTCGTGTTGTTTGGTTGCAGGTTTGGGGCTTTAAGGGTCTTTTGCGAAAGTTTTTGGGGTTTTTAGGAGTATTTTGGAGGGTGTTTTTTGGTGGTTTTGGGGGGACTCTTTTGGGGTCTTCTGAAAATCTTTTGAAGGTGTTTTAGGGGTCTTTTAAGGGTCTATTGGAAGTTTTTAAGGCGGTCTTTTTGAGGTCTTTTGTGGGTATTTTGGGGAGTTTTGGGAAGAGTCTTTGGTTGGTCTTTTATTGGTCTCTTGAGCGTCTTATTGCCACACAACATCAAAGAAGTTGCACTTACAATGCGCCTTAAGGTTACACGCACTGTTTTTTGTAAAAAGTTAAGTGACACACTGTTAATGTCCCACTGTTAAATGTCCGACTGTTAAGTGGGACATTGTTGAAACTATTTTTGGAACTAAACCATTTCTCAAGCGATTCGCATTAAATTCTGTGTGTAGGACTAAGATGCAACTATAAGACTTGTTGCTATGGATATTCTGGAATCTGGTCATTATGGTCTGGAATTTCGGGAGCAAAGCAATTTCTCAAGCTATTCGCCTGAAATTCGGTATGTATAGGGCTATGATGCGACTATAAGTCCTAACGAATTTTTGACTTAATTCGAAAATTAAAAATTAAGTCATTGAGTCAAATTTGACCGAATCGGAGATTATGTAAATGGCAACACTGCTGATTACATTGTTCCCCACTGACAGCAACGACCCTTCTTTTCTCACTGTTGCTGTCGGGTGTTCGTCGGTTGACGAGCAGACGACTCAAGCAAGCGCACACACACACACACGCAACACACAACTTCGTACTACGAGCACATTGTGCTCTTAAAATAGAATTTTAAAAGCGGAAGTGCTGCGAGTACACAACACGTGTTCTGACATTTTTATTGAGTTATGTCTTTGCGAGTTGGGTTATAAACCATGGTATGTGAATGGGGCATGGGGCCCGTCAAACGACGATGTTGATGAGCTTCGGCCTTCGGTGCGGCGGTGCTGATGCCAATATGCAAGTCGGTCGGTTGATCGTTTGGCTTTGTTCCTATACTCCCTTTTGATGAGTGAACGTGTGGCCATAGTTTACAAAATTGAAATTACATTTTATTGTCAAAAGTTACAAGTCTAGCAGGCAGCAGCAGAATGGCGCCGCTGTCTATTCCCAAAATCGATTAGGTGCGTCTGTCATCCTGCCGTTCTGCTATGCGATGCTAACTTTTCCACAGCTTGCTTTGCAGGTGATGATGACGTGCTGATCGATTTAAATTCAAAGCGACTGTAAGTTTGGAACTTGAATGTAACGGAGAATGCATGCATGCATGAATGCAGTTCCGGCCATAAATCATTTGATCGTCAAAGCAAAGGGTGGTTTTTTGCTTTTTGTTTTTTGTATGCATTCCCAAGATCTGTTCCATAGAATTTTTTTAAGAGATCACAATGGGAACAATATATGAAAATAGTGGAGATATCTTCCGCAATATCTCACAGATGGAAGGTCGTTTAAAGCGATGGTACTTTAACCTCATAAAACTCCCTAAAACACTCCAAATAGTCCCCGAAAAGATCCTTTAAAGACCCCCCAAATATCTAAAAAAAAAAACCCAAATACACAAAAGGAGCCCAAAAAAACTTCCAAAAATTCCCCAAAAGACCTTCTAAAGACCCCCAAAGTAACACCAAAATACTTTTATAAAGCCCCACCACCCAAAAAAAAATCCCAAAAAGACCCTAATAAGACTCCAAAGTACCAACAACCAAGATGTTAAAAAGTGTTTAGTGATTTTTCGAGCCGATGCGATCCAATTTGACATCCCTATACTCTGGGTGTCCTGGACTACGTTATCTTTCTAGTTTAAGCTTGAGCATGCCGAGCTTAATTCTCTTCACGAGCACCCAAGTCTCGGACCCATATGTAAGTACTGGTATGACCATTGTCGTGTATACCAGCAGCGTGGATGCTTAGTTAAGTTACTGGATTTGATGAGTCTTGACAGACTATAGTAGGCTTTGTTGCCTTTAAGAAGAGTCTTGACAGACTATAGTAGGCTTTGTTGGCTTTGAGAAGAGTCTTGAAAGACTAAAGTAGGCTTAGTTTGCTTTAAAAAGAGCCTTAACAGACTAAGGTAGGCTTTGTTGGCTTTAAGAAGAGTGTTGACAGACTAAAGTAGGCTTTGTTTGCTTTAATTAGAGTCTTGACAGAGTAGACAGACTTTGTTGGCTTTAAGCAACCGTGCGCGCGTATTTCTGGTTCCATGCTGTTATCGGCAACTACAGTTGACCCGAGTTACTTGAAGGATTGCACTACGCTTAAAATTCGTGCTCCAATATTTTAATTGCAGGGCCAATGTTAGATCTTCTGCTCGCAGACGTGGCCAACTGATGGCCACCATGTAGGTACTTTGTTTTGCTCTCATTTATGTGCAGCCCCAGATTTCGTGCCGACCGCTCGATCTGGACAACAGCTTCATGCTCTCGGGTTTCTACCAACGATGTCATTATCGTCTGCGTAAGCCAGTATCTGAATGGACTTATAGGTTTGGTGTATTACGTGACCTCTTGGTTTAATCAGTTCCGTTGGAATCCCATCAGATCTTGAGGCGCGTCCATTTCTCTTCAACGCCCGACATTTCAGCCCCAGAACTTACTCTCCCTGCATTCAGGGCGAGTCTTATTGCTTGACCGTAGTTGTTTCTGGTATTTTCGTTGCGATGGGCAACCGTGTTGACTGGAATCTGATTCGCAGATGCAGTCTTTCCGCTTTCGGAATACCATACCAACAAGACATTGATCCGGAGGTTATAGGCTACAATTTTGGGTCAGTGTCGGGTAGGTGGGGGTGAGGCTAAATGGTGTGTAGTGGTTTCAGTGGGGGAACGGTCAGATTGGTTGGGTCAGTAGGGTGGGTGCGCGCGGCAGCTAGACAACGCCTGTTATTTTACCTTTTGGTAGGTCTAATCGGTGTCTTTGGGGTGGTGGTCGACAGCTCCCGGGTAAGGCCGTCCTTTACAACTAGTTTGTATATAACTTGAAGAAAATCGGATTTATTTTTAAAAAATTTATATGGGCACCCCTTGGCTCTGAGTTCCGAGGGGTCCCAAATTTTAATACAAAGTGTTGTCACCGGAATTGCATATGCGTGCAAAGTTTCAATGTAATCGGGCTTTGGGAAGTGGGTAAGAAATTAATCGCAAGATTCCACCACCGAACCAACGAACGATGCCGACGCGGAGTTACGAAGAGAATTTAAAAATATGATGAAATGCGCCCTCTCTTAAGGGGTCGATATTTTTGTCCGCTAGTGTACAGTGCCAGCGCCGCCCGCCCGCTCTGGCACACACACATCATTGTCAGTTGGTTGCCGACGACGACTCTCTGTTTAAATAAAAACAACTTAATTGCATTCCGTTTTTTACAAACACACAAGACACACACAGTCGTCGCACAAATGCAAAAATTGGCGGCCGCAGAATGCCTTTCGTGGGAGCAGCCTACGCCCTCTCGGCGACTGGAGCGGGTTTTAAGTTTCTGCTGAGTTTTGCCGCGCGAATCGTATTACCGCACAATCATTTCTGCATACGATGACAAAAAACAAAAACAAAAACAGCAACAGCAACGAACAACACAACAACTGCAGCAGCAGCCACAAAACCCCAAACAAACATGGGATCGTTTGGAGCAGCAGCGGGGTAATAAAATTATTGTGCCAGGTCTCAATCGATGCTCGTAAATGCTGCGTGCGTGCATTATGATTTCAATTTGAGAATTGAATGATTTTTAATCGGCCAACCCGGCGGACGCCCTCCGCCGCCGCTGCAGCAAAACTGCTCCGTCAGATCGGCCAGCATCAGCAGTTCCGCACACGAAACGATCGATATTCGCGCGTACTACACACACAAACGTGTAAGTTATGCGATTAATGCAAGCGCACAGTGGAACAAGGGAGTCTGTTTATTCCCTCATGGTACACATGTATGGATGTATCTTTTGCTCTGATCGTTTGCCTGCTGTTGCAGTAATCTCCTGGTGGCGCGGCGCGGCGGCGACCAAACGTGATAAAGTTTCGTTTTGCGTATTATTGGTTTGTTTGTTTGTTTGTCTGTCCGATGGATGATGACCGACGCGGTGACGAAGACGATGCCAGCCAGATTTCCAGTTAAGATTTGTAATTATGTTGGAGCACGTTTGCTTAACAGGGCTGCCACCGCCACCGTCACCGCGCCGTCGTCACGTACTGTTGTTGTTCAATTTATTGTTAAATTTTGTTGTGTAGACGAATTGAGTGATTTTCGTTGTGCAGCGCAGTGTTACCATCCGTCGTCATAGCCGTTTGTTGGTTTTTTTTTCTTCAAAAATTTGCATACATAGCAAAGAAAAGAAAGAAAGATGTTTGCCCATAAAATGACACAATCGATTATTTGTTGAAGTGAAAAATTCTTAGGGGTAACTAAATTGCATTGGTGACGGAACTGAAAAAAAAAACTGAGACGATCCAAACGTGCCACTTGGAGGAAATGCTGTGCGAAAAAATTGCTGACAAGCCAGTGGTGGCACAAATCCATTCAGGGAGTTCTCCCTTGGCAATGAGTTTATGAGTTTATGTCTTTAAGACGCTCGTTAAAGATCATGCCTTTGTGAAAGTTTTTTAAAAGACAAGCAAATGTAAAAATAAAGGCGGTCAGCCGTCAGCAGAATAGGGCGAATAACGCAGAATGCATCACAATTGCAAGTGGCCGTAACTATCTCGGACTGGTGGAAGTGCGATCAAACCTCCACGTGGCGGCCGTCGGGCTAGTCCCTTCAAAGTAAGGTTGGCACGAGGCCAATAACCTCGCCCGTAAAAATGCCTCGGATACACTGATGAACGACGAACACCACGGTAACGAATTTTCTCATGGAACGTACGCTCGCTGTATAGAGCTCGCCGATACCCTGTCTAAATATATGGCTGACATAACAGTAACCCAGGTGATGCGGTGAACGGGGAATGGTGTCTTACAAAAATAAAAATATGATATTACAGCTGTCATACAAGACATTATGTGCTCAGGTTGGGGCTGCTAGTGAGCAAAAGAATGAAACCAACCGTTACCGGACTTAAAGAAAATGAATGGCGGGGCAGGTTTAAAAACATAGGCCTCATAAACGTCACGCACGCACCTACAGAGGATTGCCCAGATGACGAAAAAGAAGACTTATTTGAATCAATCGAACGGGAACTCCATGATGTAAAAATCATTCTTCGGTATATGAATACAAAGATAGGTAGGGAGCCAGTATTCAGGCAGTACATTGCCATCCATAGCTTACACGAGAACACTAATGACAATGGACAACGAGTCATAGAGATGGCAGAGCAAGCAATAATTTGGCAGTTGTGAGTAGAAGGTTTGCGCGTAAAAATATCCACAAAGCCACCTGGGTATCTCCTGATGGAGCCACTCGCAACCAGATAGACCACGTGTTGATAGAACGCCGCCACAGCACGAACATGATGACGGTACGAACGTAGCTAGAGTGGTGCCAACGTCGACTCGGACCACTACCTTGTTGGTATGGTGCTCCGAGAGCAGATTGGTATCATCACGAAAGACTGCATCCGTCTTTTAAGGGACTTTTGCGGATGTTTTGGGGGTCTTGATGAGGTATTTTTGAGGGTATTTCGAGAGGTCTTTTGAGGAGCAGGGTACACCCGGTATATACCGAGTTTGGTTGAAATTGGCGTTCCAGAGTTATATAGGCACAAATATAGAAACTGTCATTCTGTGTTTCACTACAAATCTGTGAGTAAGTCTCGTACTCATTTTTGGGGGGTCTTTTGGTGGTCTTCAGGTGGGTCTTGAAATGGGTCTTGAGGTGAGCCATGATGGGGCAATCAGGTGGGTCTAGAAGGTGTCTTGACGGGGTGTAAAGAGGGTTTTGAGTGGGATGTTGATTGGCTATTGTGGTAGCGTGTGAGAGGGTCGTGAGTAGAGTCTTAAGGGGGTCTTGAGGGAGTCTTTTAGTAGTCTTGAGGGGGTCTCGAAGGGATTTTGGGAGAGCCATTAGTGGAGTCTTGATGGAATCTTTAGAAGGTTTTGAAAGGGTCTTGAGGTGGTCTTGAGGGGATTTTAAGAGGTTCATGGGTGAAACCCAAAGGGGGTCTTAGGTGGTCTTAGATTGTTTTGAGGGAGTCTTAAGGGAAAATTAAGCGGGGCTTGAGGGGTCTTGAGGGAGTATTAATGGGGGTAGTAACGTGGTCTTAACGGGGTCTTGAGGTGATCATGATAGAGTCTTTATGTAGTCTTCAGTGGGGTTACGAGGGGGTTATGTGAGGATCTTTAGTGGGGTAATGAGGAGGTCCATATGTGATCGTCAAGGTATTTTGAGAGGGTCGTGAGTGGAGTCTTGAGAGGGGGTTTAGGTGGTCTTGAAAGTGTTTTGAGGGGGTCTTAAGGGAATCTTAAAGGGGTTTTTAGGGGGTATTGAGGGAGTATTGATGGGGGTAGAGACATGGTCTTAACGGGGACTTGAGGTGATCTTAAGATAGTCTTTAGTTAGGCTTCAGAGGTGTCTCGAGGGGGTTTTGTAAGGATAGTGGGGTCCTCGGGTCGGGACGTCCTTAGGTGGTCTTGATGGTATCTCAAGAGGGCTGTGAGTGGAGTCTTGAGAGGTCTTAAGAAGGTTTTTAGGGTGTCTTGGCATGGTCTTAAAGGGATTTTGATAGGGTCTTGATTGGAGTCTTGAGCGGGGTTCTAGGTGTTCTAAAGTGGGGTCTTGAGAGTGTTTTGCGGGGGTCTTAAGGGATTATTAAGGTGGGGTTTATGGCGGTCTTGAGGAAATATTGATGGGGGTCGTAACGTGGTCTTGAGCGTCATCTTGAGGGTGGTCTTGAGAAGGAGGAACGGTGCAAAGCATTTGATGTTCTTTGAATCTTGTCGTCAAAAACGTCAAATGCACGGTTCTTTTAAATTATGTGATTTTTGAAGCTACAAGTATTCCAGATTTCCATTAAAAAACATTCTAGCAATTTTCATTAATTTTATAACAGGTCTAGTTAGTTAGTTAAAGGGGCTAGTCATGCATCAATGAAAGCATTTTTTTTTTTTTTTTAATTTTCCTATATAATGTTTTGTATATACGAGTATACAGCTAAATAACTTACTGTCATTGTAATTTGAGAGACGTTTAGTCAACTGTCAGCGGTATACCTACTTGTTGTTGTGGTTGTTGAGTGATTTGACTGAAGGCACCTGCACCACGGCATTTAGTCCCCATAGAAGGAAGCTCCTTCGTCTTCTTCTTATTATTATTTTGATATCTGGCTGTACGACCGGAGACCGAACTTCAAAAGAGATAGAGTGATGGTGAGAAGGGGAACGAAGGGGTGAGCGAGATTTTTCAGTGGCATCTTGCAACTTGTAACACATAATCAACCACAAGGCACACCTCTCTACTCATAATCGCGCACCATTCACCAAAAGACAAAACAACAACAATCAAAAGTGAAATAAAATCCTTTATACGCCTCATCAGCCCATTATCATCAGTCAGTCAGGCAGGCAGCCAGTCAGGCCGTCAGTCAGGCCGTCAGTTAGTCAGAGGCTTATAATACGTAGGACGATTACGTTGACAATATTTTGTGTCACATTGCGTTTGCTGTGGGCAAAGCAGCATCAACCAAACCACAGAGCAAGCACACTCAGCCGCCACCGCAACAGCGAACCACATCATCCACCGGAGTATGCCTGTGTGTGTGTGCTCTCATGCATAAAATTCCAGTTAATTGAGTGTGAAAGGATCCATGGGTCAGAATGTTTAGCGTGTGTGTGATTGATGTGTGAGCAGAGTTGTTGTTGCAGAGCAGCGAGGTGGTGGTGGTGTGCGGTGATCTGGCGACTGGTGTTATGTGTGCGCCAGCCACTGTCCTCTGTCCACTGTGCAATGTCATCAAAATTCGCCGTTCGTTGACCACTTTTCGGGTAGCTCCGTCCGTTTTCGTGTTCGCTTCGCTTCTTATTGTAGAACATATACAGAATTATAATATTTAGCGAGTTGATACCTGTTGTTGTTGTTGTTGTTGTGGCTGGCTGACTGGTGGCCATAGGTACCCAGATATACTGAAACTTTCCACGACAATCGGTTCTACGCACCGAAAGGACTCTGGTGCTGGACCAAACACTGGACCAAGGAACGTCAACACAGCTACAGGTTTGAAATTGGATTATTTAGATTCTCTTCTTTAATTTGCACCTACTCCTGGGCTTATTTTTTTTTTGCTTCTTATGGCTCTATATTTATATACTGAGTGTGCTAAAATATCTGTACCCAAAAACGGAGCGCATACATTCCTTGTTGTTATAATCGCCCTGCTCAGCCCGTCCAAGTATAGGTACCAACTAGCTGTTGATGCCGTTGACTCTCTATTTGACGTCGCTGATCTCGATGCCGATCTTATAATTGGTGGCGGCTTCAACTTCTCTCTCTTTTGCAATGGGCTCCATCAGTGCACGAATCATCTTTTATTCCAACAAAATCCTCTTCAGCAACGGAAACCCTCCTTACTGATCGTCTTTTGGACTGCGGCCTTTTTCAGATTAGCGGTATCACCAACAATCTTGGTAGGCAGCTAGATATCACTTTGTCATCTGACGCTAATAATTCCCAGGTTACCGCGAGTACCCATCTTCTCTCCACCCTTGAGCACTATCATCCCCCTCTCGCTGTTATCCTTTTCGTATGAAAATGACAACATTAGTGTTGTTTTTGAGAACTTTCTTTCTTTCGATTTTCGTTGAGCTGACTGAAAAACCTAGCCAATAACTTAAACGTTAGCTTATTCTAAGAAATAAAGCCTACTTTAGTCTCTCAAGACTCTTCTTAAAGCCAACAAAGCCTACTTTAGTCTGTCAAGACTCTTCTTAAAGCCAACAAAGCCTACTTTAGTCTGTCAAGACTCTTCTTAAAGCCAACAAAGCCTACTTTAGTCTCTCAAGGCTCTTCTTAAAGCCAACAAAGCCTACTTTAGTCTGTTAAGACTCTTCTTAAAGCCAACAAAGCCTACTTTAGTCTGTCAAGACTCTTTTTAAAGCCAACAAAGCCTACTTTAGTCTCTCAAGACTCTTCTTAAAGCCAACAAAGCCTACTTTAGTCTGTCATGACTCTTCTTAAAGAAAACAAAGCCTACCTTAGTCTTTCAAGACACGTTTTGAACCAACAAAGCCTACTTTAGTCTGTCATGACTCTTCTTAAAGCCAACAAAGCGTACTTTAGTCTGTTAAGGCTCTACTTAAAGCAAACAAAGCCTACTTTAGTCTGTCAAGACTCTTCTTAAAGCCAACAAAGCCTACTTTAGTCTGTTAAGACTCTTTTTAAAGAAAACAAAGCCTACCTTAGTCTTTCAAGACACGTTTTGAACCAACAAAGCCTACTTTAGTCTGTCAAGACTCTTCTTAAAGCCAACAAAGCCTACTTTAGTCTCTCAAGTCTCTTCTTAAAGCAAACAAAGCCTTCTTTAGTCTGTTGAGACTATTCTTAAGGCAAACAAAGCCTACTTTAGTCTGTCAAGACTCTTTTTAAAGCCAACAAAGCCTACTTCAGTCTGTTAAGACTCTTTTTAAAGCAAACAAAGCCTACTTTAGTCTGTCATGACTCTTCTTAAAGCCAACAAAGCCTACTTTAGTCTGTCATGACTCTTCTTAAAGAAAACAAAGCCTACCTTAGTCTTTCAAGACACGTTTTGAACCAACAAAGCCTACTTTAGTCTCTCAAGACTCTTCCTAAAGCAAACAAAGCCTACTTTGGTCTGTCAAGACTCTTCTTAAAGCCAACAAAGTCTACTTTAGTCTGTCATGACTCTTCTTAAAGAAAACAAAGCCTACCTTAGTCTTTCAAGACACGTTTTGAACCAACAAAGCCTACTTTAGTCTGTCATGACTCTTCTTAAAGAAAACAAAGCCTACCTTAGTCTTTCAAGACACGTTTTGAACCAACAAAGCCTACTTTAGTCTGTCATGACTCTTCTTAAAGCCAACAAAGCGTACTTTAGTCTGTTAAGGCTCTACTTAAAGCCAACAAAGCCTACTTTAGTCTGTCAAGACTCTTCTTAAAGCAAACAAAGCCTACTTTGGTCTGTCAAGACTCTTCTTAAAGCCAACAAAGCCTACTTTAGTCTGTCATGACTCTTCTTAAAGAAAACAAAGCCTACCTTAGTCTTTCAAGACACGTTTTGAACCAACAAAGCCTACTTTAGTCTGTCATGACTCTTCTTAAAGAAAACAAAGCCTACCTTAGTCTTTCAAGACACGTTTTGAACCAACAAAGCCTACTTTAGTCTGTCATGACTCTTCTTAAAGCCAACAAAGCGTACTTTAGTCTGTCAAGACTCTTCTTAAAGCTAACAAAGCCTACTTTAGTCTGTCAAGACTCTTCTTAAAGCCAACAAAGCCTACTTTAGTCTCTCAAGTCTCTTCTTAAAGCAAACAAAGCCTTCTTTAGTCTGCTGAGACTATTCTTAAGGCAAACAAAGCCTACTTTATTTAGTCTGTCAAGACTCTTTTGACTGCGAACGAAGCTGAAATCTGTCTAAATGTCTAAATGTCTGTCTGTCTATTCTGTCTGTCCATCCGAATGTCTAAATGTCTGTCTGCCCGTATGTCTCAACAACAATATTATCACTAAATCACATGGATATGAAGCAAAGTGACCCAATGAAGCAATTACCTGTAGACGACATTGGAGCTGAAACATGGACTCTGTTGAAGACGGATGATGATATCCTTGGTGGGCTCTGGCGAAAAATTCTTCGGGCGAAATTCCGTCCCGTTCGCCTTAACGAGCCTTTGGTTGAGAAGATTCAATGACGGGCATTACGATTTGTACAGAGACATTGACTTAACTGATTGGAGGGGATTTTGTAGGCGACTAGTCCAATTCAGCAGGCCCTAATCAGCTTTGGGGCGTTGTACTTCTTCCTCATGGCTAGCTACCAGACTAACGATCTATAGATAAGAATATAGATAAGCTGTGTACAGCCAGAGAGCCATCCTCTTGGTTGAAAGCCCATTTCCTATACCGATGGTTTTTCTGCTGGTATGGAGGGCCACGCACGCTATCTTAGCCCCTATTCTCTATGTTAGCCATCCAGCTTAGCTTCCTATCTTGAATAGGAAGACATTTGGCGCTTCAAGGTGAGACTGAGACTACGACCATTGAGTGTCGGGAGGACAGAGGCTGGTATTTTAGAGCTGGTGGTGAACACAACCATTTCAGTATTTCCTGGGTTAAATCCAAATCCACAGCTTGTTGCCCAAGATTTGCATGTTAGGATCTCTCGATGCTTGTTGCCCGATATTGTGACCTACAAAACGCTCCTGCGTGTGTATTATTTTCGTTTTCTAATTCTAATTTCTATGGCGTTTCGTTCGAAATAGATGCTTGATGATGGTTTGGGATGATAAGCGCGATGCTATCCCTCCGGCAGACGCACACATCCCGGCGGGTCAATTGGCGAATGTCAATTGGCCAGCGGACAAAATGTAAATGCAAATAAATCGTAATTTTTGTGCGTCCATTGGCAGTAATAAAATTTCTATCAATCAATCAAAAGAGAATTTAACAGCAACGGCGGTGCAGCAAGGCGGAGTGGAGCGGAGGTAGTCAGCGTTCCAATGGAGCGCTCATCCGCAGCGGCCGCCGGCAAATAAAAATCATCGATAAATCTAAGGTAGCGACGGGCGATCAGCGAGGCAGCCAGATTTTTTGTTTCTGTTGTTGTTTCTCTTTGATTTACACCAAGATCTTTGCCAATAATAATTGATCGCGCGCAGCAGTTACTAGTTAGTTAGTCAGTTGTTGTTGTTACATAGATACACTAACACACACACACACACCTATTTCTTCGTTCAACTATTTTTGCCCCTTGCTGATGTTTGTTTGCTGTTTGCCGCGCGCCGCCTGCCGAATAGCGACGACCATTGACTGCTGGCTTGGCTTGTGTTGTTTGTGTTATTGAAAGCGCGCGCACGAGTGCACACACGCACACGCGCACACGCGCCGCATAACATTAAGAAAAATCGCTCTGCATTTTCATGTTATCTGTCTGTGTCTAGTTGAGTGCTGACTGTGGTTGGGGCTGGAGCGGGGGCTGGCTGGCGGCTTTGTTTGCCCTCATGCTCTCATGTGTGTCTCATTGTGCCGGCGCAAAGGACGAAGAACTGTCACAAATGCAACAGCGATATGGGAGCAGGAGTGCGCCGTCTCGGTGCAATGGCTGATAGGCCCAATTACAAAGCTTGATCTGTGGTATGGCGTGCGCCAATCTTCAATAGATTTGGACTCGCCTCGCCTTTGATCGACCAGCTTTTGATCAGCACAGCAGCTCTCTCTTTCAGTCCATCGTCGGTTAGAGTTTTGTGTGTGCATGCAATTGATGCTCAGCCTCTGATGCAAATGACAAATCATCGCCTACATCGCCAATCTGTACACTCAGAAAAATTGCTTTATAAATAGAAACTATAGGACATTCAGTATTTTTTTTAAATTCGTTATTAATAACTAGCTGAGTGCCCGGCGTTGCATGGTTGTAAGATTTCGCAATAATATAACACCCATACATATAGCCTCATCCTTCCAATGATCCCCTCCCCACAGGGGATGGCTTACCATCACTTTTCATCTCAGCAACACCGAAAACCATAGAATTGACACTAATATCGGTCACCTCTTGGATCCATATGGAAGGACTGGTATGGCCATTAACTTATACATCAGAAGTTTGGATGTTATGGTTAAATTCCTGGATTTGAAGAGTCTCGACAGACTAAAATAGGCTTTGTTTGCTTTAAGAAGAGTCTTGACAGACTAAAGTAGGCTTTGTTTGCTTTAAGAAGAGTCTTGACAGACTATAGTAGGCTTTGTTGGCTTTAAGAAGAGTCTTGAGAGACTATAGTAGGCTTTGTTGGTTTCAAGAACAGGTTTGACAGACTAAAGTAGGTTTTGTTGGATTTAAGAAGAGGTTTGACAGACTAAAGTAGGCCTTGTTGGTTTCAAGAACAGGTTTGACAGACTAAAGTAGGTTTTGTTGGATTAAAGAAGAGGTTTGACAGACTAAAATAGGCTTTGTTTGCTTTAAGAAGAGTCTTGACAGACTAAAGTAGGCTTTGTTTGCTTTAAGAAGAGTCTTGAGAGACTAAAGTAGGCTTTGTTTGCTTTAAGAAGAGTCTTGACAGACTATAGTAGGCTTTGTTGGCTTTAAGAAGAGTCTTGAAAGGCTAAAGTAGGCTTTGTTGGCTTTAAAAAGAGTTTTGACAGATTAAGTAGGATTTGTTGGCTTTACGAAGCGTCTTGACAGACGAAAGTAGGCTTTTTTGGTTTCAAGAAGAGTCTTGACAGACTATAGTAGGTTTTGTTGGATTTAAGAAGAGGTTTGACAGACTAAAGTAGGCTTTTTTGGTTTCAAGAAGAGTCTTGAGAGACTATAGTAGGTTTTGTTGGCTTTAAGAAGAGTCTTGAAAGGCTAAAGTAGGCTTTGTTGGCTTTAAAAAGAGTTTTGACAGATTAAGTAGGATTTGTTGGCTTTACGAAGCGTCTTGACAGACGAAAGTAGGCTTTTTTGGTTTCAAGAAGAGTCTTGACAGACTATAGTAGGTTTTGTTGGATTTAAGAAGAGGTTTGACAGACTAAAGTAGGCCTTGTTGGTTTCAAGAACAGGTTTGACAGATTAAAGTAGGTTTTGTTGGATTTAAGAAGAGGTTTGACAGACTAAAATAGGCTTTGTTTGCTTTAAGAAGAGTCTTGACAGACTAAAGTAGGCTTTGTTTGCTTTAAGAAGAGTCTTGAGAGACTAAAGTAGGCTTTGTTTGCTTTAAGAAGAGTCTTGACAGACTATAGTAGGCTTTGTTGGCTTTAAGAAGAGTCTTGAAAGGCTAAAGTAGGCTTTGTTGGCTTTAAAAAGAGTTTTGACAGATTAAGTAGGATTTGTTGGCTTTACGAAGCGTCTTGACAGACGAAAGTAGGCTTTTTTGGTTTCAAGAAGAGTCTTGAGAGACTAAAGTAGGCTTTGTTGGGTTTAAGAAGAGTCTTGACAGACTAAAGTAGGCTTTCTTTGCTTAAGAAGAGTCTTGACAGACTAAAGTAGGCTTTGTTGGTTTCAAGAAGAGTCTTAACAGACTATAGTAGGTTTTGTTGGATTTAAGAAGAGGTTTGACAGACTAAAGTAGGCCTTGTTGGTTTCAAGAACAGGTTTGACAGACTAAAGTAGGTTTTGTTGGATTTAAGAAGAGGTTTGACAGACTAAAGTAGGCCTTGTTGGTTTCAAGAACAGGTTTGACAGACTAAAGTAGGTTTTGTTGGATTTCAGAAGAGGTTTGACAGGCTAAAATAGGCTTTGTTTGCTTTAAGAAGAGTCTTGACAGACTAAAGTAGGCTTTGTTTGCTTTAAGAAGAGTCTTGAGAGACTAAAGTAGGCTTTGTTTGCTTTAAGAAGAGTCTTGAGAGACTAAAGTAGGCTTTGTTTGCTTTAAGAAGAGTCTTGAGAGACTAAAGTAGGCTTTGTTTGCTTTAAGAAGAGTCTTGACAGACTAAAGTAGGCTTTGTTGGTTTCAAGAACAGGTTTGACAGACTAAAGTAGGTTTTGTTGGATTTAAGAAGAGGTTTGACAGACTTAAGTAGGCCTTCTTTGTTTCAAGAACAGGTTTGACAGACTAAAGTAGGTTTTGTTGGATTTAAGAAGAGGTTTGACAGACTAAAGTAGGCTTTGTTTGCTTTTAGAAGAGTCTTGAGAGACTAAAGTAGGCTTTGTTTGCTTTAAGAAGAGTCTTGACAGACTAAAGTAGGCTTTGTTTGCTTTAAGAAGAGTCTTGACAGACTAAAGTAGGCTTTGTTGGTTTCAAGAAGAGTTTTGACAGACTACAGTAGGCTTTGTTGGCTTTAAGAAGAGTCTTGAAAGGCTAAAGTAGGCTTTGTTGGTTTTAAAAAGAGTTTTGACAGATTAAGTAGGATTTGTTGGCTTTACGAAGCGTCTTGACAGACGAAAGTAGGCTTTTTTGGTTTCAAGAAGAGTCTTGAGAGACTAAAGTAGGCTTTGTTGGGTTTAAGAAGAGAAGAAGAGAGTAAAGTAGGCTTTGTTGGTTTCAAGAAGAGTCTTGACAGACTAAAGTAGGCTTTGTTTGCTTTAAGAAGAGTCTTGACAGAAGAGTCTTGATAGATTTAAATAGGCATTTCGACAGACACACACACAAACGGACAGGCGAAAGGGCATTTAAAGAGACAGATGGTCAGACAAACATTTGGTCAGACAGGCAAATATTTAGACAGATATTCCGGCAAAGAGACAGACAGGCAGGCAGATAGACAGACAGACACACCTTTATACAGCACACATGTAGACTGACATTCGAACAGAGAGGCAGACAGACATTCTAGTCATATATGCAGAGAAAGCTTCGGTAGGCATTTAGATAGACAAGTGTACAGATAGACAGACAGATAGACAGACACACAGTCATTTCATAAAAAAGCCGCAACGCGTCAACTTCTCGTCTCGTTCTCAGTTGGATTTATGTTAAAAAGGGCAGAAATTTTCGTTCAGAATGACGCTGATATGACGCTGTCCCTTAAAAAAATAGATGAATAATTAACAACAACCCCCCTGATCCACCCATCCACTCATCATCCACGATCCACTCCACCACTCCAGCACTCCACCCATCGACGACAATGACTCACTTGACACATCAGAGTGAAGTGCAAATATTTGTTCTTCTGCAAATAGCACACAGTACATCACTCCCTCTCCCGCTGCCGCTCTGTTGTTGGTGTGCGCCAGCCCGTCCCGCGCGCCGGTCGACCGATCGCGCAGAACTGATCATCATCGTCACAGACATCATCATGTACGCATTTATTGACTTAAGGTCGTTCATGCAAATAGCACCGCAGACCAGCAACAACAATGTTGGCTGCTGCTGCTGCTGCTGCTCCTGCGCAAACGTTGTAAGTAGCCAAAGCTATGCGCATGCGCACCCGCGCTCAACAATTTTGCGTTTCGTTTCGTGTGGAGCGCGCCAAAAGTAAACAACAGCAGAACAACAACAACAACAGCAACAACAACTGTAATAGGCTGATGGTGGATCGCTTGGTGTTTGCTCAAGAAATTAACACACAGTAGTGGCTGTGTTGGCGCTGAAGAGCGAACGATCGAATGGGTGGATGGATGGACGGATGGATGGATGGGTGGATGTGTGAAGTGTTTGTGTGGATGGTCACTTGGACGGTTGAACGGTTGAACGCTTGACTGGGTGAATGCGGCCACTGGCGTGATTTTATGCTTTAGTTAGCCTCGCTCGCTTAGTTAGCACATTCTTGTGAGAAGCGTTAGCAGCACTGTGTCGTGCCATTGTATGCAGCTAAGTCCGTCCGTCTGTCCGTCTGTCCGTCTGTCTGTCTGTCTGTCTGTCTGTTTGTCCTCTGTCTCCTATCGTCGTTTGTTTTCCTTTGACATTATCACATCGCATGAAGCATCGAAGAATCTTAGAATTTCCTCACTTTTTGGTGCCACAAAGACTTCAGTACAGTGACAGACACAGGAATGTATTGGCCACCAAAACGCTCTTCTGAGAATAACCAATGCTCAACGATCGTATCAAAGCTTTCCCATAGGTGGCGCCTTCGATGCAGAGAACACCCATTGGGGGTCTAGACTGCAGACAAGACTAAGAGCTACTGAGTGAGTGATGATGATGAGTCTTGCAACAACAAATAATCCCGACAACTTTATGAAAATGGAACAAAGTTAAGATATCTCTGAAGCCTCATATAATCATCCTCCGAATAGTTCCTAACGTTAGTGAGAATTTTGTTCAATAAGAAAATACTCGAGTACTAAGCAATACAGACAGACTTTAGTATCATCTGGCCATGAAGAGAGAATGGCACTCGCCGTACCATTGTCAATCAACTGAACTTTGAAGTAGGAAGGGAATACAGATATTGGGAAAAAGTATCCTTAAAAGAAATAAGACACCTTCTTGGGGATAAGCTGGAATTAATGCCATTGAAGTCTGCGCCAATGTCCGGTCCTGGCTTCCTGCAATAAAATTTCTCACCGGTAACCTCATATGGCAACCTTAAACGCTGGGCGTCCTGGTCTCTTTAATTCTTTCAGTGTAGACTCGGACCGATAAAGTACTTTCTGAGAGCAGGATCCTCTTCGCTGCATACAGAGCTTAATTCTCTTCATGTTTTAGACATCGTGGTAACGCTCGTGGATCTCATGGCTCTAGAGTCTCTGGCCAACTTTGGGTCCTCATTCTCATATACTTCGCCCAAAAACGAACAAATTACTAAAAAAAAGTAGACAGACTATAGTAGGCTTTGCTGGCTTTAAGAAGAGCCTTGACAGACTATAGTAAGCTTAGTTGGCTTTAAGAAGAGTCTTGACAGACTATAGTAAGCTTTGTTGGTTTCAAGAAGAGCCTTGACAGACTATAGTAGGCTTTGTTGGCTTTAAGAAGTATCTTGACGAACTAAAGTAGGCTTTGTTGGCTTTAAGAAGAGTCTTGACAGACTATAGTAAGCTTTGTTGGCTTTAAGAGGTGTCTTGATAGAGTAAAGTAGGTTCTTTTGTCTTTAAGAAGAGTCTTGACAGACTAATGTAGGCTTTGTTGTCTTCAAGAATAGCCTTGGCAGACTAAAGTAGGCTACAATTTAATGAAAATCGGGCTTAAGGAAGTGGTTTTAAAAATGATCACAAAATTCCACCACCGACAGGACAGACAGAGGACAGAACCACGGCATAAAAGAACAAGTGACACACGATGGTAACGCTACCCCAGTTCAATCTGAAACCTGTTAATACACAGAATAAAGTATCGTACTTCTTCAAATGTACTAAATGGAATTCCGCAAGTGAGCCACCATGGCGCCCTACTTTTTATTTTTAATTTTTTTTTTGCTTCCAATACCAATACTCGTCGTATCTCATGATCCATGAGTGTGATCATGTGGTCAGAATAGAAGTAAACAGATCACTTGCAACAGACCGTTCTTAAACGTGTGCCGGCACTGATTCTCTGTCCAAAGATTCTCCAAAGATCCATTTACGGGCGTATCTTAACCGCCAGCAAACCGCATGTGTGCGGTCACACCACGCAGCTTGCGGCTTGCGGCTTGCGGCTACTACTTGTACAGTTGTTGGCCTGATCAGAGATCCGCGCGTATCACATTTTAATTACTCACTCACATGGGTCGTCGCTTTCCGCTCGCGCCGCTCTGCAACATTTTAATTAAATATTATCATCGGCGAACGCGCACGTGCGCATACGCATTTGACCACAAAAGCCATACAATTACTAGACATGCACAAACTGGATACTGTGTGTATGAGGGCTGTACGGCGATGAAATTTCTAAGAGTTTCTGAAATATTATCACCAATCTGTTTCAAGAGCGCCGCACCGACCGTTGCCTTCGACTGCTGCTTCCTTCGTATATGGAGAGTCAATGGAAATAAGAAATTTTTGTAGGTATTTTCCGAACAGCCCTCGCATTGTAATGCGCTGAGGAAATAATTGCATTAAGTAACACCTGAGGTAAGTTGAAAAGCGTGCGCGCATGCGTGCGTGCGTGCGGTTTCTATGATGCCTTCGTGTGATGGATAATTCGAAGGCGGCAATGTCGGCGTTTCACTCGCAGTATCTTAACTCTAAGTCGCTAATTAGACGAACATCGAGTAACTACAGACGGACAGGCAGTTGACAGGTTGTTTTGCGGTTGTCGTTGTTGTTGCTGTTTGTTTATTACTCGCCCTCCGTCCAAACGAGTATTCATATACATTTCTTCTAATTATTTATTATTTTTCTACTCCAACTCCCTCCAGAGTATTTCACTGTTGCGGTTTTTTGATTAAATGGGCAAGTGCAGTGTTCAGAGTTTTTGTTTCGTTACAAAAATTAGGAAAATTCATTGAGAATTAGAAAACAAAATAAAGGATAGCCTCGGAAGTAGCCATTAAAATCGGAACCTGTGAGCAGAAGATACAACATTTGTCCATCAAATAAGTTAGTGGAGCGGAAGTTTGAAGTGTAGGGCCATCTTTCCTTAGGTCAATTGAAGCAGCCTTTAACAGCCAGCCAGGAAGCCAGCCAGGAAACAGAAATCTTGTTAATAATATCGACTCGCACGTTTGCTTAAAGCAAACAAATCCTACTTTAGTCTGCCAAGACCCTTCTGAAAGCAAACAAAGCCTAATTTAGTTTGCAAAGCTCTTCTTAAAGCCAACAAAGCCTACTTTAGTCTGTCAAGACCATTCTGAAAGCAAAAAAAAGCCTACTTTAGTTTGCAAAGCTCTTCTTAAATCAAACAAAGCCTACTTTAGTCTGTCAGGGCTCTTCTTAAAGCCAACAAAGCCTACTTTAGTCTGTCAAGACCCTTCTGAAAGCAAAAAAAAGCCTACTTTAGTTTGCAAAGCTCTTCTTAAATCAAACAAAGCCTACTTTAGTCTGTCAGGGCTCTTCTTAAAGCCAACAAAGCCTACTTTAGTCTGCCAAGACCCTTCTGAAAGCAAACAAAGCCTACTTTAGTTGGCAAAGCTCTTCTTAAATCAAACAAAGCCTACTTTAGTCTGTCAGGGCTCTTTTTAAAGCCAACAAAGCCTACTTTAGTCTGTCAAGACCCTTCTGAAAGCAAAAAAAAGCCTACTTTAGTTTGCAAAGCTCTTCTTAAAGCCAACAAAGCCTACTTTATTATCTCAAGACTCTTCTTAAAGCAAACAAAGCCTACTTTAGTCTGTCAAGACCCTTCTGAAAGCAAAAAAAAGCCTACTTTAGTTTGCAAAGCTCCTCTTAAAGCCAACAAAGCCTACTTTATTATCTCAAGACTCTTCTTAAAGCAAACAAAACCTACTTTAGTCTGTCAAGACTCTTCCTAAAACAAACAAAACCTACTTTAGTCTGTCAGGGCTCTTCTTAAGACCAACAAAGCCTACTTTAGTCTGCCATGGCTCTTCTTAAAGCAAACAAAGCCTGCTACAGTCTGTAACAACTCCTCTTAAAGCCAACAAAGCCTACTTTAGTCTGTCAGGGCTCTTCTTAAAGCAAACAAAGCCTACTTTAGTTTGCAAAGCTCTTCTTAAATCAAACAAAGCGTACTTTAGTCTGCCAATACTCTTCTTAAAGCAAACAAAGCCTACTTTAGATTGCAAAGCTCTTCTTAAAGCCAACAAAGCCTACTTTAGTGTGTCAGGGTTCTTCTTAAAACAAACAAAGCCTACTTTAGTTTGCAAAGCTCTTCTTAAATCAAACAAAGCCTACTTTAGTGTGTCAGGGTTCTTCTTAAAACAAACAAAGCCTACTTTAGTTTGCAAAGCTCTTCTTAAATCAAACAAAGCCTACTTTAGTCTGTTAAGACTCTTCCTAAAACGAACAAAACCTACTTTAGTCCGCCAATACTCTTCTTAAAGCCAACAAAGCCTACTTTAGTCTGTCAAGACTCTTATTAAAGCAAACAAGCCCTATTTTATTATCTCAAGACTCTTCTTAAAGCAAAAAAAGCCTAATTTAGTCTACAAAGACTCTTCTTAAAGTAAACAAGCCCTACTTTATTATCTCAAGACTCTTCTTAAAGCAAACAAAGCCTACTTTAGTCTACAAAGACTCTTCTTAAAGTAAACAAGCCCTACTTTATTATCTCAAGATTCTTCTTAAAGCAAACAAATCCTACTTTATTCCGTCAAGACAATTGTTAAGTCTCTTCTTGTTGATAGCAAATACTTGGTCTTGATCTGACAGTCATACATACCTCTGTGCGGTGGTCAGTGGAACTGACAGTGTCGCAGAAATATTCGCGTAAATTCAAATAACACACGACACGATCACCACAGCTAACACACAAAGAAAAAATTCGGCCTCAGGTGACTTTCTTGTGTAACTCCAGAGATTTTCAGTTACTTTCAGCTGTACTGGTGTATATATCTCTCTCTATCTCTCAAATTAATTGGAATTTTTCCCCAGAACAACGAAGATGTTTGGCTTTTTATTAATTTGTCGACTTGTCGAGTTGTGCGCAAATGCGAGACCGACCGCATGTGAAAATGTGCGTGGCGTGATGCAAGTTCCTTTTCTTATAATAAGCATGTAAGTATGTTTGTCTGTCTGTATGTTTGTATGTTTGTCAGTTATGGGTGTGTGCAGTATCATCGGGACCGAGATCGACGAAGGAACTGTCAGCATGACCTCTATTAGTCGCTTGATCTGGGCCTGTCGCGCAGCAAGAGGCCGAAATTCTGGTTTAAGTGAGCGCATGCGGCGAGGGTCGAGCAGAGCGCGGCGGGGTTTATCAGCAGCAACAACAACAGCATCACATTCATTACAGCGCTGTTGGAAATGTGTTAATTTTTATTTTGTACTCTGACTGACTGAGACCTTAACACACAGCTCACAGCTCACAGCCAAGACGAAAAAGACGTCGTCGGTCCAAGTGCTGCAGTCTGCAGTAGAAAAGGGGCATAGGAACAACAACAAAGGTAAGCGAAACGTGATATCTGTTCGTTTATGAAGATGTTGTTTATCGGAGGCTGTGCAGTTTTTCATTTGAGCTCAGGTGTGTGTGTGTGTGTGTGTGTGTGTCAGATGATAAATTATGTCGTCCCAAAAGCGAGAGCGGCCCAGCGACAGGTATCGATGGTCGTTCGTATATTAACGAAAGTTTATCCATCTTTAGTGTACGGTATAACCCTTTTTATAGTTATTTTGTCTTCTTCTTATTCCTCTTCTTCTCGCAGCACCGTCGAGAAAAAGAAGTCATTTCCTACCAATTCTACCCAAAAAACAGCAACAACAACAAAACAACAACTATTCTTACAACCAACTGCAATAAAAAAAACCTAAAACGAATGACCTGATCTCTGATGGCGCGACTGCGGTGAAGGTTTCTCCTGCTGCAGCGAGAGGTGCTAACATGAAATGAAAGACCTGTTGATATATGGATCACCGGGAAAATTCTATAGTTGCCAATATTTTTAATGACCTGTTGCTAGTTTATTTATATATATATATTATGTGATATACGAAATGTGCTTTTATTTTTAGCAGAATATCAAATTCAATTCAAAACAAAAAGTAAAGTACCCAACTGCCACACTTGCGGTACACCAGAAAAACGTCAAACAAGTTATTTTAAGAATGAATTTTAGAAGAGATTCTATGAAATATTGGTACAGGCAGTTTAATAAGTCAGTGGCTTTTTGATTTTCCCGCGCGGTAACTGTAAATGCTCCCGCCAACTACCATCTATTAATAGACAACTGTCAAATTTTGAGCAAGCTGCGTCATTTAGTTTGTGTTTGACAGCAATTGAAAGCAGACAGAGCTTTTGGACAGATTCGATATTAATTTGAAGCAGAAACAACCGCAAACAAACGAGCGCCCATCCATCAAGACAATGCACGGATGTGGTCATCATGACAAAAAAAACCATAAATTGTGCTACGAGCTCCTACCCCATCCAGCATATTCTGCAGATGTAGCCCCCTGCGACTATTTCCTGTTTCCAAACCTAAAGAAATGGCTGGGCGTGTAAGAGATTTGGGTCTAACGAAGAGGTCATCACTGAAACAAACGCCTATTTTGAGGGCCCTGAGAAAACCTATTACTTAGAAGGAATGAGAAAAATTGGAAAAACGCTGGACTAAATGTTTTGCGCCTAAAAGGGCCTATATTGAGAAATAAAACGCTTTTTTGCCGAAAAGAGTCACTGACTTATAAAACTGCCCTTAAATGCACGTTTCATTGATTCACAGTTCAAATAGTTAAAGAAAAGTCAAGCTAAAGAAAATCTGTCTCGGTGTCATCATCGTCATATTTGGCTTCAAAACCGGGGTCCGGTCAAAGCCTTCCGCAAAAAACTCTCCCAATTTTAGCCGATGTCATCCAGTTTGGCATTCATAAGCTCTAGGCGTCCTGGTATACGCTATTCTTCCAGCGTAGGCTTCCCCAGCCTCGCTGTCGTGTTCCATAAATCCTACCGCAAAGGACTTTTCGAGCTGGATCATCTTCGCTCATGCGAGCTGCTGTCCTGCCCATCGGAGCCTACCGAGATTTATTCTCTTCACGATAAGACTCGTATTTCTCGTCCTTCCTCACATACGGGCCAACAATTCTCCGAAAGACTTTTCTTTCGAACGCGGCTAAGAGGTCAAAATGCTTTTTGCTAAGCACACCCAAGTCTCGGATCCATACTGGTATGACCATTGTCTTATACACCAGTAGTTTGGATATAATGCTTAAATTCCTGGATTTGAAGACTCTTGACAGACTAAAGTAGGCTTTTTTGGCTTTAAGAAGAGTCTTGGTAGACTAAAGTAGGCTTTGTTGGCTTTAAGAAGAGTCTTGACAGAGTAGATAGGCTTTGTTGGCTTTAAGAAACCGTGCGCGTATTTCTAGTTCCATGCTGTTATCGGCAGCTACAGTTGATCCGAGATCGACTATTTTAATTGAGGGATCAATGTTGGATCTTCTGCTTGCAGACGTGGATCAATGTTGGATCTTCTGCTTGCAGACGTGGCCACCATGTACTTTGTTTTGCTCTCATTTATATTGCTTGCTGCCATTTCTATTAGAAAATTCAAATTAGAAAACAATCCTGGTATTGCTAATCCATAAAATCTGCCTGAAAACGTCTTAGTCCATATCTAGGTATTATCCTCGCAGTAATCATTTATTTCTCTAAATTCCGAAGATTATCCCTTAATTTATTACAGCTGCTTCTTTTAAGATAAGGCAAGGCTCTCAAAACAACTCGTCGATATTGGTTGAGGCCTTAAAAGAACGTTTTACGATATGTATGCTGCTTTTGTGTTATTTTTTAACAAATTCGAGTTCTCACGCTGGGCTTAAAGAAATGGCCATTACATCTCTGGCCATTAACATTTTAGAAACACAGACGAAAGAACAAATTACACAAAGAAAAAGTATCGGAGATAAAAGAGAACCCTAAGGGACACCAACACATTATACGTTTAGTTTAATTTATTTATTTATACTTTCGTATATTGTTGTTGTTTCCCAAAAGAAAGAAAGAACAAAAACCAGGTCCTACATCACGCAAGCATCGACCATTTTAGTTTTTCAATTGCGAGCAACCGTTGCCGATCTTGCCAAGCAAATCCCCCTCTGCGCTAAACTGCGATCACTGACCACTGCCGCCTTCTCTCACAGTTGTAGTACAGTGCGGATAGCCACCACCACAATCACCCGGCCGACCGAACCGCCTTGTCTTCGCCAATGGTGTGTGGTGTGTGGGGAACGTGGTGGTGGTGTTTGTGTAGTGGTTGGTCCTATAAATAATGTCTTCATCAAAAGGCGACTTTTCGACTTTGATTCCAGGATTCGTGGCTTAAAGTTTCGTGGGTTTTTTTTTTGTTCGTTTTCGTTTTCATTGTTCCCCTGCTGCTGATGATTTCTGTGTGTCTCGGTGTTTTGTTCGCCTCCTTCTTCTACGTCGTTACTATCTTCCTTATATTGTGTGTCGTGGTGGGAGGAGGGGATCTGATTTCGGTTGTTGTTGTTGTTATTCCTCCTTTTGCTGGTGCTACGTACGAACGATGGCATCCAGGCACGGTCGATCCAATAAACACATCAGTGACAGTGCAGTGAGTGCGCGCCTTCTTCCATGTGCCGCAGAGAGTTGGTACAAACGGCAGCGGGCAGGTAAGCCGGCGACAGACGTTTATTGCAATGGCTGAGGCGGCTCTATACGGCGTCTACACACAGCCAGGACCTGATTCTCCGAATGTGCATGCACCGCTGTGTACTTGCTGCAACGCGATAGCAATGCAATCCATAGATAGATTCATTCCATGATAACCATTCATCGAAGGAACCTTCTCAGTTGCCGTTCATATCGCTGGTCAGCACAACAACCGAGCACTTCTACGTTTCATCTTCTTCGTCATCGTCGTCGACGGCGTCCGCATCCTCGTCGCGCCTTCCTGATGGTCAAATTCTTTTCGTCTTTTTGTCTGTTCCTTTATTACTTTATTTGGGCCGACCGCCATGCCATGGATGCAATTTGGCTCTAAATGAGATTTTAAGAAGAGCACTAGCATTGCCTCGCCCTGCCTCCATCTGTTGCGGCGATGGATCGACCGATCGACCGGTGGCTCGGTTCGGGACGGGACTAGTTATTCAGGTTATATTATCGTCGTTTTTGTTTTGTGATGCTATGCGTTACCGCGACTTCAGCCACTTCAGCCGCCGCCAGCACATCACTGTGTCTGTCCATCCATTGTCTGGTTGCCCGTCTCAATTAAGATGCGCGCGACTTATGTCTTGATTACATCCTCGCAGGAGCAGCAAACATACGACGAGCACATTGGAGCGTCCATAATAATGAACAACAACGACTGCCGTGATTCTATTTTTTGAGATCTTCTCTTCTTCCAGACGGTTTGTCGTTCGTCACGTGGAAGGCCCAAAATGGATTTAATTGTCAGACAACAACAACAACGAAATAATGACAGGCTCTTCACTTAGGTCTTAGGTCGTTCGTTTCAGTGTAGCCCGATAATGTAATGGAACCAAGAACATGTCAGTAGCAGTTTTTGGGACGGACTGCTGTCTCTTCCTGCCAGTTACACATTGCTGTGCATAGTCATCATAAAGACGTGTTCACCATTTTGAATCTTTTAGCTAACTTCTACTTTTCAATGTTCCAACTTAACCAACAGAAATAATCATGGACATGATTAGTCGCTTCCTACCCACTCCAACCACAACTATTAGCTGTCTTGTACTTTCCAATGTCCAATTGGGTTTTGTCATTGTTAGGAAGGAGGAAGGTAGGAAGGTAGGAAGGTAGGAAGGTAGGAAGGTAGGAAGGTAGGAAGGTAGGAAGGTAGGAAGGTAGGAAGGTAGGAAGGTAGAAAGGTAGGAAGGTAGGAAGGTAGGAAGGTAGGAAGGTAGGAAGGTAGGAAGGTATGAAGGTATGAAGGTATGAAGGTATGAAGGTATGAAGGTATGAAGGTATGAAGGTATGAAGGTATGAAGGTAAGAAGGTAAGAAGGTAGGAAGGTAGGAAAGTAGGTGGGTAGGAATGTGGGAAGGTAGGAGGGTAAGAAGGTAAAAAGGTAGAAACGTTAGTGTATAGGAAGGTATGAAGGTTAGAAGGTAAGAAGTTAAGAGGGTAAGAAGGTCCGAGTGTAGAACGCACTTTTTCATTTCCTTGCTAATTATAATGTCTGTCCCATACATCCCAGTTCTGGTTTCTTCCCCGCTATAGAAAAACGTCAATTCTGGTTTTTTTATCTGCAGGAGTCTATGGATCAAGAAACCAAGTACTCTGAAGCAATGGGGCAGTACCCGAGCATATTCCAGGCAGAAGTACATGCCATCGGAACATGTGATCACTTCAATGTGAATAGAAACTATACATAAGACAGACACCAACATGACAGACACCCAACCTGCGCAAAGGTCCCTGAATGCATTCCACATCACGTCAAGACTGGTGTAGGAGTTCAGGGCGAATCTAAACAGACGTGCGAAGTAAACAAGGCACGCTTGTACTGGGTACCAAGACACACTGACATAGAGGGCAATGAAGCAGCGGATAGGCTCGCAGAAACTCTGCTTGTAGGGCCAGAACAATTCTGTGACATACGGAGGAAATACGCAGAATTGGTAAGGCAGCTGCTTCCGTAAGGTGGGAAAATCTCCCAAGCCTACGACAAGCAAAAAAATGATTGGGAACTATTTATTACCCAAAGAGGTATCGCTCGATATTGGGACTATGTAGAAGTAATGTAAGAATCATAACGGGTTTCCTAACAGGACACTGTAGATTGAAGGTGCACCTAAAGAAATTACAACTTGAAGAGGTTGGCAGCTGCAGCCTTTGTGAAGAAGCTGAGGAAACCTCGTGGCACTTTCTCAATGAATGCGAAGCAACAATCCGACAGAGAAGAGATCACATGGGACCTCACGTGATCTCGGAGTCTGCACGGCATTCACTACTCACAAGCACCATATCGTTAAGTTCATAAGAGCCATTGGTATGGAGGGGGTTCTATAGGGACGGGCATGCACTGTCTCTATAGCACTAATTAGTGGGTGTCCACAAGGCTCTGTTTTGTCTCCGACACTCTTTTTTTTTTCATTTTCGTTAATGATCTCCTATTCGCTACTTCTAATCCAATTGGTAGATACCCCGTGTCATCATCATCGTCATCATCATCATCATTGATGCCATAGTCAACAAAGTCAACTCTGTTTTCTTTTTGGTTTTTGTTGGTCGGCATTTTTATCGCGCGCCTTTCAGATGGCCGTCTTTTTAATTGGATACCACATCAGAGTAGGGACAGTATATCGATTTTCCCCAATGAGAAGTTAAAATTTCGATAGCTTAGCGTTTTTTTCTTCATTCTTCTGTTATTTTTAAGTCAATCTTCAAATATTGAGTAACTAGCAAATAAAGATATTAAGAGGATGTATTACAATCAAGAAGGTGAAAGGTGAAATTATGACAACAACAAAAAAATATAAAAATAAAAATAAAAATATCCTTTAGTCGTCAGAGTCCAATAAACAAAAAAAGATAAAAGAATAAGGAAAAAAAATTATTTTTTTTTGAAAAACGTTATTGTCATTCCAGGGACCAGGGGCTGCTGCTGCTTCTGCTGACACTGACACAGAGCGGCTTTCCAAGGAAATCGTTTGACATGAGAGAGGGTGGACAGGAAATTTATGTGCGAGAGCTAAACACCGCACCAAACCAAAAACACAGCTGGATCGCGCATTGCATCTCTCAAGTCATAAGGTACGAGTATCTTGTATCTTTTACTAAAAATGCTTGCTCTTGTTCGGGTTATTGGCTGCTGTTGTTGTTGTAATAGCATTACAGGCAAGTTGCTTTCTTTTCTTTTCTTTTTTTTTTGCTGTTCCCTTTTTTTTTGGTGGTGTGGTTGTTGGAATTTTCCTAATTTGTAGACAGGTCCCCGGTTTGTTGCACCAAATTCTGGTTCAGTTCAGAGTCATTGATTATTTCGAATGAATTGTGTGTCGTTTTGTGTCACTTAGTGCTGTTGTTGTTGTTGTTGTTGTTGTCCGCTGTACCGTGCTGTGCACAGCTAACACTAAAACAAAACGAAACAAAGCCGACGTGCGGCGATGGGAAAGGCAAAGCCAGATAAATTATGATATCATCATTATCTCAGGGAAATGCGAGGCAAACGAAAATAAAGAACTCAAAAGATTCGTTCGTCCGTTCCTTTGGCAATATGGTCAGTCAGTCAGTCAGTCAGCGGCCTCAGCATCGCAGCATTATAACGAGCAGCACGAGAGGAAGAACGAGATAGGAACGACGACGGCGACGACGACGACGACGACGACGACGACGACGACGACGACGATGACGACGACGGACTCCAGTATAAGGAAAAAACACGTCTCATGATGATGATTCCATTAAATTATCGCTTAAGCACAATACGAGTATTTCGAACGTTGTTTGCCTGAACCTGAACCGAAAACCACCTCAACTCTGGAATACATCTCGGGCCGGGCCGGGCTGGGCTGGGCCGATGCAATCAACCAATCAAACGGTATGCACAGTGGGGTTACATTAAGAGATAACATAAATTTAGTTATTAAAGGTATAGAGTTAAGGTGGAAAAGTATGCGTCGACGACGATAACAACAACAACAATAAAACATAGCACCGTGGGGCTACAATAAAAGTTTCAAACAATTTGTCGATATACAGATTATATGTAGTTGTTTTAAATGGTTGCACCTAGGAATATATGTATTAGTAACTAAGTATAAAAGGAGATAGATGAGGAGACATTTTTGGTTTTTCATATTTTTTTTTTCTAATTTGTATATTTTTTGTTTTTAACGTCCCGCAAATCGATAATGGCGCTCAAAATTTACAAGAAAGTAAAATTTTTTAAGTTTGGCATTTAATTTTCTATCTTAGAAGACTAACACTAGCGCTGTAGCTTGATATTTTCAAGAGTTTTAGGGTGGGAAGTGATGCAAAGTCAAAAAATAAAATAAATGAATAAATGAATGAATGAATGAATGAATAAATGAATAATTGAATAAATGAATAAATGAATAAATGAATAAATGAATAAATGAATAAATGAATAAATGAATAAATGAATAAATGAATAAATGAATAAATGAATAAATGAATAAATGAATAAATGAATAAATGAATAAATGAATAAATGAATAAATGAATAAATGAATAAATGAATAAATGAATAAATGAATAAATGAATAAATGAATAAATGAAAAAATGAATAAATGAATAAATGAATAAATGAACAAATGAATAAATGAATAAATGAATAAATGAATAAATGAATAAATGAATAAATGAATAAATGAATAAATGAATAAATGAATAAATGAATAAATGAATAAATGAATAAATGAATAAATGAATAAATGAATAAATGAATAAATGAATAAATGAATAAATGAATAAATGAATAAATGAATAAATGAATAAATGAATAAATGAATAAATGAATAAATGAATAAATGAATAAATGAATAAATGAATAAATGAATAAATGAATAAATGAATAAATGAATAAATGAATAAATGAATAAATGAATAAATGAATAAATGAATAAATGAATAAATGAATAAATGAATAAATGAATAAATGAATAAATGAATAAATGAATAAATGAATAAATGAATAAATGAATAAATGAATAAATGAATAAATGAATAAATGAATAAATGAATAAATGAATAAATGAATAAATGAATAAATGAATAAATGAATAAATGAATAAATGAATAAATGAATAAATGAATAAATGAATAAATGAATAAATGAATAAATGAATAAATGAATAAATGAATAAATGAATAAATGAATAAATGAATAAATGAATAAATGAATAATTGAATAAATGAATAAATGAATAAATGAATAATTGAATAAATGAATAAATGAATAAATGAATAAATGAATGAATGAATAAATGAATAAATGAATAAATTAATAAATTAATAAATTAATAAATTAATAAATGAATAAATGAATAAATGAATAAATGAATAAATGAATAAATGAATAAATGAATAAATGAATAAATGAATAAATGAATAAATGAATAAATGAATAAATGAATAAATGAATAAATGAATAAATGAATAAATGAATAACTGAATAAATGAATAAATGAATAAATGAATAAATGAATAAATGAATAAATGAATAAATGAATAAATGAATAAATGAATAAATGAGTAAATGAATAAATGAATAAATGAATAAATGAATAAATGAATAAATGAATAAATGAATAAATGAATAAATGAATAAATGAATAAATGAATAAATGAATAAATGAATAAATGAATAAATGAATAAATGAATAAATGAATAAATGAATAAATGAATAAATGAATAAATGAGTAAATGAGTAAATGAATAAATGAATAAATGAATAAATGAATAAATGAATAAATGAATAAATGAATAAATGAATAAATGAATAAATGAATAAATGAATAAATGAATAAATGAATAAATGAATAAATGAATAAATGAATAAATGAATAAATGAATAAATGAATAAATGAATAAATGAATAAATGAATAAATGAATAAATGAATAAATGAATAAATGAATAAATGAATAAATGAATAAATGAATAAATGAATAAATGAATAAATGAATAAATGAATAAATGAATAAATGAATAAATGAATAAATGAATAAATGAATAAATGAATAAATGAATAAATGAATAAATGAATAAATGAATAAATGAATAAATGAATAAATGAATAAATGAATAAATGAATAAATGAATAAATGAATAAATGAATAAATGAATAAATGAATAAATGAATAAATGAATAAATGAATAAATGAATAAATGAATAAATGAATAAATGAATAAATGAATAAATGAATAAATGAATAAATGAATAAATGAATAAATGAATAAATGAATAAATGAATAAATGAATAAATGAATAAATGAATAAATGAATAAATGAATAAATGAATAAATGAATAAATGAACATATGAATGAATAAATAAAATGGAAAAAAGTGTTGGAGATAAAACAGAGCCTTGTGTCATAGGTAGGTAGGGTGGTGCTCCGCGATGCCTTAGCGAGGACCTCAAGTAGCGCTAGAGTGCGCTGTTTTGAAGCCACAGACTTCGGGAGACCTTATGACGTTATAGGTACATTGAACTGATTATAGCCAGCCTGTAGCGTTCAGGTACGAGATCAGATCCGGCACACCGACAGCTCCCTTAGGTTTCCAAAGAAGGGTTTTTTCAATTTATGAAGTTGAAAGCCCGCCATGGTTTAACAGTTGTAGAGATAATGGATGAGAGTTTCACTGGTCACTGGCCGATTGGCAGCCACGCTGACAAAATGGAAAATCCGCACAATACTTTTTGCAAAAGCTGCAGGGATGTCAATGAGCCTTGTTAGGTTAGGTTAGGTTGAAGTGACCGTCAGTAAAAACCGAATCACTTAGAAGGTCCGTTGTGATACCACAAGGATCTAGAAATCTCACGACTTCTCGTTGAGCCACTTGGAGCTTCGTATGAAGTGCAATAGACTATTAATGTCAATTTTGGTTAGATCGTTGAAAAAGAACGCTCCCAGATGGAGCTGCCGCATCCATGCAGCTTCTGCAGAAATCGTTGGAAAGGACTCCTAGTCTTTCTGCACCGGAATTGCACAGTGAGACAGTGTCCAGTTATGACACCTATAATGGCACTAATGTGCAGTCTGTTTTTAGAGATCAAACACTTGGAGCGTTTCGGATCTAGCTTGGCCCAGATCTGCTTCGTTGGTATCCAATTGTACCTATTGACCATCTATAGTTAGTTTTTATTATAGCATCCCGTTTAAACATGAGTTTGCATGTAGCGATCGGCATGCCTAGTAAACCATATTCAGGCAATAGGGGTAGTGTGGTTCCATATGTTTGGCGAGTTCATCAGCCATAAAATTTCCAGAAATGTCTCTATGCCCCGGCACCAAGCTCAGGTGAATGTTGAAATGCTCCGCCATCTCCTCAAGAGACGATCGGCCATTCCGGGCCAGAATGGAATTTGTGGAGACTGATTCCATGGACTTTAACGCAGCCTGGCTATCCGAGAAAATGTGGATATTCTTAACAGATATGACATTACTCTTCAGCCAAGACAAGGCTTCCTTAATAGCCATCAATGAGCCTTGTGGTATACCAAACTTTCATTCAGAAGGTCTGAATTTCGAATTCGTACTGCGTACTGGTTGTGTCAAATTGAATTGAAATAATGCATTACTGAGAGAAAAAATTGTCGACTAGAGTGCAAAGTTTGAACAAAATCGGGTTCATTTTAAAAATTTTAATGTATATGGGAGCCCTTTGATCCTGGGACCCGATCACTTCCAAATTTATACAAAAAGTGTTGTCACCGAAGATAGACATGTGTGCAAAGTTAGAATAAAATCGGGCTTTACCAATTCAGTTAAAAATTGATCACAAGATTCCATCAGCCAGCCAGCCAGCCAGTCCGCCACCCACAGCCAACGCGAAGTAAATAAAGAGAATTTAGAAAATGTTTTCATATCCTCTTTAAATGAGATTCGTTTGCTCTACGGCCAGACAGACATGACATAAAAAAAAATTGAGGCGAACTCTTTCAAATAGTCCCACCGTGTGCTCAATGAACGAACGGGTTTTCTTTATATTCGTTGTTATTGTTGTGGCCTCTGGTTTTTTGTTGTTGTTGTTTTTTTTGTTTTTTTTTGTTTTTGGTTATTTCTTCAGATATTATCTTCATCAGCGGTCCAGGGCGTTATAATAGTTTTAGAACGCAAGGAGCTCGCGCGAGTGGAAGAGATGACGAAGACAGCGACGGCGGCGTTGTTTAAAGTGTTTGCGTTCGCTGTTTTTGTTTTTTTCTTAGCTCCCCTCTCCGCCCACCAAACCAATCATTCACCCGCCGATCACCACCCCCTACCGGCACTCGAAGCAGGCCTTTTTGTCTTTTCCAGCGGCACAACAACGCCACTAAGCGGAAAAAAGGAAGAAAAGAAACAAAATCAAGAAACGAACCAACGACGAAGAGAAAGAAAAGGAATGCCCGTCCTACCGCTTTTGGTTTGTTTAGCGATTTGATGTCTTTATTAAGATACGAACGAATACACACGACGCGACAATACGCAAGCGCACGGCAACATGATGCTCTGTGGTCTGATGGGGCTGCGCGGCGAGATCGTTAAACGAACACGCGACGATGACGACGCAGCGGCCGGACCGGAAATTACTGCACAGAGCAGTAGCGAGAATAATTTAACTGCGAGATGCGTGCTTGCATCAATAATTGGTGGCGAGGTGGAAGGGCAGGGCGGGCACACACACACACACGCACACACACACAGTGTAGTGCAGCGGGTTCGTCGTACAGTGGACACCTGCATTGCTTGACCCAAAAACAAATTTTTCCTTAAAGCAAAAATTACGGATGTACTTGAGCTTAAGCTCGAAACGGACGTACCGCGGTCTCATTTCCTTCCCTGTTACACATAGAAAAAAAATCCGTTAATTCTGTCAAGAAGAGCAACTGTCATCAGTCAGCAAACTCGAAAGGAGGACGAGGGACTTCTGTCTCCATCAAACAATGACGGGCAAAGAAATAAAGAGAGTACCAGTCAGTTCAGTCAGAAGGTTCTAGCGAGTTCCATCTTTTAGTACATAGAGTACAGGATAAAGAATTCAATCAACTTTTGGGGTCATATAACGGTTTCTCACATACTGCAATCTCTCCTCCGCACTCACAACTGTACTTTTACTGCAAAGAAAGTCCTAAATTTTTTTTCAGAAAGTGCTTGAGAGAGAAAGTTTTACAGAGTTCTAGACAGTTTGAGCCTTAAAACGACTCCCCCACAATATGGAAGCTAAATTTGACAGATAAAGGATCTTATTTCAATTAACCCCATTGGTCTCAGAGGGTAACCAGAGCTAAGCCTACCTGCTCAGGGGCCCAAAATTTTAATAGAAAGTGTTGTCATCGGAGATATGCATGTGTGCAAAGTTTCAATTAAATCGGACTTTGGCAAGTGGGTTAAAAATTAATCGCAAGATGATCCACGACAAACAAACAAACACACGGGCACGCGAAGTTAATATAGAGAATTAAAAAAAATAAAAAAAAAACCTTATACAGCTTGAGGTAGAAGGTGCGTGATCAACAGCATGTCCGTGCGTGTAACCCTTACGCGCGGTGTAAGTGAAACTTCTTTGATGTTGTGGGGCAAAAACGCTCAAGTGACCCATAAAAGACCCCAAAACACCATCAAATGGTCCACGGTCCCAAAATACCCGGAAAAGACAAAAAAAAAACCCAAAAAACGCCCAAAAAATCTCAAAAGACCCTTAAAAGACCCCTAAAAGACCCCTAAAATACCCACAAAAGATTCCCAAAAGACCCCCTAGGTAAATGAGAGTTCCTTTAAATAATAACGTCGCGCTCCTCTTAGCCGTGATGCTCTTACACACATATGCATCAATATCTCCACTCGAGCGCCACCTACTGGGGCAAAAGAAAATATAAACTTATCGGGGCACTAATCGAGCATATGTTGTGAATATCGGTAGGAATAGACCCAGTGGTTTAGGCGAAATTAGGTAACATATATATGCACAATCATATTTTGAAAAATATCTCGAATCCAGCGCCACCTACCGGAATTAAAAAAAAAGTGATAAACCATAAGGAACACTAATCGAACATAAAGTGTGAATATGGCTTTAATATATAAAGTGGTTTAGTCTTGAAACGCCATACCACATATTCATAAATATCTCAACTCCAGCGCCACCTACCGGGTAAAAAAAACATAAACTTATCGAAGAGCCAAACGAACATATGATGTAAATATGGCTTCAATAAGTCCAGTGGTTTAGTCGCGAAGAGATAACAAAAACATGCTCCAACAGACCAAATGCCAAACCACATTTTCATAAATATCCCAACTCCAGCGCCACCTACCAGGCTCAAAATCAAGAGATAAACTTATGGGAGCACCAAACGAACATATGTTGTGAATATGGCTTCGATGAGTTCAGTGGTTAGGTGTTGCGCGATTATTTCTTGTGAGCCACCTATCTGATCGTATTCGTACTATGTGAGATTTTGTTAAGACGTACATTCGGTGAAAGTTTCAGCTCAATCTAGTTTTTGAGTGTTTGTGTCGCATTACAAACCAACACAACAAGTGACGGGCGATGACAATGTAACGAAGTCAGATCGAGTTAAATAATGAAATAAATATTTGTATTGAAAAGTTTGAGAATCACTGAAAAAGCTGCAGCCATTGTGGTTAAGTTCTCTGCTATCGTTGAAGAGTTTGGCAATCACTGAAATAGTTGCTGTCATTTTGGATTAGGTACCTGCTGTCGTTGAATAGCTTGACAATCACTAAAACGGTTGCTGCCTGCGTGGTTAAGGTCTCTGCTATCGTAGAAAAGTTTTACAATCACTGAAAAGATGCAGCCATTGATGTTTAAGTCTATGCCATCATTGAAAAGTTTGATAATCACTGAAGTAATTGCTGCCACTGTGCTTTAGGTCTCATATATCTTTGAAATGTTTGAAATGCACTGAAATAGTTGCAGCCATTGTGGTTTATGTCTCTGCTATCATTAAAAAGTTTAAAATTCACTGAAATAGTTGCTTCCATTGTGCTTTAGGTCTCTTATATCTTTGAAATGTTTGAAATGCACTGAAATAGTTGCAGCCATTGTGGTTTATGTCACTGCTATCATTGAAAAGTTTGAAATTCACTGAAATAGTTGCTTCCATTGTGCTTTAGGTCTCTGATATCTTTGAAATGTTTGAAATGCACTGAAATAGTTGCAGCCATTGTGGTTTATGTCTCTGCTATCATTGAAAAGTTTGAAATCCCCTAAAATAGTTGCTTCCATTGTGCTTTAGGTCTCTGGTAACTGATTTAGTGTCGCAGGCATAGTTCTCGTGGTCGCTGAGGGGTCTGAACCGAGGGATGGTGATAACTTTCTCATTTGTTTCAGAGACTTTGCACCCCAGCCTGTAAACAGCCTCTCCACGCGATCAAGCCTAATGCCTGCCGGTTCATATGACAAGGCGCGACCGTTACCTTTACATTGCCCGAATAAACTGCTTCTTATTATGACATAAATGAAGATACATTCGTAACCAGCTGCCTACCCTACCCAATACCTCTGCTCTAAAGCGTTACACTTAAAATCGGTTGGCTCCGATCCGTTGTGGCTTTCCTGCCGCACAACAATCATAAAATAATGATCGCCGTTGCCGCGCACAGATCCATTAAACTGAGTCTGAACGTCTATAGTAATTGGGAAAGGGTCTTTGATCCTTCCTTAATTGGATTTGCAGAGCAACTCCTTAATATGGGTGGCTCGCTTGTTTGCTATATGCCATATGCCATATGCCAGGCAGGCCATTATCAATGGGCAACAACCATTTGGACAGTTGTAGTAGGAAATTCCTGTGATGCACCGACGAGCTAGGTGATAAAACTGAGCGAGTCGTCTGCAGTCATAAGCGCTGGTCCCCTTCTTCCGATCTTACCGTTGTATACTTTGCTGAGTGAGTGTCATAAACGACGATGACGACGATGACGACGAGGACGACGAGGACGACTATTATCTTGTGGTCATCATCGTCACCGTGCGCGCCTTCCTTGCCACATGATTACACGCTACTGACGGCCTGGCTGACTGCCATTCAATTAGACAGCGTTACCAAGAGGTAGAGAGTCAGGCGATCGGTGGCCACAGTTGCCATTCCAATTGCAACGACGACGGACGACGGACGACGAACAGCAACAGCAAACGAAGAAGGAGAAGAAGATGAAAATAAATAAATCCCGAATCCAGCCAAGAGCAACAGCAACAGCAACAGCACCACGAAATTCCCTGGAATAAAACTCAATAATTAATATGCTAAGCGTTATCTGTTGAGCCCTTCGTTACCAGTGACGGTGCCCCGGTACCCCGGTGCCGCTGTTGCTCTGGTGAACTGGCACTCGGTGGTTTGTGGATTGTAATGCACCTCTGTGTATTGGTTCGCTTCACATTCATGGCGTTGTCTGTGCTATAGGGTCAGCGGTTAGTGTTGTGCGGCCTCTGCACCCAACGACAAATGGAAAAACCAAGCAACAACAACAACAACACAGAAGATATTCACATAAAAGTATCCGATTTCATTTGCCCGCGTATAGCAATCTACAAAATTTTATTACTCCGTTTGGATGGTGGACGAACGACAACGACGATGCTGACGATAGTTTGGACTATTTGGGCTGCTTGGACGACGGTTGTTGTTTCTACTTTGGCCTTCCTCTGGTGTCTTTTTTATTTAGCTTTGCTTGACGATGTTTTACAAAGCCCCCGATTGCTGCTGTCTCTGTCCGCTGTTCTTGGTCTCATTAAGGATCCATCATCAAAACAGCACGACCATCAAGCCACCCCCCCCCCACCAACCCTCCACCAAAAACCAAGTTTTTGTTGCTCCTTGTTGTTTGTCTCCGGAATTGTCTCCGTCACAAATTTATCTGCTCTCTATACACTTGGGTGCAAAAAATTCGCACATTGATCAACATTCAACAAAAGTTCAAAAATATCAAAAAATTTCTTGAATGCAGATTCAAAGTCTATTTCAACGTACATCCAGTTGCACCTTTTTTTAAATTCTCTATATTAACTTCACTTGCCCGTGTGTTTGTGGGTTTGTGGATTTGTGTGTCATGGAATCTTGCGATAAATTTTTGACCCACTTCCCAAAGTCTTATTTTATTGAAATTTTGCACACATGCATATCTCCGATGACAACACTTTCTATTAAAATATAAGGACCCTCGGGCCACGGGGTCGGTGGGCTCCCCTACAAATATTTTACAAAATTTTACTCGATTTTTTAAAATTTTATATACGTGTGTATCTCCGATGGGCAACACTTTTTCAAAAATTTTGGAGACAGGGTTTGGAGGGTCATAACGCCCCAACAAATTTTTTAAAAAACTTAACCCGATATTTTTAAAATTTTATATACGTGTGTATCTCCGATGGACAAAATTTTTTGTAAAGTTTTTGGAGTGAGCACCCCTGAGGTCCGAGGGGTGCCCATATAAATTTTTTAAAAATTAGCTCGATTTTCTTCAAATTTTAACACATACCCATCTCCTTTTAGAGAATTTACATGAAAAATTGTATTTTTATGGGTTGTTTTTATTTTGTACTAAGACCGTGCCATCGAAGTGATTTTGTAGGGCTTTGAGTTAACCTCTCATCCGACCCATCAATCAAAACCGAAATCGCTCGTTCGGAATTGTCATCATTGGCATATCAGACTGGACAGTCTTCTATCGATTACGTCTTCATCCGGATCAAGAAAATGTATACCACACCAGAGGAAGCCGCTCAAGTAGTCCGGGACAGAACCAAGCCCGCCTTCAGTTCGCTCGAGAGCCAGTTTATGCATAATCCCAGACCGCATACGGGGCTGGGTATAGTCTACCAGTACTTTCAAGAGGTGGATGTGCCTGTTATAAAGTGGCCAGCTCGAAGCTTGGACCTCAATTCCATCGAACATTTATGGGACGACCTGAAAAAAAGAGTTCGAGCCAGAGATATTACTCCAACGAGTCTCCAGGAGCTGCAAAAGGCGATCGTAGGTGAATTTGGTGAGATCAATGACACATCGAATGGAAGCTGTCACTCGGGCTAAGGGAGGTATTATGTTTTATTAAGAAAAATTTTCGTTTTTCTGATTTCCATGTTTTATCTCGATTTTACCATCAATTTTCATGCTGACCAAATTCCCAAAAAAAGTTGTACTTTAGATGTTGACCCCAAAAATCACTTTGTTGGCACGGTATAAGTGCAAAAAAGGAGCCATTGGATAGGTGTTGACATAGACTTTGAATCTGCATTCAAGAAAATTTAACAAACATTGAATTTTTTGATTATTTTGAACTTTTGTTGAAAATGGAACAAAGTGCGATTTTTTTGCACCCAAGTGTATGTCTATACCACCAGACAAGTAGATATTATTATTGTCATCAAGTATTATTGTCACATTGTAACATTGAGGAAAAGCAAATTGATTCGTCAAAATGTCAGACTTACTTGACCGACCAGAGCACAACAAACAGATCAGTGGTAACATTGACAAGTAACATTTTGATCCATGTGTGGCATCAACTCTATGTGATGATAATGTTGTTGCCGGTGTGGTAGTGGTTATTCTGTTTGTGGTGCTGTTGGTGGTTGTTGTGGTTGTTCTGCATTTAAGTGCTTGTGAGATTCCTGATCAAGGATCGATGATCCTTTAACGTTTTCTATGCAATGCCCCACTAGCACCGCACCAACCAACCAACCCAGTTAACCAGTCAGATCGTAACTGCAATGACTAGGTGCTATCACAATAATAGCAACACCAACAAAAAGTAGCTGAACTCACGATACCTATTCGCGAAGAGTATAGGTACACTTCTTCCAAGCGGCCAACGACGACGACGACGACGAGTTTTATAGCTGATCCTACAGCGTCCTCCTTATATCTTGCAATAGAGATAAGTATGGAATGACTGGTGAGAATGGTTGACGACGATTTTGGGTAGGGGGTGGGGGAATAAGATTTGGAATTAATGATGCCTGTGTGCGGCGTTATCATTTTCACAGCTCCTCCGATGGGCTGTAGCATCAGGAAAGACGGACGACGATAGATATTTTTGCGCCAAAGAGAGCCCGTCGACCGCGTGTTTGGATGTTTTTTTTAATCACAGACGTCGCTTGGAGACAACAATTTTTGTATATGCGAATTTAGTCATATTTTCGAAACATATTTACCGGGCGTTTCGTGAAACTGTTAAGTTAATTGCGTCTATATATTGATCTTTTGATTCTGTTAATCATAAACTTTCAATTTAGGAACTAAAAGCTATTGGTTTTCGATCCCCAATGCTGGATTGGATAAAATCTAAGTATTAGATGGTATTTGGTTGGCGTAAATGAAGTCTTTCCAACTAATTTCAGGTGTACCACAAGGCAGTCACCTCGGTCCTCTTTTGTTTCTTTTATTTATGAATGACATAAATAGAAATCTAAGGTCATTCAAAAGTCTCTTATTTGCTGATGATGTTAAATATTTAAGTTTCTAGCCTTGAGGACTCTACAATATTACAAGAAGATCATGACTCTTTGGTGTAATAAAAGCCTCTTGCGTATTAACCCCATTTAAAATGCAAATTGGTATATATTTTTATAGGGACCTGCTCAAGCATTCAATTACATATAGTCTTGGCACGATTTCCATTCCTAAAGTGAGTCAAATTTGTGACTTAGGCACATTGATAGACTGTGTGACTTAACTTTCCAGTAAACACATTGAATATATTTGTGCAAAAGCGTGAATTGGCGTCCTTTGGCTTTTCTTAAGAGATACACCGTTAAGTTTAAAGATCCTTATAAAGGGTGGGCAATCTACTGGTTTGTTTTGTTTTAAATCATAGGCTATGGCAACTTTTTTTGAACGATTTGCTTGAAATTTTGACAGCTCGTCAGTCTGATATTCCGCGGAACGAAACTATGATCTCTTAGCTTGAGGAGCGTTTCGAAATATCAAAAAAAAAACTTCTTTTCTGTGTCAGTGTTGTGTAGGCGAAACCGTGCGAATTTTTCACAGAAATATGAGTCGTGTAAGAGCGCCAAGCGGAACCGCTGTGGTGAAAATTGTTGAAGAAAGTTCATGAGAAAGGCTTGCTATTGGATAACAGAAGTGGTCTCCGAGCTCCAGGAAGTGCGACCGCCCGATAATATTGCGGCTGTGGCTCATAGTGTGGGACAGAATCCGTTGCCAATCGCAGCAACTGGCCATTAGTCGCACCAGCTTGAGCAGAATACTGCACGAAGACTTCGGATTATTCGCTAACAAGGTCCAGAGATGACTCAGGAGTTGAAAGCAAATGACCATCCGCTTCGATATCACTTCTTTGCGTGGGCCATACCCCAGCTTGATAATGACGTCGATTTTGGTCGAAAAATAATCTTTTCAAACGTAGTGCACTTTCATCTCGGGGGCTATGTAAAGAAGCAGAACTGCCAGATTTGGGGTTCGAAACAGCCACATGTATTCGTTAAAAAGTCAATGCATGTACCAAGAGCTAAATTTTTATTTGGATTTTGGGAGTGGTGGCCCATTGTTCTTCGAAAACTCTGTTACCGGCAATGGCGACCGTTAAAAAGCCAACTGACCAAATTTTTATGGCTCCCGAAAAGACCCCAAGGAGACCCTAAAAAGACCCCTAAAGACTCCATAAAAGACCCCAAAAAGACTTTTAAAAGACTTTTCAAAAAACTCACCAAAATACTCGCAAAAAAAATACCCTCAAGAGACGCCTTAAAACCCCCAAAAGACCCTTAAAAGACCCATAAAACCCCATCTAAAGACCCCCAAAAGACCTCTAAAATACCCTCAAAAGATTCCCAAAAGACACCCAAAAAACACTCAAATTCGAGGTCTGCTCAATAAGGGCTTTCATATGGCGGGGATCCAAAAGCCGTAACACTCTGCTTCGTTAAACGCACTTTTGCCAACTTTTAATTTCCACTGTTAAGTTACACTTTTAGTGTCCACTGTTAAGTCAAACTTTTAATGTCCACTGTTAAGTCACAGTTTTAGTGTCCAGTGTTAAGTCAAACTTTTAATGTCCACTGTTAAGTCACAGTTTTAGTGTCCACTGTTAAGTTACACAATAAATGGCCACTGTTAAGTCAAACTTTTAATGTCCACTGTTAAGTCACAGTTATAATTTCCACTGGTAGGTCACCCATTACATGTCCACTGTTAAGTCAAACCTTTAATGTCCACTGTCTAGTCAAACTTTTAATTTCCACTGTTAAGTCACAGTTTTAATTTCCACTGTAAGTCACCCATTAAATGTCCACTGTTAAGTCAAACCTTTTATGTCCACTGTCTAGTCAAACTTTTAATTTCCACTGTTAAGTCAAACTTTTAATGTCCACTGTTAAGTCACAGTTTTAGTGTCCAGTGTTAAGTCAAACTTTTAATGTCCACTGTTAAGTCACAGTTTTAGTGTCCACTGTTAAGTTACACATTAAATGGCCACTGTTAAGTCAAACTTTTAATGTCCACTGTTAAGTCACAGTTATAATTTCCACTGGTAGGTCACCCATTACATGTCCACTGTTAAGTCAAACCTTTAATGTCCACTGTCTAGTCAAACTTTTCATTTCCACTGTTAAGTCACAGTTTTAATTTCCACTGGTAAGTCACCCATTAAATGTCCACTGTTAAGTCAAACCTTTTATGTCCACTGTCTAGTCAAACTTTTAATTTCCACTGTTAAGTCAAACTTTTAATTTCCACTGTTAAGTCAAACTTTTAATGTCCACTGTTAAGTCAAACTTTTAATGTCCACTGTTAAGTCAAACTTTTAGTTTCCACTGTTAAGTCAAACTTTTAATGTCCACTGTTAAGTCAAACTTTTAATGTCCACTGTTAAGTCAAACTTTTAGTGTCCAATGTTACGACACACTTTTAATGTCCACTGTGATTTGGCCATTAGGGACTGGAATATTGTGAACTAAGCTATTCCCCAAGCGATATGTGTGAAATTCGGTATAAAGGTATATATATTTGTTTCTATGGAAATTCTGGAATATGCTCATTCATCATCATCATATTTGGCTCTACAACCGGGGTCCGGTCCTGGCCTCCCGCAGAAAGTCTCTCCACCGGTCCCGATTTCAAGCCGAAGTCATCCAGTTTGGAATATGCTCATTAGATACTGGAATTTTGCGAACTAAGCCATTTTCAAGTGATTTGTGTAAAATTCGATATGTAGGACTATTTTTGCCGTAATATCGGCCACAACCTCAAAGATGTTTCAGCGCGCGTAAAGGTTACACGCACTCATTTTGATTGTGAAGCAAACAGTCATCCGAATTTTGCATAGCTGGTCTTTTCAGCTTCCCGGTTGCTGTCCAAAGTGAATATTCAGTGCTAGAAGCGAACGTAGGAATTCACTCGTTCTAACAAGCCTGGGAAACGCAGCCCAACTGCATCTCTTGCTAGTTTCCAATTAATATCAAACCACTTTTGCTTTTTGCTACCGCTGATATATTTGTCTTGGAGCCCTTTGGGGTATCACTCTTTTTATTATATCTGTAAGGCTTTCAATGTTTGGCGTCTCATTCGCGTTAGCCAACGCTTCTAACTCTTTGTTGAGGTTCGCCTGATACAAATTTCGAAAACTGTCTTTCCATAATAGGTTTTTGGTATGAGGCTTAACTGGGCTGTGCTGTTATTGTGCCGGATGTCTGTGTACAGGTAGAACGTAACTGAGAATGTCTTCATTGCTACCGGAAATTCTTTAAGATGTGAGCATAAATTTTCAGTCAAAAAACAGCAGTCTATCACAGAATATGCTGTCCCGCGAAGAAATGTGCACTCTACACGTGAATCCCCCTTCACAGCTTCCATTAACGATTCGGCAATCAAATGCATCAGCTAATTCCAGAATTTGCAGTTCCTTTGGCGTTGCAGGTTTCATCCTTAGAGTAGTGGTTTGCATATATCGCTGTTGTACCCCCAATGACATGCCTATTCTTCCATTAAAGTCTTCGATAAGTAGTCCAGTTTCGCTGTTCAGTAGGCCATTGGTTTTGTTGTAGTCTTGCGCCGAATAATTCAGCTCAAGCTCGTATGATCCTTCTATGAGTTAACCGTTGCTCCTTCAGATATACTGCTTACGATATCCTAATAGTTCACCACCACGCGAAGAACAAAAAATACGCCCCTCCCGGCAGCCAGCATGTGAGAAAACCCCTGTATTACCTTTTTGCGACACACTTTGTCCAACAAATGGTTGTCACTTTTATTACACGGCAAGGACAAACGAAAGGAACGAAGAGAGGGTCGTCGCGCACAAAGCAACGCGCACAGGATTAAGAAATCATTTCCTTTGGTTGGCCGTCCTTTTTGCTGCACTTTTTGGTCCTTCCTTCAAGAAGACACCATACAGTAGATAGTTATGTAGGTACCTACTCGTATATGGCATTTTTTTGGCTGTGCATTGTTGTTGTTGTTTCCGTGTTAGTCCTTTTCATTGAAATTCACACAAATCTTCTGGACATAGGCACCGTACGACACCGCAAGGAACAAGGAACAACGGGACAGCACCACAGGCGCATTACGGGCAATCGATGAGAACGGAAATTTTTGTTCAACACATTTGGAAACATTCAGGAAGAGGTGTAATGTGTGTGCGTGTATGTGTGTGTGATTGAATTTTGATAACAAGTTGATTTCGAAAAAGGCCACTTCTTAGTCGTTGTCATTGTCGTCCTTGGGTCATGTCATGTACATGACAAACGGACAGCAACGGTGTTAATGAGGTGTTTCGGTTCCTTTGTGTTTTGTGTCCGGTGTCCTTGTGTGCTTGTGCCACAAGTTTGGCTATAGACTGCTAACAATTGACAAGTCAATCTGTGAAACGAGAATAAAGGACAAAGGACAAAGTCACAAAAATGCTTGGCTTGCTTGCTGGTGAGCAAATTGGGTAACGTCCGTCCATTTTTCGTTTATCTCATGCACGCATGCACCGTCAAAGATGTGTTTCGTCCTGGTTTAGTTGCTTACCTTGCCGCTCAAGGAGCGTGTATTAATTTCGGTTTTGCAATTTGCTGTGTCATGTCCTTGGTGAGTTCTCAGCATTTTCAAATCTTATTCGCTAGCCAATACAGACTCATAAGTCAGCACAGCTGTTTTGTTATTATGTATTCAGGCTATAAGTGAGAATTCCTCACTGGCACTGGTAAAATTTACAAAAGGGCGAACGATCGTCAATGTACCCATGTTCGCTAAAAAAAAAGTGCCCATGGCTCCTGTTTGCTTGCAAGCACCTGAAGGTGTACTTGCTTCTTTAGAAAGTAGTTACACAGCACAGCTTCCACAAAAATACCGCCAAATATTCAAGCTTTCAGTTTTTGGAAAGATCCTCATAAGATATAAACAGCTCTCTCTCTCTCTCTCTCACACTCTCTCTCACTTTCTCTTTTTTAACATCGCGTGCACCGTGTTGTTTCCTGTCTGTTAGTCTGTTTGTCGTGGAAGTTTGCGATGCATTTTAAACCCACTTCACAAAGTACGATTTTATTGAAACTCTGCACACATGTCTATTTCTGATCACAACACTTTCTATTAAAATTTGAGAGTAGGTAATCGGTGCGCGGTTTCGGGAGAAGGGCTTTCCATCAATCCTTGCAAAACCGTTCTAGTATGCCTTTCACGAAACGAAGACTGTCCGATATTGGCCCTAATTATCATAAAAGGCACTACATTAGAGTATTCCAGTGAGGTTTAATATTTCGGAGTCATCCTTGATAAACGACTAAACTGGAACTCTCATATCAAGCCCGCCATCGAACGTGCCACTAGGGCCTTGTGGGCGCATCAACGGCAGAACTTGGGGTCTTAATCCTTAAATGATACATTGGATGTATACCATGATGGTGAGACCAGCTATCACGTACGCGCGACCATCGTTTGGTGGCCGAAAGTTCTTGAACGGACAACGGAAACTAAGCTTCAGAAGCTACAAAGAATTGCCTGTCTAGGTATAACGGGTGCTATGTACACCAGCCATACGATTCCATTAGAAGCTGTTGTAGGTTGTGATTGCATTGACAGCTGGCTATCTTCATTAGGAGGATGGCGGCTAGATGTGCTATTTTACTGCAACTAGAATACGGGTACAAACCAGGTGACTATGTGGGACACCTGAAAGTTCTTGACTCAAATCCCGTAAGAGACATGTTTTGCACTATCCCCGACACGATGATCAGAGAGTACCTACTGTTTCGGCAGTGTGTCAATTGGGCTGCCACCGCACAGCAATGATTAATAAGTGGGGGAATAAACTTTGTCAAGCCCACTGGGATAATATCTCAGGGCTTAGACAATCCAAACGGTTAATCAGACAATCCTTGATCTAGACAATGATAGCATTAGAAAGCTGTTAAGCTTTCTCACAGGTCACTGTAGCTTGCGATATCATCTTGGCAGAATTAATCTACGCACAGGCACGTAGGTGGACGAATCATCCGTGCACATTCTCTGAAACTGTCCACCATTGATCTGGTTAACGAGATTTATAAGGCAATATATTCGTTGGCGGCTATGCGAAGCGCTGCCACTAAGGACATACTATCCTTCATTAGGTAGGTAGTAGGTCTCTTCGATTTGTTACATCCTAAGACACAATAGATCCACCTAAAAGGAGACTATGTTGATTTTTGTCAAATAAAGTTACCATTTTTCTTGACTAAGCCGATTACTTTTCAACAAGCAACATATGCGCGCTCGGACTGCTCAGGCGGCATCTGACAAATCAATTATGAATATGGATCATCGTTGCTGATAAGATGGACAGTGCAATGGCATGACGTTACAGACCCACTTGTCATACCCATCATTATGACAACGGTGGTCCAAAATTGGACTTTAACCAGAACCGACAACTACTAGATACTTGAAAAAAAAAAAAAACTATTTCTATATTTCATTTACACGACACACGTTCCCACACCACTAACTTAGACGTGCCTGCCGCACACACTCAAAAGTCTGCAGCGTGCTTTCTAACCGATTGCCGAATTGAAGGGTTTTGGTCCCTATAACGTATAACAAATAAAATCGCAAACCTCACGTCGTCTCATCACGCTCATGTGAGCCCGCATCCGTGATATGTACATACATAACAGCTCTACGCTGCTGCTATTGTTGTTGTTGTTTTTTGTTCACATTTTTTAGTGTAAATATGTAATCCCCGCGGGTCGATCTCGATCTTGATCGCGATCTCTCAATTGCCGCACGTTCGTAAGATTGCATATCACGCGGTGTACTCATACTCACGGCTCACGGAATGCTTTAGCTACGCATCCGCAATTGCTGTCGTGCCGCCGCCCTGAAAGTTACACCACCCCGCTTTTATGCTTTGCTGCCACACGCAACCTCACACACACACGCACACACACACACCCACACACACACACAACCTCCACAAAGGCTCTGCGTAAACGTGACTGTTGATCACCCAGACATTATCCCAAATAGCCATGTCGCAGGCAATCAGCAGAGTCAAGATTTTAATGAAGATATTATACGCCTTTAGGGGGAAATGTGCGCATGCACTCCTCCAAGTGTCCTCACGAAGTCAACAAAGAGAAACCCAACAACAACAACAACAACAACAAACGAATAACAAACACGACAAGGAGAGGACGCGCCGTTTCTCATCGCGCGCTCACTACCTTTCTCAAATTGGTGTTACCCTACAGATAGGCCCCCCCACACGGAACAATACATGTATAGGTAAAGGTAGAGGCTACGATGCATCACAAAAAAATGGGGGGAGCTATGAAACATACACACTCATAACGACCCATTGAATGCCCATGCGGCCGGCGTGACGGATCCTCGAAGGCGGCTCGGCGACTCGCGATGCTTCCTTTTTTGTGTTTTTATTGGCAAGCCGTCTTGAAACCTGATTGAGCGTCTGGCGCTGGCCGATCATACTGCTGCTGGTAATGATGCTCTGATGATGAAGTCTCTCTATAAAGGCTGACTGGCTCGCAAATTGTATTCGGGTGGGGTCAGGCGGGCGATGAACGCACATATAAACCCCCCAATGAATGGTTAAAGGGGCCGGCCGGCCGTACCCACAGCAGATCGGAGCACAGAACATTTTTGTTTGCATAGCATACGGTTGTCTCCCATCACACCAATGATGATCAGCTCATAAATCTGGAAATTAGGTAAAGCAGGTGCGCGCGGACGATTATCAAGCACAAACACACACACTCACATAAAGCGAAAACAACCAACCCAACGTACCAACCCAACTCCGAGGTCCGAATTCCCCAACCCAATATACCCAAACGCAATGCGACGGTAAGAGCACATGCTCTTGTGTGAGAAGAGAATAAAAATTATTGCCATCAAAGAGTTGCTTAGACAAAACACAATTAGTAAAGAGAAACCACACACAACCAGCGATGCCGTTTTTTTTTATTTCGACCAAAGTACTTTACTTCGTTTTCATTGACAATACTTATAATGTAATCGCTTGTGAAATTAACAAAAATACTTTTATTATTTTAAGCAAAAAGACAAAAAAATTAACACTATGCTGAAGTGGGTATACAGCTAAAGCAAGAAAAAAAAACACATCCCATAAAAATTAAAATTTTTCATGTAAATTTTCCAATAACCAAAAGTAACCACTATAAATGCTAAAGAATAAAAACGCATGCGAAGCACTGCAACCCAGCAACAAAACAACCGTAATCGTAAGGCAAGCAGCGGCGCACCAGCGCACACAGAACACAGTCATTATAGTATGAGATGTTTTGATACCGCTATATGGAAAAAAAAATTGTATGTGAGCCCCTCGAGCCGGCGACCCGATAACTCTCAAATTTCAATAGAAAGTGTTGTCATGGAAAATACACAAGTGCTCAAGGTTTGAATAAAATCGGGCTTTAGGAAGTGGCTTAAAAATTTATCACAAGATCTGACCAGCCAGTCAGCCACGGACACGCGAAGTTAATATAGAGAATTTAAAAAACTGTATAACTAAATTACAATGTTTTTTTTGGTTTCATTTAATAATTTGTTGCAATTTAAATAGCTACCTTCTATCTACAAAGAGAAGAAATGCTTGTCCCTCTTTTGTCGCCATAAAGCCTGCAGCTGCCATCCACTTCTTTCTATTCCTAGTTTCTTTAGGTGCACTTTTATTCTACAATGAACCACGCAATGTTTCTTACATAACTTCAGCTAAGTCCCAGTATCGAGCGAGACCTCTTTAGGTTATAGTTCCCCAACATTTCTTTTGCTTGTCGCAAGTCTGGGATATTTTCCTATCTCACGGAAGCGGTTGCCCTAACTATTCTGCGTATCTCATCCCGTATTTTACGGTAACTTATACGCAGAACGGTTCTGGTCCTACCAGCGAAGTTTCTGCCCCTTTATTCGCGAGACTATCCGCTACTTCATTGCCTTCTATACCAGTGTGTCACGGTATCCAGAGTAGAAATGCACCTTGTTGACTTCTCCAAGTCTGTTCAACTTCGCCACGCAATACACCACCAGTTTTGACGTGATGTGCAATATACCTAGGGCTCTTAGCGCAGCTTGGCCGTGTGTCATGATGGTTATTTCATGCCTAACGTAGCTCCTTTCAGAATTAAAGTTAGCGCATCTTACGATGGCATTGCGATGATATGCTCGGGCATTGCCCCATTGCTTCAGAGTACTTGGTTCTTGGCCCCCTGCATTCGTGCCTTCTGCTTTCTTTGATCTTTAACTTAAGTCCCATTTAAGTGGGTCATAAGTCCCAAAAGTAAATATTGGAACGTATGTCCCTAGGCTGATAGTGTCAGGGTTCGTGTGGTGGTCCTCATGCTTTTTGTACCAATCGTGTTCTCTTCCAGCGTCGTAATATCGTGAGTATTCAGGTGATATAGTATTGGCCCAATAACGCTCCCTTGGGGTACACCACCCACTTTGATTTCTTTAAGCTTCGAATATGTGTATCTTTCTCTTTTATGCGGAAGTATCTGTCCAAAATGTTCGATCTTAGAATATTTTATTAGTTGATAGACTAATCCCTCATGCCAAACTTTATCAAATGCTTGTGCTACATCGAGGAAGATATTTTCTCACTTACTATTCTCGCCTACTTTTTATAACAATTGAAAAATTTCCAGAGACTTCCAAACTTATATACAGAACTATCTAGCAAAGACCAGAACATTCCTTATTTACAACTATCTATTGTAAAACTTCAAAAAGAAATGGAGGTGTGGGCACAACGTGACTTTCTTTTTTTCTTTTGCGGACGAGGCCGGGATCTTCAGTAATTGTATATTCATTTTTTTTTATTTTTTTTTTTTGCTTTTTGTTTAAATTTCTTTTGCACTTAACAGATTTCTCCTAAATGCTATACTTTTTGAGATATTTGCAAAAACTCGAAAAACTGTCTGAGTAAACGTCACTTCCGGTTGTCAGATTTCCGTCAAAATCATCTGGCCTCTCCAATTTTTGTAAAAAAAAATTGAATTTTCGTCCCGATAAGTTCAGCCGTCTGGTCTGTGGAGTGGACACAGGCAGACAGAGATTTTTTATTATCGCTTTTTCTGACTTAGGAGATACGGTGTTGTGTGATGCGTTTTCTTTCCATCCTTTAAAGACAGAATCTAGTACTAAAATTGTCGCCTGTGTATAAAATTGAAAGAAAATCGGACTAATTTTTAAATAGTTTTATATGGGCCCCAAATTTTAATAGAAAGTGTTGTCACCGGAATTTCACATCTGTGCAAAATTTCAATAAAATCGGGCCTTGGGAAATGGGTTAAAAATTTATCGCAAGATTCTACAACAGACCGACAGACGTACCGTGCGGGCAAGCAAAGTTAATATAGCGAATTTAAAAAGAATCAATGATAGTGCGTTTTTTTTTAAACAAACGAACCATTTACTGGGTTCCACAAGCATATTGCAATACCGAAAATCGAGCGAAAGCGAACAAAACAAACGCACAAAATACAAATATATCTGAGTTACATGTGATTCCAGACTAAAATGACACACAATTACTTCTGGCTACACGCAAATGCACTTCATCATTTTTGGGTATACTATAATTTCCTTTAAACCTCAAAACATCATTCCACTAAAGTGGAATACCCAATAATAAAACCTCATGTGAACTTTTAGAGAAATCTCTTATTGAAAGTTTCAAGTTTCAAGAAATTTCAATTTGATGTTACGTTCGAAATTCGAACTCATTAGGGTTGACAAATCTGTCTACTCTATGCCTCACGATATGCCTAAAATGAACGCATGGGCATGCGACATCTGTATATTACATTATGTGTGCTAATAGCAAAGGTAATAAATACGTAGATGTCTTACGCTTATGGAGATAAGTGATGTTCACAAAATTGATTGCTGTACTTATAAGCCATCTATTTTCAACAAAAAAATTGTAGTTCTACACTCAAGTACTTTGTATTGAAATCGATATCAGATCTTTTGAAAACTATCAAGTACAAATAATTCGACGATGTTCAAGCAAGCAAATCGAGCAGGCAGATGAAATGCGATATTCCTCAATTCAATGCATGGGAATGAGACATCTGTATATTACATTATGTGTGTTAGTCAAAATCAAATGCCAAAAGACACTTGCTGTGAGAGAGAGAACTGTCAAAGCATATGCCGGAGAGAAAAGTTGAAAGTTTGTCAACTTTTTGTGTCGCTTCTGTCACGTCAAAAACAAATGCCAAAAGAAACTTGCTGTGAGAGAGAGAACTGTCAAAGCATATGCCGGAGAGAAAAGTTGAAAGTTGGTCAACTTTTTGCGTCGCTTCTGTCACATGTTTTTCCAATGGAACACCTTATTGCCATAAGAACGCGTGTCTGTCAGTTGCATACGTCGCCCCAACGGACGCAACGGATTCTTTGGGCTGGGCCCTTGAATAGTTGCGTCGGTAGCTGCAAAGGTTAATTGTAAATAAGTTGACAGCTTCTTGCACTCATGCAATGCATTGTTTTCCGACAGTAGTGCTGTGTTTACAAAAGGCAATGAATGCATTCACGTGATGCTGAGCTTACACGATCGGACAACACTTTTTGTAAATACTTGGTAGTGATCGGGCCCCGGGGTCTGGGGGCACCCACACAAATCTTATAAAAAAGTACCCGATTTACTTCAAATTTTATACGCATGTGTATCTCCGTTGGGCAACACTTACCAAATACATATATGATAATAGTATAATACAAAAAACATCAAATTAAACAATTAATTAAAGCTAAAGCTGAAGGCCATGTCTCTCGTGCTAGCTTAATTTTTCCCTTTAAATTACTTTTTTGTAATTATATTACTTTTTTAATAATAAATAATAATAACAACAAAATTTATGTCAGCTGTAAAATGTATTGCCTACTTTTGCGCTTTACATAAATTGTTAAAACTAAAAGACGCATTCGTTTTGTCATCTACTCACATACTACTCACTATGTAGGACTTGGGAATGCGTAAAGGAATACAGACAAAATGGCTACATAGTTATCCACATTTTTAACGATTTCATAATTTTCATTCATATTTCAATTAATTGACGATTGACTTACCAATGCCATTATTTTAAGTGCAATGTTTTCCAATGATGATTATTTGGTCTCTATGTTGTTTAATGTTTTCCAATATTTATTAATTAACAATTTTACGGTCACTATGAGACGTCCACGAAAAATAACCGGTTTGTTTTTAAATCATAGGGTCGGTCTGCTTTTTTATTCAACCCGAGCGAGCAGTGTATGTCGAAAATTTACTCGGTGCTTTTTTATTCAATCGGGGTAATTTTACTCAGTACTCTGTGTTTTTTGTTGTGAACCGAGCACGACACGGTGTATAGTACACAGTTTCCAATTATTTACTTTGAAATAAATATCAGAGTAAGGCAGAGTAAGGGCGAGTAAAGTCCGTGTACACACCGAATACTTTTACGCCGTTCAACATTCGCTCGGTGTACTCCGGTAGCTTTACTCGCTCGGGTTGAATAAAAGAATAGACGCAATGTTTACAATTCATTTAAAACGAACGACAAAAACATCGAGTGATGTGTTCGTTTTATCATAATATTATTTTAGGCTTTCTGATATTAGTCAATAGCCTAAAAGTATACTATGTATAGATCAGCTGATACTCGTTTATTAGGTTGTGAGGAGCCAAATACTTTTAATTAGACATTGCTGTTTTCCATTATACTGACATATTGACACTCAACCTTGCTATTGTTTATCTTCAGTTATTAAATTCTCTATATTAACTTCACTTGCCCGTGGGTCGTCGGTCGTCGGTCGGTCGTCGGTCGGTCGTCTGTCGTGGATTCTTGCGATCAATTTTTAACCCACTTCCCATGGCCCGATTTTATTGAAATTTTGCACACTTGCGTATTTCCGGAGACAACACTTTCTATTAAATTTTGAGGCCCCTCGGGCTGCGGGGTCGGGGGGGCTCTCAAACAAAAATTTTAAAAAATTTACCCGATTTTCTTCAAATTACACACATGTGTATACCCAATAAACAATACTTTTTCGAAAATTTGGTAGTGATCGGGTCCCGGGTTCGGCCGCAAGGCCCTTATACATTTTTTAAATATCTGTACTGGCATCAGATATTCGTCGCCCTTTATGGACTGTCTGCGGTGTGTGCTGCGCAGTCGGCTGCGCTGCATGGTTTTGATGGTGGTGGAGAGAGAGAGAGAGAAATCTTAGCGCACGCACAAATGAACCCAGCAAATGAAACGAGACATACATGTTTTATGCTTACTTCAACTTACATTTAAATTATATACTGAATTGTATTTTTATTGATGTTGTTTTTGTTGTTGTCGATATCAACTTACAGATAGAACAACAAGTTTTCACAATATTCTGTCATTTGGCGTTTTCATAAATTAGTTCAGAGCAGTAAAAGAGTTCTCAAGATAAATGTTCGTGTTTCTTATTTGCTCAGAGTATGAGCGTGCTCTAAGTGCTCAGAATAAAATGATCTGAGCTTTTTCAATTTTAACATCTGATGTCAAATGTTTGTTTCGATGATTTTCTCCTACAATAAAAAAAAATGGCCCAGGATCGAGGGGCTCCCATATCAATTTCTGCGATTAGAGAATTTAGATGAAAAATTTTAATTTTTATGGGTTGTTTTTTTTTGACTTGACAACGTCTCACTACTAGGTTTAAAAACTCAAATGGTAAATGTCACTATTTAACAGATGTTATGTTGCGTTTTGAACAGATGCTATGTGACACTTTTAATATCCACTGGGATTTGGTCATGAGGAACTAGAATTTTATGAACTAAGCAATTTCTCAAGCGATTCGTATTAACTTCGGTATGTAGGACTTAGATGCGACTATAACCCTTGTTCCTGTGGAAATTCTGGGATCTGGCAAATAGGGTCTGGAATTTTGTGGACTTTTACGCGCCAACCTTACTTTGAAGGGACCGATTATTCAGCTGTTCCTGTATTTGGAGGAAATTTACCAGCGCCCCCACCACGTGGAGGTTTGATCGCACTTCCACCAGGCAGAAATAGTTACGGCCACTTGCAAATCTGATCAATTTTGTGTTATTCCCCCTATTCTGCTGATGGCTGACCACTAAGGAGAATTTTAGTCTCTGAAAACTGGAGAGTTTGAAAGTCTTAGCAAGTCGTGGAATGTCAGAATTATAGAGTCTCAGAAATTGGAGACAGTTGAAGGCTTAGAAAATCGGAGCTTTTTAAAATTCAAAAAATTGGAGAATGTTAGAGAGTCTCAGAAAATTAGAGTCTTGGAAAATTGGAGATTTTTTTTTTACATCTGTGTATTTTATGCTTAAAACTTAAGACTTAGGGCTTTTTTCAATTTGATACTTATTTGTAATAGGACACCGTTTGCTTCTTTCTCATGAGAGAATATTGCTGGTAAGGATATGTCTTCGTTTCGACAATGAAACTAAACTAGAAACTAAGGCAAAAAATACTTCAATGTCCCAAAGGAAACCATTAATAAGTCACCTCACCTCTCGCGAGCAAACTTATTTATATAAGTAAGTCTCCACAATTAAGTATTGGATTGGAGAAGTGCCTTAGTCTCAGAAAAAGGGAGAAATTCACTCTCTGAGTCCGCAATGAGCAATCTCGTGTCTCATTAAACCAATGACTGCGGATACAGATCGATCCTTCCAAGCGAATAACACCACAAATTGCGTTAAAAGGCAAATTTTACTTTTTAATTTTATTTTAATTTTTTTTATTAAAAAACAAAAATTTATCGAAATTATAATTTTTAAAGTTTTTGAAACATCCTTCCTTCCCATATATGAAAATAAAATATATCCTTCTTTCCAGGCCGCTGCAAATGCCATACATGCACAGAAAATCACTACACGCTCCGCGCTCCCTATGAATGCTGTCTGTGAGTCTCATTAAATCTCCGTGGTACGTACAAAACAGCGCTGCACACCGCACTACTTATGATACAAACGATTATTGGAGGTTAGGCAATTCTGGTGCTCCATCAGGCAGCAGCCGCGGTAATTCCAGCTCCAATAATTCTAAAAATTGTGAAGGAATTACGAACGAACGCCCACTCTGTGTGTGAAACTCCAAAAACAGAATTTTCCAGAATTGCTTCCATGCAGTACGAATACACCAGGCGCGCCGCAGAAAGCCCAGAACGCACAACGCACATGAAATTACTTCAAAATATATATACCTAGTAGAAAATATTGTAAGGCCGCATTTTTATTTTATTTTAAAATCATATGCACACACCAATCGTACGTACAAAACGTATGTTATGCAGTTTAAAAAAATAATTTAAGGAGAGAATAAATATTCCAGTAATTTTGCTGTCACACGATATCCCGAATTGTTTTAATCCTCATATTATAATACCGAAGTTTATACAAATATAAATTACAAAATGGTATCATAAAATTTCGGAATAGGCTGTGGCTGGCAGGCTGCTTAGAAAACGCTGAAAAATAGCAAAAATATTGGCAAAAATTGTTCTGATTTTGCATGCGCAACTCAACTTAACTGTACGTCCGAAGATGGGCTTAAGGGCATTTAAAGTGCCACGAGTATTGCGGTTGAATTCAATGAGAGGTGGCATGCAACTTGGGCTATTTATTTATTTATTTCTAAAATCTGAAAATTCCCGTCTGTGGAGCAAAATTCACATCGCAAATTACCAGGCGATCCGAATTTGTAGAAAGCAAACGATAAAAAAAAATTTCTAGCAGCTATCATCATCAGTCGAAATGCAACACTTGTTTTCAAGTGAATGAAAGCATAATGCAAAAGGCATGAATATTAATTTCATTTCAGCTTTGACTCCTCCCATTTTTCCCCAGTTGTCTATAGTGCAAACGCGAAAAGTGCGAAGTGACATTGATGTGATTTGCATTTCTTTGCGTTTATGTGCGTTCATGCAAAAGCAAGTGCGAAGTACCCAAAGCATGCAAATTCTCTCTCATTCTAACAACATAAGTACTAAAATGGTGGACGTCAGAAAACAAATTGTTTCTCTCGCATATTGTCAATTATGATCGCCTGTGCATTTTCATGTGAATTTTTCTTGGGTTGTCGGCAATTCGTCGATGGCTATTTTTCTAAAATCTGAAAATTCCCGTCTGTGGAGCAAAATTCACATTGCAAATTACCAGGCGATCAAAATTTGCAGAAAGCGAAATATAAAAATTTTTTTCTAGCAGCTATCATCATCAGTCGAAATGCAACACTTATTTTCAAGAGAATGAAAGCATAATGCAAAAAGCCAATCCTACGCTCATACTCTGAATATTAATTTCATTTCAGCTTTGACTCCCCCATTTTTCCCCAGTTGTCTATTGTGCAAAAGCGAAAAGTGCGAAGGGACATTGATATTAACTGTATTTCTTTGCGTTTTTGTGCGTTCATGCAAAAGCAAGTGCGAAGTACCCAAAGCATGCAAATGCTCTATAATACCAACAACAACAAGTAATAAAATGTCGGACGTCAGAAAACAAATTGTTTCTCTCGCTTCATGTCAATAATGATCGCCTGAATATTTGCATCTGAATTTTTCTTGGGTTGTCGGCAATTAGTTTGCAATTCGCATGCTCTTTCTGATAAAAAATTAGTTGCGTTTTTTGGTTATTGGTAAAATGGTGGTTTTTCTTTTGTTGTTGTTATTTTTTATTTATTTAATTCATTCTACCGATATTCGTTCAATGGCCTTGCAAATGACATTGATATGATTTGTATTTCTTTGAGTTGATGTGCTTTCATGCAAAAGCAAGTGAGAAGTACCCAACGAATGCAAATGCTCTCTCCTTCTAACAACAACAAGTAATAAACTGGTGGACGTTAGAAAACAGATTGTTTCTCTCGTATACTGTCAATTCTGATAGCCTGTGCATTTTCATGTGAAGTTTTCATAGGTTGTCGGAAATTCGTCGCATGTAACTTGGCTGGCTGGCTGGCTGGCTGGCTGGCTGGCTGGCTTTTTCTAAAATCTGAAATCTAAGAGTCTGTGGAGCAAAATTCACATCGCAAATTACCAGGCGATCCGAATTTGCAGAAAGGGAAATATAAAAATTTTTTTCTAGCAGGTATCATCATCAGTCGAAATGCAACACTTATTTTCAAGAGAATGAAAGCATAATGCAAAAGCTCATACTCTGAATATTAATTTCATTTCAGCTTTGACTCCTCCCATTTTTCCCCAGTTGTCTATAGTGCAAACGCGAAAAGTGCGAAGTGACATTGATGTGATTTGCATTTCTTTGCGTTTATGTGCGTTCATGCAAAAGCAAGTGCGAAGTACCCAAAGCATGCAAATTCTCTCTCATTCTAACAACATAAGTACTAAAATGGTGGACGTCAGAAAACAAATTGTTTCTCTCGCATATTGTCAATTATGATCGCCTGTGCATTTTCATGTGAATTTTTCTTGGGTTGTCGGCAATTCGTCGATGGCTATTTTTCTAAAATCTGAAAATTCCCGTCTGTGGAGCAAAATTCACATTGCAAATTACCAGGCGATCAAAATTTGCAGAAAGCGAAATATAAAAAATGTTTTCTAGCAGGTATCATCATCAGTCGAAATGCAACACTTATTTTCAAGAGAATGAAAGCATAATGCAAAAAAACAATACTACACTCTTACTCTGAATATTAATTCATTTCAGCTTTGACTCCTCCTATTTTTCCCCAGTTGTCTATAGTCTATAGTGCTTTCGTGAATGAAAGCATAATGCAAAAAGGCAATACTACACTCTTACTCTAAATATTAACGTCATTTCAGCTTTGACTCCTCCCATTTTTCCCCAGTTGTTTATGGTGCAAAAGCGAAAAGTGCGAAGGGACATTGATATGATTTGTATTTCTTTGAGTTGATGTGCTTTCATGCAAAAGCAAGTGCGAAGTACCCAAAGCATGCAAATGCTCTCTCCTTCTAACAACAACAAGTAATAAACTGGAAGACGTCAGAAAACAGATTGTTTCTCTCGCATACTGTCAATTCTGATCGCCTGTGCATTTTCATGTGAAGTTTTCTTAGGTTGTCGGAAATTCGTCGCATGTACTTGGCTGGCTGGCTATTTCTAAAATCTGAAATCTAAAAAGTCTGTGGAGCAAAATTCACATTGCAAACTACCAGGCGATCAAAATTTGCAGAAAGGGAAATATAAAAATTTTTTTCTAGCAGGTATCATCATCAGTCGAAATGCAACACTTATTTTCAAGAGAATGAAAGCATAATGCAAAAGCTCATACTCTGAATATTAATTTCATTTCAGCTTTGACTCCTCCCACTTTTCCCCAGTTGTCTATAGTCTATAGTGCTTTCGTGAATGAAAGCATAATGCAAAAAGGCAATACTACACTCATACTCTGAATAGTAATTTCATTTCAGCTTTGACTCCTCCCATTTTTCCCCAGTTGTCTATAGTCTATATTGCTTTCGTGAATGAAAGCATAATGCAAAAAGCCAATCCTACGCTCATACTCTGAATATTAATTTCATATCAGCTTTGACTCCTCCCACTTTTCCCCAGTTGTCTATAGTCTATAGTGCTTTCGTGAATGAAAGCATAATGCAAAAAGGCAATACTACACTCATACTCTGAATAGTAATTTCATTTCAGCTTTGACTCCCCCATTTTTCCCCAGTTGTCTATTGTGCAAAAGCGAAAAGTGCGAAGGGACATTGATATTAACTGTATTTCTTTGCGTTTTTGTGCGTTCATGCAAAAGCAAGTGCGAAGTACCCAAAGCATGCAAATGCTCTATAATACCAACAACAACAAGTAATAAAATGTCGGACGTCAGAAAACAAATTGTTTCTCTCGCTCCATGTCTATAATGATCGCCTGAATATTTGCATCTGAATTTTTCTTGGGTTGTCGGCAATTAGTTTGCAATTCGCATGCTCTTTCTGATGAAAAATTAGTTGTGTTTTTTGGTGATTGGTAAAATTGTGGTTTTTCTTTTGTTGTTGTTGTTTTTTATTTATTTAATTCATTCTACCGATATTCGTTCAATGGCCTTGCAAATGACATTGATATGATTTGTATTTCTTTGAATTGATGTGCTTTCATGCAAAAGCAAGTGCGAAGTACCCAAAGCATGCAAATGCTCTCTCCTTCTAACAACAACAAGTAATTAACTGGTGGACGTCCAAAACAGATTGTTTCTCTCGTATACTGTCAATTCTGATCGCCTGTGCATTTTCATGTGAAGTTTTCTTAGGTTGTCGGAAATTCGTCGCATGTACTTTGGCTGGCTGGCTGGCTATTTCTAAAATCTGAAATCTAAAAGTCTGTGGAGCAAAATTCACATTGCAAATTACCAGGCGATCAAAATTTGCAGAAAGCGAAATATAAAACTTTTTTTCTAGCAGCTATCATCATCAGTCGAAATGCAACACTTATTTATAAGAGATTGAAAGCATAATGCAAAAAGCCAATACTACGCTCATACTCTGAATATTAATTTCATTTCAGCTTTGACTCCTCCCATTTTTCCCCTGTTGTCTATAGTCTGTAGTGCTTTCGTGAATGAAAGCATAATGCAAAAAGGCAATACTACACATTTACTCTGAATTTTATTTTCATTTCAGCTTTGACTCCTCCCATTTTTCCCCAGTTGTCTATAGGCTATAGTGCTTTCGTGAATGAAAGCATAATGCAAAAAGGCAATACTACACACTCACTCTGAATATTATTTTCATTTCAGCTTTGACTCCTCCCATTTTTCCCCAGTTGTCTATAGTCTATAGTGCTTTCGTGAATGAAAGCATAATGCAAAAAGGCAATACTACACACTTACTCTGAATATTATTTTCATTTCAGCTTTGACTCCTCCCATTTTTCCCCAGTTGTCTATAGGCTATAGTGCTTTCGTGAATGAAAGCATAATGCAAAAAGGCAATACTACACACTCACTCTGAATATTATTTTCATTTCAGCTTTGACTCCTCCCATTTTTCCCCTGTTGTCTATAGTCTGTAGTGCTTTCGTGAATGAAAGCATAATGCAAAAAGGCAATACTACACATTTACTCTGAATTTTATTTTCATTTCAGCTTTGACTCCTCCCATTTTTCCCCAGTTGTCTATAGGCTATAGTGCTTTCGTGAATGAAAGCATAATGCAAAAAGGCAATACTACACACTTACTCTGAATATTAATTTCATTTCAGCTTTGACTCTTCCCATTTTCCCCAGTTGTCTATAGTGCAAAGGCGAAAAGTACGTAGTAGGTGTAGCCAAAGCCTGTAATTGCTCTCTAATACCAACAACAACAAGTTATAAACTGGTGGACGTCAGAAAACAGATTGTTTCTCTCACATACTGTCAATTCTGATCGCCTGTTCATTTTCATGTGAATTTTGCTTGGGCTGTCGGCAATTCGCATGATGGATTCCTGATTTAACCAGAAATTTGTGTTTATGATGTCATGTCGATGGATTAGTTTTAACTTAGTTTCAAACTGGTAGGTAGGTGGTAAGTAATTTGGTTTCTTTTTGAAGTGACACTTTTTTACGGAGGGGGCAACAATTTTCACAGCGTTACACTGTTATTACTCTGTTGTTCACTTTTGTTAATTAATTTATGGCTCGTTTTCTTAGTTATATTTTATATGTATGTAACTACAAATACAACTATATGTATATATATAAATACATATATTACTACGACCACAGCTCCTATGGGAATTCTGGGATCTGACCAATAGGGTCTGGCATTTTTGGAACCAAGCCAATTCTCAAGGTATTCGTATGAAACTCGGAATGTAGGACTAATATGCGACTATAAGATTTGTTTCTATGGAAATTCTGGGATCTGGCCAATAGGGTCTGAAATTTTTTGGAACTAAGCCATTTCTCATCGTCATCTCATCTCATCATTAAACGTAATATCGGCAATAACGTCAAAAAAGTTTCACTTCAACCGCGCGCGTAAAAGTTACACGCACTCGTTTTTGTTGTTGTTGTTGTTGTAACACACCTATTATACTCAATTACAAAAACAAAAATTCTTTAAAAAGCCTCCACAAAGAATGTCCCCTCGTCGGCAGTCGTAAATAATGACCCCAATTATAATTGCCGTGTCGTTTTACAATCGATAATTTAATAGAATGATTTCGAGAAGAATATTGCGCGAAAGTTGAACTTTCAAAAAGCAGAAAAGCTTGACATTATGGAGGATTTAATTTGCCCAAAATGGATTTCATTTGAATACACAATTGAAGAAAAAAGTGGAATACCAGGTGTCATCGGATGTTGTGGATGGAACCCACATCACTATAATCAAACCACGGCAAGAGTTGCAGCATTTATACTATAATCGAAAAGTCTTTCATAGCCTAAATGCAATGATTGTAAGTGCGCTAACTGAAAGGAATTATATCAATTTTTACTTAAATACAAAATTTTATTTTATTTAAACAGATCTGCGACCGCATGAAATGATTATACGAGGTATCAACGGTACAAATGCAGGCTCTTTCCACGATTCCATCATGGTATGGAATCTTTCTGGACTGAAAGAAAATCTCCAAAGAATGTAGGTATGAGCAAGGAGAGAACTCCCGTATTTTATTGAAATTCATATTTATAAAACAAATATTTATTTTTGCTGTTGTATGTAAAGGGTTATCCATTTTGCGGTTTCAAAAGTAAACGTAAATAAAACACATAAAATATTTTTTATCATGATATTTCTTTTTATTATAAAGTTTGAATGTTGACATTATGTGTGAAACACTACATCATTTAAATGACCACCATGCGAATTGTTGCAAGCATCAATTCTTTTGAGGTAATTTTTTACCACTTTTTGACACATATTGGGCGGTATCTCAGCCATAACTTGACGAATATTGGTTTTTAAGTGCTCAAGAGCTAAAGGTTTATCTGCATAAACACGGTCTTTCGCGTAGTCCCACAAAAAAAAAGTCAAGCGGTGTCAAATCGCATGATCTTGGTGGCCAGTTGATATCGCCACGACGAGAAATTACGCGGCCAGGAAATTTCTCTTGCAATAAAGCCATATTCGCTCGAGTTGTGTGGCATGTGGCACCGTCTTGTTGAAACCACATATTTTCTAAGTCGTATTCTTCAATAGCAGGCAAAAAAAGTCGGTTAGCATATGACCATAAACCTCCGAATTGACGGTGACAGTCGTTCCATTGTCGTTTTCGAAGAAGTAAGGTCCAATCACACCTCCGGACCAAAGAGCGCACCAACCAGTGACTTTTTGTGGATGTAATGGCCTCTCTTCAATTACTTGAGGATTTTCAGAACCCAAAATACGACAATTTTGTTTGTTAACATACCCACCGAGTGAGAAATGTGCTTCGTCGCTGAAGAATATTTTGTTCGAAAAATCGCCGTCCACCGCCTGTTGTTCAAGCACCCATTCGACGTATCTACGACGTTGTGAATGGTCAGCTGGCTTCAGTTGTTGTGTGAGCAGGATTTTATATGGATGTAGGTGTAGATCCAAAAGCAAAATACGCCATATTGTGCCGTAAGACAGTCCTAATTCCTGAGAACGACGAGGAATCGACACATTCGGGTCTTCGGCAACACTTTCACTTACAGCAGCGATATTTTCAGTGGTACGAGCGAAACGATGATGCACAGGCCTTACAATATCTGTAACCGATCCAGTCTGTTCTAATTTCTTCACAATTTTGCCAATTGCTTGCGTAGTTGGACGATTATGTAAACCATAATCTCCTCTTGAAGCACGATATGTGGCTGTTTCAATTTTCAAGCGTTGTGCGATAGTTAAGCGATCCATTTTCGTAAATGTCAGACTTTCAACTGAAAAAAAATAATTGTTTTAACAACTTAGTTTGACAGATGTCGAATTCCAGCCCTATACTTTTGAAACCGCGAAATTGATAACCCTTTGATTTAGGTTTGATTTAGGTGTCTTATAAATGCTCGACAACTGCATTACACCACAGAAAAAGCAACGCAAATAATCAACGTTTGTGCAGAGTTACATAATATATGCGCCTTCAGTATAAAGTATCGTTTACAGAAGAACCAGCTCCGAATGGACACTTCCACTTATCTCTTTGTCCTACCGTCCGTGAAGCAGCCTACTCAACATAACTTGGTTCCCTTGGATTTGCTACCACAGTAGGAGTTACCGAATCTGAAGAAAATACAGATGACCCTTAACTTGAACCGCTTAATTTGACAAATAATGAGGCAAATGATGAATCCGGAATCGGATAATAAATTTATTTTTGTAACAATACATAATATAGTTCATTTTTAAATTCTCTTATTAACTTCGCTTGCCCGTGGCTGGCTGGTTGGCTGGCTGGCTGGTCAGATTTTCTGATAAATTTTTAACCCACTTCCCAAAGCCCGACTTTATTGAAATTTTGCAGCCAGCCACGTGCACGCGAAGTTAATATAGAGAATTTAAAAATGAAACGCAATTCGTTGGTAACAGCATCATTTGAAAACGGCTAGAGACCGATTTGGCTAATTTTTATTTTAAAACCTTTGTCATAGTCCGAATAAAGTTTATAGGGAAAAATTGGAAAAGTTGTCCGTAAAGTTGAAAATTTTTAGAAATACTGAAAGTGCTGTTCCATATATTTATATTCTTCTTTCCAGGCCGCTGCAAACGCCATCCATCCATCCATTCGCACAGAAAATCACTACACGCCGCTCCCTATGAATGCTGTCTGTGAGTCTCAGTAATTCTCCGTGGTACGTACAAAACAGCGCTGCACATCGCACTACTTATAAGATAAACGATTATTGAAGTTCAGTCAATTCTGGTGCTCCATCAAGCAGCAGCCGCGGTAATTCCAGCTCCAATTATGTACTCTAAAAGTTGTGAAGGAATAACGAACGAACGCGCCACGCTGTGTGTGGGGGTGGGGGCATTTTCCAGAATTGCTTGCTTCCAAGCGGTATACGAGAATGCACCAGGCGCGCAGCGCAGAAAGTATAGAACGCACATCAAATTACTTCAAAAAATATACCTTATAATAGAAAATATTGTAAGGCCACGGGTTTGCACCCTTATAATGCTTAGCACAGCGTGGGCGTTAGGAAATTAGGGAGGGGAAAAGATGAGATGTCTATGCACGCGTGTCTTAAACGACTGCAGATCATACAAAAGCGGAAACACAGAATCAGGCAATTCATTCCACATAACTATCGTGTGGCTAACGAAGGAATCTCTGAATTGGATAGTACGTCCGAAAATAGGCTTAATGGTGGACTCGTGAGCTCGAGTTGAGGGAGGGGTATGGGCGGGATGCATACGGATATTTCTTTTGAACACCGCTTGTGGAAAAGCGATAAAACAGTGACAGGCAAGAAACATTCCTACGATGTTCAAGCGATTCGATTGTTTTCGCGATATGTACGTCACCAGGAACTTTTAACGCTCGGTTCTGAGCAATGTGGTCTTGGGGGCACCTGCCCAGACAATGCAGTTGTATTCAAGTTTAGGGCGAATATACGCCTTGTAAATAGTAGCCAGATCTGAAGGAGCGAAGTACATCTTGCGCCGTTTTAGGAAACCTAAGCATCTCGCAGCATTTTTGGCGATGGCAAATATGTGGTCATTCCAACGAAGCTTGTTGTTGACGTACATACCGAGAATTGAGAGTTTTTCAGTTTCTTTGATGCAAAATCCATTCATGGATAATTAGTTAGGGGTTACGATTACGCTTAGACGACAGAAGACAGCATTGAGTTTTAGAAGGGTTAAATTCAACTCTATTATGTAGTCCCCACCACCTTGTTATGCTGTCAAGGTCAGAATTTAACGTGCTTAACATACGTTGTTGTTCAAGTTCCGCTTGTGACGAAGTGGGGCGTGCAGAAAGCGAGAAGTCATATGAAAAGCTAAGAGTACCTACTGTCGTCAGCAAAGGAATGGATTGGAATAGAGGTGATGGATAGGAGATCATTAATGAAAATCAGAAAGCGTGTCGGAGATAAAACAGAGCCATGAGGAAAACCGGCGTTTATGCGGTGAACATTGGATTTGAATCCGTCTAATACGACCTGGATTGAACGGTCAGAAAGGTAGTTACTGGTCCAATCGAGCAGGATTCCATAAGCATTCATTTTCGACAAAAGAGCTTGATGCCCAGACTCAGTCAAATGCCTTGGAAATATCGAGTGCAACAACTTTACTTTCACCAAATTTGTGAATAGACAGACAGACTGGTTCCACTTTTCAGTGAGATAAGCCATCAGGTCACCTGTAGAACGTTGCCTACGAAAACCATACTGCTGGTCACTAAGGATTTCACGTGATTACACGTTGGAATGTCATTGTGAATGAGCGTTGGAGTATTTTTAATTCGTTTCACGAGTGACCAAAAATTTTTAATTTCTTTGGGATATTGAAGTATTGGCAAAAATTGTTCTGATTTGGCATGCGCAACTTAACTTAACTGTACGTCCAAAGGTGGGCTTAAGGGTAAACTGATGAGCATTTAAAGTGCCACGAGTATTGCGGTTGAATTCAAGGAGAGGTGAGATGGTGGCATGAACTGGCGCTATATTTATTTCTTTCTAAAATCTAAAAATCTGTGGAGCAAAATTCACATCGCAAATTACCAGGCGATCAAAATTTGCAGAAAGCGAAATATAAAAAATGTTTTCTAGCAGGTATCATCATCAGTCGAAATGCAACACTTATTTTCAAGAGAATGAAAGCATAATAAAAAAAACCAATACTACACTCTTACTCTGAATATTAATTCATTTCAGCTTTGACTCCTCCTATTTTTCCCCAGTTGTCTATAGTCTATAGTGCTTTCTTGAATGAAAGCATAATGCAAAAAGGCAATACACACTCTTACTCTAAATATTAACGTCATTTCAGCTTTGACTCCTCCCATTTTTCCCCAGTTGTTTATGATGCAAAAGCGAAAAGTGCGAAGGGACATTGATATGATTTGTATTTCTTTGAGTTGATGTGCTTTCATGCAAAAGCAAGTGCGAAGTACCCAAAGCATGCAAATGCTCTCTCCTTCTAACAACAACAAGTAATAAACTGGAAGACGGCAGAAAACAGATTGTTTCTCTCTCATACTGTCAATTCTGATCGCCTGTGCATTTTCATGTGAAGTTTTCTTAGGTTGTCGGAAATTCGTCGCATGGTTTGGCTGGCTGGCTGGCTATTTCTAAAATCTGAAATCTAAAAGTCTGTGGAGCAAAATTCACATCGCAAATTACCAGGCGATCAAAATTTGCAGAAAGCGAAATATAAAATTTTTTTTCTAGCAGCTATCATCATCAGTCGAAATGCAGCACTTATTTTCAAGAGAATGAAAGCATAATGCAAAAAGCCAATCATACGCTCATAATCTGAATATTAATTTCATTTCAGCTTTGACTCCTCCCACTTTTCCCCTGTTGTCTATAGTCTATAGAGCTTTCGTGAATGAAAGCATAATGCAAAAATGCAATACTACACTCATACTCTGAATAGTAATTTCATTTCAGCTTTGACTCCTCCCATTTTTCCCCAGTTGTCTATAGTGCAAAAGCGAAAAGTGCGAAGTAGGTACCCAATCCCAAAGCTTGTAAATGCTCTCTAATACCAACAACAACAAGTAATTGGACGTCAGAAACCAGATTGTTTCTCTCGCATACTGTCAATTCTGATCGCCTGTTCATCTTCATGTGAATTTTTCTTTGGCTGTCGGCAGGCAACGTGCTTGATTCCTGATTTAACGAGAAATTTGTGTTTATGATGTCGATGTTGTTGATTGGTAATTTGGTTTCTTTTTTGTTATTGTTGTTGTTATTTATTATTTCTCAATTACAAAAAAAAAATTTATTTCAAAAATTAAAGGATCTTCTTTAAAAAGCCTCCACAAAGAATGTCTGTCCCCTCGTCGTCAGTCGTATAAATAATGACCCCAATTATAATTGCCGTGTCGTTTTACAATCTACCCGGCATTTCGTATACTCAACAAGATGGCGAAGAGAGAGCAAGCAAACTAATTTCTCAGTTTGCTGTTCTTGTCAAATTTGGTTTCGGTTTTGCGTTCTATTTGCAAATTTGCATTCACACGAAAACCCATTTTGGTAGCTTACCCGGGTGTATTTGGTTTCGGGTATGGTTTTAGCAAATCGAAAGAAGCATAAATATGGCATTTCGTTTATTATCAAACAGAAGTACTTAATTATACTAAATTTCACACATTCAGGAATACGGTTTATTTAGTACTAATTGGTACTGTACTAACCAAAAATAATAAATCAAAATCCAATAAGGCGAAGGCACCACTTTTGATCTCAACAAAAAACTTCATAACTGAGTAAAGGAGACAAAATTTGTGGATTCTATTATCCATTCCATTTTCAAGTGAATAGTTATGTTGTAGATAATAAAAGGAATGCGACTGTCAATGTTTATAGTTTATATAACTTAATAAAAACTCAACTTTAAAAATTATAATTTTTGCAGGCAGTTCGCCTGTCCTTTATTAAATTTAAATATCAATTAACTTAATACTATAATTCAATACTTACAATAATACCTCGCCTTCCGCTACTTGAACAATTTGTAATATGCGTACATCGTTCACTCAGCATTTCTGTAACATTTCGGTTGCTCGTGGTAAAACGAAATGTGGATCGTTTACTCAACATTTCCGATGAATTACAATTTTTTTGTTGTGGTGAATTCCCAGACGTTTAATCAGCAGTCAGCAGTTTCGTTGGTTATTTCTTGGTATAATTTATACAGCCGCCCAAAAGTAGGCGATACATAAAAACCAGTGATATTAATCGTGGAATTAACTTTTCCTAATATTTAAAGAAGAGAATTTATTGCGAAGCCAATAATCAAGCCAAATGAATTTTCGTTTAGAGTGCGTGTGTTTGTTTGTGAGTTTGTCCACTCGTATATCTCGACTTCTACCAGTCAGAATTTGATGGGGCTTGTGTTGAAATAATTGGTAAGCGCATTAATGCATGCAATGGCGTAATTTTGAGATTTTATTTTTATTCATAGGGGTAGGGTAGTTTTCGGAGGAAAAGTATAAAAAATGTTTTTTTTTTTCATGAAACTAAAAACCTTTCAAGCTTCAGGAATTACAATCATCCATATGAGAAGTTGAGAAGGACCGCTTTACTATCTTATGTTTGTATTCCATTATGCATAGACAACTGGTCGCGATATCTTTTATTACCTATATGGAAAGATGCTATGTTCACAAATTTATTTTCTGTTTTTTTTTCTGAAACACCGAGTGGTGTATTTCGAATGTGAGATTTGTTGAATGTCGTTAATATTTCCATTGTCTTGACACAAGCCAACATATGAAAAGAATAAAGTTATTGCCGTATTCCATGCCAAAGCATTTGTGAGTAGATAATTTAAGGAACGCAACTGTTAGTTCTAACAGAGACATGGGAGTTAAATGAGGACAATTAAAAAATAATTGGGGAGAGAAATGCGTGTATATTTTTACGAAATTTAGGCTGACTAATGAGTTCGTGAACTAGAACAGTACAGAGAGCAAGGACCGCACTAGGCGCGGAAGTTCTACCAAACACGCAATATACACCGCGTTGCACATACATACTGCCAAGACAAAGAGAGTAGTCTGATCGCCGATATCTCAAAGGCATCTTAGAGCGATGGGTAGAGCACTTTCATGAGTTGCTTAATAGCCAGCTAACTGAGCAATTGGATGCTCCACCAATGACCGAAGACCATACTATGCTGCCGCCACCAAGCATAGACAAAGTTAGCAGAGCGATAAATCGGCTCAAAAATAATAAGGCCCCGGGATCTGACGGTATCCCAGCGGAGCTGATACAAGACTCTTCCTAAAGCCAACCATCCCTACTTTAGTCTGTCAAGGCTCTTCTTAAAGCCAACCATCCCTACTTTAGTCTGTCAAGGCTCTTCTTAAAGCCAACCATCCCTACTTTATTCTGTCAAGACTCTTCAAATCCAGGAATCGAACCATAACTTCCAAGCTGCTGGTGTATAAGACAATGGTCATACTAGTACTTACATATGGATCCCAGACTTGGGTGCTTCGCAAAAAGCATTCTGACTTCTTAGCTGCGTTCGAGAGAAAAGTCTCATGGTGAATTGTTGGCACTGTATGTATATGGAAGGACGATTCCGGAGTCTCTGTAATGATTAGATCTACGAGCGTTATCACGATATCGACATCGTGAAGAGAATTAAGCCTACGCTAGAAGGATGGCGTAGACCGGGACGCCCAGAGTTTAGTGATGCAAAACTGGATGACATCGGCTCAAAATCGGGACCGGTGGATAGATTTTTTGCGGCAGGCCAGGACCAACACCGGTTATAGAGCCAAATATGATGAGGAAATGTATCGAGCTTAATACCTACACACCGAACTTCATACGAATCGCTTAAGAAATTGCTTGGTGCACAAAATTCCAGACCCTATTGGCCAGATCCCAGAATTTCCATAGGAACAAGTCTTTTAGTCGCATCTAAGTCCTACATACCGAATTTCATATGAATCGCTTGAGAAATTGCTTGGTTCTCAAAATAGTGACATTTAACAGTGTCTCACTTAACAGTGTCTCACTTAACAGTGTCTCACTTAACAGTGTCTCCCAACAGTGTCTCACTTAACACTGTCTCCCAACAGTGTCTCACTTACCAATGACTCCCAACAGTGTCTCATTTAACAGTGTCTCCCAACAGTGTCTCACTTACCAATGCCTCCCAACAGTGTCTCACTTACCAATGCCTCCCAACAGTGTCTCACTTAACAGTATCTTACAACAGTGTGACATTTAACGTTTTACTTTTTGAACATTTACCCACTTAAATCCTGTAGTGAGACGTTGTCACGTCAAAAAAATCCAATCATTAGATCTTCGCGGATGAGATGATTGTGTACCATAATGCGTGATGTGCAAACTCCGCAGCTGTAAATAAAAACATGAGATACCATTGCATTGCGAATAAAAAAGTTATGGGTAAGGAAGTTTTGGTTAGTTTTATTTATTCAAAAAATTATTTTTCTGTTAATTAAATGAATTAAATTGAAAATCGCCGAATAGCCAATGGTACTCGTACGCCACTTCGTCCTCGTACTCCTGCTCGTCCTCGTAATCCGCCTCGTCCTTGTACTCCTTCTTCTCGTCCTGGTACTCCTCCTTCTTCTCCTCCTCGTCCTCTTACTTCTTCCCGTCCTCGTACTCCTCCTCGTCCACGTACTTCTCTTCCTCGTCCACGTACTTCTCCTCGTCCTCGTACTCCTGCTCGTCCTCGTAATCCGCCTCGTCCTTGTACTCCTTCTTCTCGTCCTGGTACTCCTTCTTCTCCTCCTTCATCTCCTCCTCGTCCTCGTACTGCTTTCCGTCCTCTTACTCCTCCTCGTCCTCGTACTTCTTCTCCTCGTAATCCGCCTCGTCCTGGTACTCCTCCTTCTTCACCTCCTTCTCCACCCGGCCCTCGTACTCCAATTCGTCCTTGTACTCCTCCTCGTCCTCGTAATTCTTCCCGTCCTCGTACTCCTCCTCGTCCTCGTACTCCTCCTCGTCCTCGTACTCCTCTTCCTTGTGACTGTTCCATCTCAATCACCGAAATATTTTTCAATGAAAACAAATCTGCAAAAAAGAAAAATTTTAATTATTTTTCAAGCATTGGCTGCATTACACGTAGGATATTAAATTCAAAAAAAAATTCGCAGACGAAACATACAATTGTATCCAGAAATGAGGATGTATGTAGTTTGCGCTTTAATGTCATTTTAAAAATATATTAATATATAAGTTAAACAATCAAACGACCAACAACATATATTGCGAATTTTGAAGCGTATACTAAACTCACTTCTATTTAAAGGAAATTAGGTGGATCTGCCGAGTATGTATATATGGCGTGTCAGCGCACTTTTAGTTTTCTTCGGCAAATTAAATGGGAAACATGAAAACATGACACGTGGGTATAAAATTTAAAGAAAATCGGGTACTTTTTTTAAAAAATTTGTACGGGGGTTCCCCCGTCCCCAGGGGATAATATCAACATATCTTTTATCAACAAAATGTCACACATAAATTAAGTTCTATATTCTTTGTTTCATATACTTAATGGTAATATCAGCTACAACATCAAAGATGTTTCACTTCAACCGCCTGTAAATGTTACACGAATATTAATTTTTTTTAAAGTAATCCCATTTTCTAAAAAATTGAATACATATGTGTATCTCCAATGACAACACTTGTTAAGTATTAATATAAAAATATTAACCTGCCTATGTCTTTCTGTCGGTTTATATGTCATTCTGTCATGCTTTTTTCATTCTAATGAGTTAACGTTCTTGTACGCGTTTTTGTGGAAGAATTTTTGGAGGTGGGTCTTAAAGAGTGTTCTTATGCAGTCTTGAAGGGAGTGTTGTGCGGGTCAGGGGGTCTTGAGTGGATATTAAGGTAGTTTTAACAGGGTCTTAAGTGAAATATTGAGAGGGACTTACGGCGGCCTTGAGGGCGTCCTGAGATAGTCTTAATATGGTATTGAGTGGGGTGTGGAGATGGATCTTGAGTGGGGTCTTGAGGCGAGTCTTGATTGGTTCATAAGGGGCCTTGACGTGGTTTGATGGCATCTTGGAGTTTTGAGAGGGTCTTGAGTTGGGTCCTTTGGAGATTTAAGGGGTCTTGAGAGGAAATTTGAAGGGTTCTTGTGGAGGTCATGGTTTGGTCCTGACGTAGCTTTGAGGGGCTGTTAGCGTTGTTTTTAGGGGGTTTTGAGTGGGGATTTAATGGTGGATTAAAAAGGGTTTTGAAGGGTTTTAAGGGGTCTTCTGGGGGTTCTTTTGTGGGTCTAAAGGAGGTTCTTGAGGTGGTTTTGAAGGGGTCTTTATGTGGTCTTGAGGCGGGTCTTGAGCTAGTTTTAAGGTTCTTTAGTGTGGTTTATAGGTGGTCTTAAAAGGTATTCATGAGTGGGTCTTGCGGGGGTCTTGATTTCCATTAAAAACATTGAAGCAATTTTCATTTATTTTATAACAGTTCTACTTGCTTCAGATCTACCCCCTATTTTTTTCTACCTTTTAGTTATACTTTAATAAAATCATTGTTTAAAAAAAAATTTAGTATTATTTTATTTGTAAACATTTGGTAGAGCGCCCATATAAATTTTTTTCAAAATTAACCCAATTCAAAAATTGCAGAGTCGTGTATATATTCCATTAGTGAATTTATATGAAAAATTAAATGGGCTGTTTCCTTGTTGTTTGCAATGTTTATAAATAGCAAATTTTGTCTCAAAAATCATAAACGCACACCCAAAAATAAATAATTATAAAATAATTTTATAAACTTTGTTTACAACTACATACACGTTTGGCTAAGCACCACCTCCAAAAACAATTAAATATTTTTATATGACTCCAGCTCTGCCAAACACCAAACATATGCGTAGAGTGATAGCGAATCGCAGCATTATGTAAATTTGCAACACACAAACCCATGTGATTGTTCCCAACAGCAATCCACGCACACACAATCATATATCCCAATCGTTGCCTTATCGAAACTAATTGGTGGAGCCCAACTTATTCTCCAACGGAGAGCACTCAACTCGTTCTTTTTCACACAGATAGAATGCTCTCAATATTAAATGGACCAGAATCTTCTCTTCAGAATAAGGCACAACTGTTTTGCTGATGCGCAGACGCATATTTAATCAGAAATTCGCAGTTATCGTCATTATCAGAAGAGCAATTTCCATATAAAATTTTTCTCTTTCTCACTACGGCAACTTACGTTTCTCACGTGTCTCACTACAACCAGTTCTCATGCTTTGTTTATTTTTTCTTCACTTTATTAGGCCAATCAAAACATTCTCTATAGAGAGGAATTCTTTTTTGTTTTCTGCGAAATTACATTTTATAGCTGTACAGTTAGTTAATTGTATGCAAATTCACGAAGTGAGTTGTTGTTGTTTTTGTTGTGTACAAGCAAGTACAAGTTTTCGTAGGAAAGTTCTGACGTGACAACGTGTCTCTCTACATGGAATATATTTTTTATATGATAACAACAAATATGGACGGCTCAGAAGGTTTAGCAAATGGCGCCGTGGGAAAATTAGTACATATACATATTGATTCAGGAGCTTATTAGCTTTGCTTGGCTTGAATTCGCAGATTAATTAAAAGCAGGTGAAAAAATTAGAAAATCGTTAACTATATCTCTCAACAATAACAAAACGATCAACGTTAAAAGGTCACATGTGCCATTAGTTTGCGCTTGTGCGATCACAATACACAAGTCTCAAGGAGGCTTATACTCAGAAGTCGCCTAAGGGAGTAACAAAAACACCTATCTGGATAAATGGATATTTGCATACAACCGAAGTACAATAGTAAATATCGTTTGCGAAGTAAGGAAGGATCAAGACAAACTAAAGACTCCAAAAGAGAAGAAAATTGATCAGTATTTTGGCTAAGTTTATGAAAAATATGTCAGAGATAACAGCTTCATTGCGAGAACACACTAAAGATAACGTGCCATTCATATGGAAACGTAAGCATGACACGCAGCTTTAGAAAAATTAAAAAACGAAATTAGTGGGGAAACGGTTTTTTTTTTTTTTTTATATGAATAGGTCAATAACTTTTCAGAATGACGCATCGAAGGATGGTCTTGGGTGTTATTTGATGCAAAATGAACATCCTGCAGCGTACGCTTCTCGTGCATTGATACGTGTAGAACAAAAATTCCAACAAATAGAGAAGGAACTCTTAGCCGCGTAGTATTTGCGACTGATAAGTTCTATCGGTAATTGGTTTGTTGTTCAATCAGACCACACACCTTTAGTTTAAATTTCTAAAAAGAACCTCAATAAAGTATATATCTGTAAGATTACAGCGAAGGTTACTTATACTAATGCAGTTTGAATTTGATATATATACAAATATTATAAAGAGGTAATGTTTGTAAGTGTGTAGGAGGTTATCTTTGAAATTGCTGAACGAATTTCAAAATGAGAAGCTGATGACAACCTAACACCCCTTAACTTAAAGAACCAACCTCATGTACAATCACCCAATGTGGATGAAAGAAGACGTGCTTGGGCCGCAAAGCCTTTGCACGAATAACACTACCAAGCGCTTAAGAGTGGAAATGTTGACACTGAAACGTCAAACATATGGCTCCAGCCAGGACAGTTGTTTTCCGAAACGAAAGGTTTTGTAATTGCCATTCAGGATGGAATCATCGCTACACGAAACTATATGAGATTTATAATGGGAGACAATACAGTTGAAGCAAGCGGCAAACCTAATGCGAGATTTCTGGATGCACAAGCAAAAGCACAAGAACCAGAAGCTCCTTTGGAAAACGATGTAGACAATATTCTCTACGACACGAACGTTCCGCAACAGAGACAACACAGCGGTACGGTACACACATTGACTATGCCGTTCCCAATAACTTTAACATAAAAAAACAACCCATAAAAAATAAAAATGTTCATGTAAATTCTTTAATATGAGATACATACATCTGAGTACAAACTTAGAACCGGGTTAATTTGGAAAAAATATATAAAATAGATACACATGTGTAAAATATTTATATGGGAGCCCCCCGACCCCGAGGCCCGAGGGGCCCAAAATTGATTAATTGATAGTGTTGTCATCGGAGATATGCATGTGTGCAAAATTTCAATGAAATAGGAGTTTGGGAAGTGGGTTAAAAATTTATCGCAATACAAGCACGACAAACAAATCCACAAATCCACAAACCACAAACAAACACACGGGCACGCGAAATTAATATAGAGAATTAAATATAAACAACCCATAAAAATTAAAATTTTTCTTGTAAATTCTCTAATCGCGGATACACACACACACACTGCGTGCTCGTTTTGTGGCAAAATCATCCACCAAGTGACGCAGCGGCAGCGAACAGCGCTGCTCACAAAGCACAGAGCTCAGACATTGCCGTGACCCCGACCCCGACCCCGCGGCCCGAGGGGGCTCAAATAGAAAGTGTTGTCATGGGAGATATACATGTGTGCAAAATTTCAATAAAATCGGGCTGTAGGAAGTGGGTTAAAAATTGATCACAAGATTTGGCCAGCCAGCCAGCCAGCCAGCCAGCCAGCCACGGGCAAGTGAAGTTAATATAGAGAATTTAAAAACAGGAAAATTTCATATGGTTTGAGCCAAAACCTACTCCAAAAAGAGGTTTTAGCTCTTTAGTATCAGCATCTGTGCTCCAAGAATACAGTTGGGCTATTGGGCTTTGCCTATAGATACCTACCTACCTGACTATACAGAGACCTTGTTTCTGTTTCAGGTGAAGTTGTCGCTGGAGGCGGTTTAAAAGCACACACCAATACGCTCAGGCCTTCCAAGTCATGAACAGGTATATAGTAAATAATAGCTGCCTACCTGTTCCTACCTGCCACACAAAGTAAGCCGAAAAAGTTACCTGTCTTGGCTCTGATTAACTCACAGGTAATTTTGATTGCCGCTTTTGACCGGGGCATGAACCTGGAGTTGTTGTAAACGTACGAGTGGTATAACCATACAATTTCATTGTTGTGTGGTGTTTTTTAATTTTGTAAGTTGCTTTTAAGGGCAGCGTGTACTACACAATCGTCACTGATTCTCTCGTGTCATAAAAAGATAAGTCGCGCTTTCGTCACTAGCCATACTAATCCACACAATTTACTCCTACTATCAAATTCCGGTTATTTTTGCCTCATATATCTGATGTATTATTCCTTATTAGGCTACCCTTTAAAAAAAAACGACTTTAAAATGTCGACCATCAAAAAAGGGACCTTCTAAAAGATCAACTATTTGTTGGGTCTTTTTGTTATCGCGTGCATTTTTGATCGTGCGCCTTTTCGTTGATCGACATTTTAAAGTCGCTTTTTTAAAAGGGTACCTTATAAAGAATGCATCAGAGGTATCTACGAGGCAAAAGTAGCCGGAACTGACGTTTGGGAAAATGCAAATTCCCAGCGAACAGCTTTTTTTACATGGGACATCGCCATATACATAAGCCACACTTCAATTAACAGACCGTCCTTGCCCGTTTAGAACAACAACAGCGTCTGTTAACTTTGTATGTGCATAGCAGCACCAATAACAGAAAAATAAAATGCATTTAGTTATAAAAAGTGGAAATCAACAGTGTACATAGTTATGTATCTATGTGTGTGGAGAATGTGTTTACGAGAAAACGGCATGAGCTTCAGCTGCATAACCGTACACGACACATTCTATCAAATCATCATCATCATCGTCATCACCTTCGATTTTAGTAAAAACTCACTGCCGCCGCCAATTATTTACACCTACCTTGGGCCTCAGGGCCCGTGTTCACTTTAAAAATTTCACAAAAAGTGCTGTCCGTCGGAAATACACATGTGTTTGAAATTTGAAGAAAATCGAGTTAATTTTTAAAAAATTATATGGGCATAGGTACCTTGGGCCTCAAGGCCCGTGTTCACTTTAAAAATTTCACAAAAAGTCCTGTGCGTCGGAGATACACATGTGTTTGAAATTTTAAGAAAATCGAGTTAATTTTTAAAAAATTATATGGGCATAGGTACCTTGGGCCTCAAGGCCCGTGTTCACTTTAAAAATTTCACAAAAAGTCCTGTCCGTCGGAGATACACATGTGTTTGAAATTTGAAGAAAATCGAGTTAATTTTTAAAAAATTATATGGGCATAGGTACCTTGGGCCTCAAGGCCCGTGTTCACTTTAAAAATTTTAGAAAAAGTGCTGTCCGTCGGAGATACACATGTGTTTGAAATTTGAAGAAAATCGAGTTAATTTTTAAAAAATTATATGGGCATAGGTACCTTGGGCCTCAAGGCCCGTGTTCACTTTAAAAATTTTAGAAAAAGTGCTGTCCGTCGGAGATACACATGTGTTTGAAATTTGAAGAAAATCGAGTTAATTTTTAAAAAATTATATGGGCATAGGTACTTTGGGCCTCAAGGCCCGTGTTCACTTTAAAATTTTTAGAAAAAGTGCTGTCCGTCGGAGATACACATGTGTTTGAAATTTGAAGAAAATCGAGTTAATTTTTAAAAAATTATATGGGCATAGGTACCTTGGGCCTCAAGGCCCGTGTTCACTTTAAAAATTTCACAAAAAGTCCTGTCCGTCGGAGATACACATGTGTTTAAAATTTGAAGAAAATCGAGTTAATTTTTAAAAAATTATATGGGCATAGGTACCTTGGGCCTCAAGGCCCGTGTTCACTTTAAAAATTTTAGAAAAAGTGCTGTCCGCCGGAGATACACATGTGTTTGAAATTTGAAGAAAATCGAGTTAATTTTTAAAAAATTATATGGGCATAGGTACCTTGGGCCTCAAGGCCCGTGTTCACTTTAAAAATTTTAGAAAAAGTGCTGTCCGTCGGAGATACACATGTGTTTGAAATTTGAAGAAAATCGAGTTAATTTTTAAAAAATTATATGGGCATAGGTACCTTGGGCCTCAAGGCCCGTGTTCACTTTAAAAATTTTAGAAAAAGTGCTGTCCGTCGGAGATACACATGTGTTTGAAATTTGAAGAAAATCGAGTTAATTTTTAAAAAATTATATGGGCATAGGTACTTTGGGCCTCAAGGCCCGTGTTCACTTTAAAATTTTTAGAAAAAGTGCTGTCCGTCGGAGATACACATGTGTTTGAAATTTGAAGAAAATCGAGTTAATTTTTAAAAAATTATATGGGCATAGGTACCTTGGGCCTCAAGGCCCGTGTTCACTTTAAAAATTTTAGAAAAAGTGCTGTCCGTCGGAGATACACATGTGTTTGAAATTTGAAGAAAATCGAGTTAATTTTTAAAAAATTATATGGGCATAGGTACTTTGGGCCTCAAGGCCCGTGTTCACTTTAAAATTTTTAGAAAAAGTGCTGTCCGTCGGAGATACACATGTGTTTGAAATTTGAAGAAAATCGAGTTAATTTTTAAAAAATTATATGGGCATAGGTACCTTGGGCCTCAAGGCCCGTGTTCACTTTAAAAATTTTAGAAAAAGTGCTGTCCGTCGGAGATACACATGTGTTTGAAATTTGAAGAAAATCGAGTTAATTTTTAAAAAATTATATGGGCATAGGTACCTTGGGCCTCAAGGCCCGTGTTCACTTTAAAATTTTTAGAAAAAGTGCTGTCCGTCGGAGATACACATGTGTTTGAAATTTGAAGAAAATCGAGTTAATTTTTAAAAAATTATATGGGCATAGGTACTTTGGGCCTCAAGGCCCGTGTTCACTTTAAAAATTTCACAAAAAGTCCTGTCCGTCGGAGATACACATGTGTTTGAAATTTGAAGAAAATCGAGTTAATTTTTAAAAAATTATATGGGCATAGGTACCTTGGGCCTCAAGGCCCGTGTTCACTTTAAAAATTTTAGAAAAAGTGCTGTCCGTCGGAGATACACATGTGTTTGAAATTTGAAGAAAATCGAGTTAATTTTTAAAAAATTATATGGGCATAGGTACTTTGGGCCTCAAGGCCCGTGTTCACTTTAAAAATTTTAGAAAAAGTGCTGTCCGTCGGAGATACACATGTGTTTGAAATTTGAAGAAAATCGAGTTAATTTTTAAAAAATTATATGGGCATAGGTACCTTGGGCCTAAAGGCCCGTGTTCACTTTAAAAATTTTAGAAAAAGTGCTGTCCGTCGGAGATACACATGTGTTTGAAATTTGAAGAAAATCGAGTTAATTTTTAAAAAATTATATGGGCATAGGTACCTTGGGCCTCAAGGCCCGTGTTCACTTTAAAAATTTTAGAAAAAGTGCTGACCGTCGGAGATACACATGTGTATAAAATTTGAAGAAAATCTAGAAATTATATGGGCATAGGTACCTTGGGCCTCAAGGCCCGTGTTCACTTTAAAATGTTTAGAAAAAGTGCTGTCCGTCGGAGATACACATGTGTTTGAAATTTGAAGAAAATCGAGTTAATTTTTAAAAAATTATATGGACATAGGTACCTTGGGCCTCAAGGCCCGTGTTCACTTTAAAATTTTTAGAAAAAGTGCTGTCCGTCGGAGATACACATGTGTTTAAAATTTGAAGAAAATCTAGAAATTATATGGGCGTATGTACCTTGGGCTTCAAGGCCCGTTCACTTTTAAAATTTCAAAAACGCGTTGATAACACTTGTATTCGATTCTTGTCAAATATAAAATTTATCGCCTACCTTTGCGGTTTATATCAAAATTGTATTTAATTGTATTGCTTATCTATAGACTAAATTTAATTGTATTTTAAAAAATAATAATATTTGCCAATATTTCGGTCTTGCAGACCATTATCAAGGCAAAATTATATTTGAATTAATTTTCTGACTTTTCAGAAATTAATGGTTAGCAAGATATTGGCAAATATTATTAATTTTTTAAAAACAATTACATAAAGTACATTGATAACCAATACAATTAAATAAAATTTTAATAAAAGACTTGAGAAATCAATAATAATCAATATGGTTAATATAAAAGCCGCGTTCCTTTTACCATCTACCCACAACTACTTTGCACAACTTGAGAAGACATAATGAAATACAGCGATGCCACACAAACTGTGGCTTTTAGCTATATTTGCTGCGTTGCTTTGGCTAATCCAGATTGGCTTACAACAAAATCGCATAAGCATAAAGCCGAAAATAAATCCAAAAAGTTTTTAGGATTTATAACTAAAGTCATTTTTTAGTTATAGCTCTCACCGTAAGGCGGTGTTTTGTTTAACACACATAACAATTAAAATGCATCGAACATTTAAAGCCCATTTAAAGCCAAAAGCTGTTGCTTTTGTAAAGACAAGCTGGATTAGCCAAAGCAACGCAGCAATTGCTTTGGCTTACAACAGCAACAGCTTTTGGCCTTACCGCCTTACGGTGAGTACCATAACTATAAAATATATTAGCACATATTAGGTAATAATGGGAGTGGGAGTGGGATAGATACATACTCGGCGAAATGGCCGCACTTTTTTCCTTTGCGAAATCATAATAAAGTTAACTGGATAACAAAAATAGTTATATTATGAAGTAATAATAAGGAAAATATAAATATTTTAATTTTTATGAAGTAGTACCTAATCAAAACAAATCCACAAATTATATAAATTAATTTAAATACGGTGATGGCACACACAAAAAAGTAGAACAGCGCGTTTTCTTTACCTGTGCGTACGTACTGCAAAATTTTTCCAATTACTTCTGCTTTTTCTCTTTACTGCACTTTATCTTTACTAATCACTCTGTACGATTTGCACACTGCACACTTTCGTCTCTTTGAATACAAGTAACCAAAACAAATATTCTTTTATTGGATAATAAAACTTTAATTTATTGACAAATATTTCAGACTACAGTAAAAACGATCTGTTTAAAAACGACTCCAAAACACAACTGCCAACTGCCACACTGCCGGGTTACTTGCTCTCAATTCCATTTCGTTTCGTAGGCAATGATGCATTATTGTGTGGGTGTGTGGCTGGTCAAAACCAAAACCTTCTCTATAGAAAGCCCAACTGTTCCGATCGTACACAGACACATGCTTAGATTGAGACCAAACGTATTTGTATTTAGTAATCAACTAAAGAGCAAAATCCATATAAAATTTTTCTGTTTCCCACTACCACATCTTACGTTTCTCGCTCTTTGCGACTACTTATTTTTTGTACACTATATTCACATCCCACAAAAACACATGCGTTTGGTCTTGGTTTACAGCATTAGTATGTCGCAATATTGGCGACAAATGTACATATCTAATATATATAAATGATTTTCGGTAGTTCTTGCAACCAGTGCTGTCTTTCAAGCATTTCCGAAGGGATCCATTTATGAAGTAACGAAAGTCAAAGAATATCAAATTATGTTTGTTTCTTTTATGTAATTTACTAGCTCCCCTGAGCTTCTTAAACTTTTTTTCTCACGACCCACGTTTTCAGTTGAAGCATTTTGGCGACAATACATAAATATTTCGTTAGTGTCTGTGCTTCAAGAAAACAGTTGAACTTTCTATAGTGAAGATTTTGGTACAGTTGGTCTTACTATAGAGAAGGTTTTGCTCTTCGTGGTCTCGATCGAGTTCAGTATTCAGTTTATTTGTTGAATTCCTAGAATTCTGTCACGTCTCAACGGCTGCAATCGAAGCAATTAATTTCGTGTTAGCTTATATAGCTTATCGTGCCTGCATGTATCTGTGCCCTTCGATAGTCAGCAAAATCAGCAAAATCAATTCAAACGAAAAATAATATCTAAAATAAATGCAAATATTTGGACTAAATGCATGTATTGTTCAGATGTTGTTCAGACAGAAATCTTATTCTTTGCGACATTTGGAGCAAACAATTATTACGAATGTCAATTGTTAGGAAATTATGATATTAAATTGTTATCTTAAGTTTTTTTTTTTTTTTGAAAGGAAGAAAGGGGTTTGCTATACATAAATCCCCCACCATTCGATTGAGGTTCCAACGAAAATATTTCTAGGACAGTAGTTTTTGAACAGAGATATTTATTTTTTTATTAAAAGGGCAAAAACTATAGAAATAAAATTCTTATAATAAGCAAAGAGCTTATACATTTAAAGTGCATTTTAAATTTTCTATATTAACTTCGCGTGCCCGTGTGTTTGTGGTCGTGGGAGCTTGCGATCAATTTGTAACCAACTTCCCAAAGTCCGATTTTATTGAAATTTTGTACACATGTGTATTTGCGTTGGCAACACTTTTTTTTTTTTTTTTTTAATTTAAACTGATTGGACGCTCGTATGGGAGGGGCTCCCATACAAATTTTTTTTTAAAATTTATCCGATTTTCTTTAAATTTTAAACATAGATATATGTTTCTCTGATGGAAAAAACTTTTTGTAAAACCCTTAGGGGTGCTCATATGTATTTTTCGAGAATCAACCCGATTTTCTTCAAATTTTAAACACATATGTTTCTCCTATTAGAGAATTTAGATGGTAATACTCATTGAGAACAGTTTTTTAATTTTTGTAGTAAGTTGTATTGTATATTGAATGAATCTTATATATTCTTTTGATTAGACCACCCGTCTGATGTTGATAAGCTTCAATAGCATTTTTGAAGTAAACAGCAAGATATTTATTCACTAACTTGCAATTTGGAAAACGTTATACTTCTCCTCTTAAAATAAAAAACAAATAAATTGTGTTTTATTTTCTTAAGTTCATATTTATATGCGTTATTCGATACAGCAAGGTTTTGTAAAAAACTGGGAGTCGATAAAATAATATAGGACGTACAGAAAGTAACGTTATTTAAGATATACTTTGCCATCATAAATGCACCATCACCATTAAAAACTAAGACTTTTAATTACATTTACATTGTGCAAAAGAATATCAAATTTCAATTTATAAAATTATGAATTTAAAATTAATATAGAACATGTTAGCTAATAAAAGAAACATTTTTAAGTTAAGACGTTTAAAACGAGTAGGTATTGTGTGTAGTAGTTTGCTTTGATCTGAAACAAATTGACAACTCGCGTTGAATTAATTTTTTTTTGCCATTGGTTGTCCTTTTTTTTGTGATTGGTCAATGTTCATCCAGTTCTGAGCTATGTTAAAAGTTTCAAGTCTTTAAATCAATGGGAAGTTAGCTTAAAATCAATTACAAAATTCCACCCGCACAGAATTCCACAGACATACACGAAAGCGAGCTAATAGTTTTAAGAAACAAGGAGAAATATTGAACGGAGACAGTTCTATGCATGTAAATATTGTTTACATTATGATAGATACATTTACTACATGAAATAAACCATAATTTTTTATCTAAATAAATAAATTGTCGGACATAGCAAATATGCTACATACCTGTGATCAAACATTAGATCATGTATCCAATTCACAGAATAAAAAAATGGAAGTGTGGGCACAACACGACTTTCTTTTACGGACGGGGCCGGAATCATTAGTAAATGTATATTACATTTTTGTTTTGTTTTTTTAAATTTCTTTTGCTTAGTACTATACCTACTTTTTGAGTTATTTGCAAAAACCAGATAAACTGTCCATGTAAACTGTCACTTTCGGTTGGCACCTTACAGTTTATGTAAAAAGCTTAAATATGAATATTCATCCCCATAATTTCAGCCGTCTGAGCTGTAGAGTGGACACAGAAAGGCAGACAGAAATTTGTTTTTGCTCTTTCTGACTCAGGAGATACCTACGGTAATAAGTAAATCTGCAAAACTCCCGAGTTCGAAAAATTCCATGACTATACTATAGTTCCTTTTAGTAATAGAAAGTAAAATACGTAATTCATAATTAGGTACTGTACGTATTTGATACTGAGATGTGGCAACTCTACATTTGTTTACGTATGATGGGAAGGGATGGGAAGGGAAGGGAATCTCTAATAGGAGATGAGTATTTGTTAAAATTTGAAGAAAATCGGGTTAACTTTTAAAAAAATTTACATGGACACCACACGGGTCTCAGAGCCCTATCACTCCAACAAATTTACAAAAAATGTTGTCCATCGGAGATACACAGGTGTATAGAATTTGAAGAAATTTTTTGAAAAAAAATTTATGGGACCCAACGAACCCGGGGCCCGGGGTCTACAAAATTGTTACAAAAAGTGTTGTCTATCGGAGATACACGCGTATATAAAATTTGAGGAAAATCGAGTAAAATTTTGTAAAATATTTGTATTTCAGCCCCCCGACCGTGTGGCCCGAGGGGCCTTTAATAGAAAATGTTGTCTCCGGAAATACACATCTGTGCAAAATTTCAATAAAATCGGGCTTTGGGAAGTGGGTTAAAAATTGATCGCAAGATTCCATGACAGACGACCGACGAACGAAAGACGTCCGACATCCGTGCCACGGGCAAGTGAAGTTAATATAGATATAGATATAAATAAAAATAACCTGTTTCGGCTCTGACTAACTCACAGATAATTTTGATGAGCGATTTTGACCGAGGCATGAGGCTTGAGTTGTTGTATACGTACGAGGGGTATTGCCATACAATTTCATTGTTGTGTGATGTGTTTTTTTTCTGCTTTATTTTCGATATCGAAGTGCAGCATGTACCACAAAATCGTCGCTGCAAACGAACTGGTTCTCTCATGTCAAAAAAAGATAAGTCGCGCTTTCGTCACTAGCCATACTAATCCACACAATTTACTCCTACAATCGAATTCCGGTTATTTTTGCCTCATACCTCTGATGTATTATTCCTTATTAGGCTACCCTTAAAAAAACCCCACTTTAAAATGTCGACCATCAAAAAAGGGACCTTCGAAAAGATCAACTATTTGTTGGGTCTTTTTGTTATCGCGTGCATTTTTGATCGTGCGCCTTTTCGATTATCGACATTTTAAAGTCGCTTTTTTAAAAAGGGTACCCTTATAAAGAATGCATCAGAGGTATCTACGAGGCAAAAGTAGCCGGAACTGACGTTTGGGAAAATGGAAATTCCCAGCGAACAGCTTCTTTTTTACATGGGACATCGCCATATACATAAGCCACACTTCAATTAACAGACTGTCCTTGCCCCTTTGGAACAACAACAGCGTCTGTTAGCTTTGTGTGTGCATAACTATACCAATTACAGAAAAATAAAATGCATTTGGTTATAAAAATTGGAAATCAACTGTGTACATAGTTATGTATCTATGTGTGTGGAGAATGTGTTTACGAAAAAAACGGCATGAGCTTTAGCTGCATAACCCTACACGACACATTCTATCAAATCATCATCATCATCATTATCACTTTCGATTTTAGTAAAAACTCACTGCCGCCGCCAATTATTTACACCAACTTAGCGACCGATACAAAAATAAAACAAAAAACCACAACAACAAATGCATAGCAAATTTTTCTGTAGCCACAACAATGTAAGCGATGCGACGCACTTGGCGGCTAGGCAGGTAGATTTTTACAAACGGCACACGAACCCTTTCGTCCAGCCAAAGAATTCTGCGCGTTCCAAACTATCATAGTATGGATTGTCTTTGGTTAGATTCCCATTCCAATTAGTGCCAATGTCAATGAGAGGCATGATTGTGTGCTTCGTAGCTTCGATCGAGTTCAGTATTCAGTTTATTTTTTTCAATTCCTAGAATTCTGTCACGTCTCAACGGCTGCAATCGAAGCAATTTATTTCATGTTAACTTATGCCTGCATATGTATCTTTGTATAGGTGCTGCGCTTCGATAGTCAGCAAAGTCAGCAAACTCAATTCAAACGAAAAATAAAATCAAAAATAAATGCAAATATGCATTTTTGGCTCTCCGCTCCAAAACCTTCTCAACAGAAATCCCAACTGTTACGGCGATACACAGATACATGCTCAGAAAAATCCCAAATGTGTATCAATACAATAAACGAAAGAGCAAAATCCATAAAAAAAATTTTCTGTTCCCCACTGCACATCGTACGTTTCTCGCTACTTGCGATTGCTTATTTTTTGTCCACTGTATTCACATCCCACATACACAGACGCGTTTGGAATTGGTTTACAGCATTAGTATGCGTACAGTTGGGCTTTCTAAAGAGGTTTTGTTGTTGACCACCGATACCTATACATGCATGCCAAATGTAAAGCTTGGTGTGGTTTGGCTTTGCTTGTTTTGTCGATGATCGATTGAGTTAAGTCATTCGCATTGTGGATACGCAGCAATTGAGTGGTGTGGTGTAGAAGACGCTCTGGGTGTGAATTTGGCAGCAGTGAAGATTACTGCATAGAACAGAGGATATAACCGCACGGACGGACAACGGAATAATTGTACGTATAGATCACGTGGGATATGGTGGAGGAGTAGAAGGCGGTGACTGATCCTTGCAAATCGTTCCTTAATATCTTTTTTTTTTCTTTTTCCTTTTATGCTCGCCTGCATATAGATGGGAGGTTGCTGCGCATCCAGACAATTACGGGTACCATCGGCACGCGCCAAAGTCGAATACAGAGCGGAGCCGATGCGTTATATTAATGTGATGCGTCGGTGCAGGCAATTGCGGCGTCGTTTCTTGCCGCGACCATTTCTCAGCTGCAATTCCTTGGAGACGATCTTTGAACAGGATGAGGAGAATGACACGGCATTTCAAAGCCCGAACTTCTATCCGCACAACAGTGCTCAGCCGGTCATGATGATGCATCGGCGACGACACCGACGCAACAGGCATTCACTGTATCGGCCAACAATGAAGCGATATCGACCTCTATGCGACTACAATTGTCATTTGCAGCATCCGCTGCCATTGCGGAAGAAAAAACAAAACAAAAACAAAAAACAACAACAGCAGCGCAATCATCACTTGCCAATGCCATTACCGCATGATATGCGGCCAAAGCACAGGAAGCAACAGGATGCAGGATCTATTATTACTCGAATACAATGCGTTTTGCAGTTCTTTAGACTGTCGCATTGAGAGTGGCTACAAATAGAGGGAGGCAGACAAGGATAATCAATTAATGTAATCATACACAAATACATATATATCTGTCAATATGTGTATTATGACAACAAGACAATATATGACAACAATAAAGTTACGTTAAAAACAATTCATTTTGTGTCGTCTCTTATTTCATATAGCGAACAGCCGAACAAATGTGATATTAACAACCAAAACGATTAGCTTAAAATAACAGAATTATTTTATTACAAAAAAAGCACAAATCACCAATTCCGTAGGTATCTAATTCAAGAAGGGTTTTAAAAGAACAAACTATTCAGTGTGCCTAAATAGGGTGCTTCGCGTGACAACCGATGGGTTGTGAGTATAAAATTAAAATAAACATCAATTTATTAATATAAATAGGTAATATACAGCAGTGTGGCTCCGTTATTTGTCAACTATAATTTGGGAAGTGGTTCTTGGTTCTATTCTCAGCAAAAAATCGTTCTACAGTATGCAATAAGTTTTCTGGGAAAGGTTGCTGATAATAAAGATAGCGGATCAAAGTTTGACACTTGACACTTTATTGAGAATTTTGCGATGAAATATTTCGTGTCGTGTACATCAGTTAGTTACGCAGCTGAAGCAAAGACCTTGAATATCCATACTAATATTAGTGCGAGCCCGAAGGGCGAAGCTTATATTCAGAGGACATGACAAATTGTCAGCGAACGTGTGTACATTTGTACGGATGTACGGATGTACGTTTATACGTTTGTCGTGTCGTATATCTAGGCTTCTACCATTCAAAATATGATGGGGCATTCTTTTTAAAACAATTGGTTAGCGCTTGGCTTGCGATTGCGTAATTTTTTCATTCATATGGATGTACGTTTGTCGTGTCGTATATCTCGGCTTCTACCAGTCAATATATGATGGGACTTCTTTTTCAACAATTAGTTAGCGCTTGCTTGCGTAATTTTTTCGTTCTTGTGGGGTTACTACCCCTGAGAAAACTGAAAAAAAAATACTCAATCTACGCATCGTTGTCGATTTATTTTAAGCCTGAACGGTTGCAAAGTAAAATGTAGTTTTTTCAGTCTATTTCATAAATCGCTGAAATAACATTTTACCTTGCATACTATTAACTATGTATTATTGTTTTTTTTTTTAATTTCTTTTGCTAAATGCTATACGTTTTGAGTAATTTGCAAAAACCCGATAAACTGTCCATGTAAACTGTGACTTTCGGTTGTCAGATTTCCGTCAAAATCTACTGACACCTCATAATTTATGTGTAAAAAGCTTAAATATAAATTTTCATCCCCATAAGTTCAGCCGTTTGGGCTGACAGACCGACAGACAGACAGACAGAGATTTTGTTATTTTGCTTTTTATGACTTAGAAGATACGGTAATAAGTAAATTGGCAAAACCCCCGGATTACGAAATTTTTATGACTACTATACATACCTACATCCGGCGAATATATAGTAAAGCGATTAATGGAATTTTCATCATCTACCATGGACGGTATTTTCATTATCCTTCATACGGCACCAATTAACTCCAACATCTCCTTCAAACCACTGAAAAAAACGAATTTTTAAAAATAAAACTCAAAATTTTGGAAGCTCGTATCTCATGAAGGCACATCTCCCGCAAACAAGATGGCGGTTTTCGTGGTCTGCTCAGTCTGCTCTGTTTAGTCGTAGCTTCGTAGTTTCGTATATTGAATTGGTTTAATTCCAATAAGTTCCGATGGCAGTTAGGTGCATGATGGGGTGTGTGTTATGTGGCATATGTAAAACCTATTCTATGTGCAGTGATTCTGGAAACAATCGAATTCAAATGGGATTTTCCATCTACACTTCTCTCATTGGGCATCGTGGGCAGTGGAACTCGTTTAGGAAGAAAATACCATTTGTGTTCTGTGGCTGCATTCACGCTCTCTCTCTCTATACCAACCCCTATTCAACAAACTAAAGTACATTTGCATTGGAGGAACAGATAAGCGAATCTGTTAGCATTCGAACCACCTTGTGTAAACTCAAAGATTGTTTATGAATAAAAGAGGTGACTGAATGTATTCTGCCAACCTCCTACTTCCCGCTTAGATGAGCATTTACATTTGACGATGCGTTGTTTGTCACTTCCCACGAAAATTAAACCACATAAATTAGACCTGTACCTTATTCTTCTTCCGAAATTAAAAACTCAACAGACAAGAACAAACAATAACACTTTTAGAACGCCATACACAATAATTGTGGGATTTAATTAAAACTCGATTAAATGCAAGCGTAACGAAGAGAGTTTAATAGATAGTTTTGCTGTTAAGTATGAGTACATTTTACTAATGCTATGAATGCTTTTTCAATAAGTAAGCGCATGTAAATGTCTCTGATGTTTTTTTTTAAGGCGGCCAACTGCAAATGCCTGGCCATCTTATAACTATAACTGTTGTGGGGCTTTTCAAAAACCCTAACTACATTACAATGAAAGATGATTTCTTTAATTTATTTAATTTAATGCTTCTTCTAATAAAATTTTAATATTAAACACATCCCTTGCAACAGCATTTATTTTAATTATCTACGGAGATACCATCAGGAGCTTAGAAATCAACAGATAGCACAGCTAGACGGCAAAATACAACAGATAACAGGTGTAAATTCACAGCGCACATAACACGATTAGGTCAATAAAGAGATGAGAACTTGACTAATGCTCTTATCAGTGCTACGTTATTTACGTACAAAGATGCCAATAGTGGCATGCGTTTCGATTGTTTTTCGGGATACATATTTATGTTCATGATGTTACGCTACCTTATTGACACTACTGTTATGTTGTTGCCATTTGTTTTCATTTCACTCCATTGCTGTTCATATTCGAAGGGTGAGAGGAAGGACATTGACGCAACTGCATTGGGCTTTGCGCAATAGAAGCCAAAATGCTGTGGTGAATATTGAATATTCAAACAGCAGATTTGGAACACTTTGTGTTTTTGTTGTTGGTGTCCACGGATTTCGATTTCCCTCTACACCTCAGCCTTCAACGGCACCAACAACAGAAATATATATGATGCCTTTGGCAGTAGAATAAATTCTGGGAACACACCAGCTATTGTGGTCAGACAGTAAAGCAGTAGCAGCAGAAGTAACTGTAGAACAATGAAGACGCAAAAAGACCAAAGACGATTATCACTTCTGATCAGACCAGTCACTCAGCTGTTAGTTTTCAGCCGAGTACAGGTTCATATGAGTGATAATTGAATTGTCCATCAGTTCTGTAACATTCTCGTCTGTTCTTTTTGATCTTTATTCGTTTCGAAGGCAATGATGTATTTATCGTGTGTGTATGGTTGTGTATATGTTTGGCTAGCAACAGAGAAAATATTAGGATATCAGAGGCGTATTGCCAGAAACGCTTTTCCCCTTTAAATTGACAATCCATATAAACTTTTCTTTACAAAAGGGTTGACCTTTTATTTTTGTTAAAACATAAATCATCGAATAATGTTAAACTGAAATAAATAACCAAAATATAAAGTCAAATTAGTTAAGTGTGCCAGGAGTTTTAAAAATCGATAATTCTTTCTAATAAAAGAAAGATGTAATTGAAAGCCACTCAATTGTTATCAGGAAAGCAGATCAATTAAGTCGGCGTAGCACTTTTCAATTGCATTATACAGGGTGTCCCCTTATTCGTGCACAATAATTTGAGAAATGATTCTTAGGTATATTCTAAGAAAACAGTAAGGCTCTATCTCTAATGTTGACATCATTTATCGGGGATTTAAGAAAAAGCTTACTTTGGTGTACCCTGACGCCTGTTCACGGAAATTGATTGCTCTGTTAGTATAAATGGTAGAAACTTCGTTTAGGACTTTATTTTTAGACCGAATACTAGCGAATAGTAACTGCGCTTAAATAAAGTTGATATCTTGTTGGAATCTTTAGATATCCAGCTTCAATGCCTGTTCCAGTTTTCTTGCCCCTGCTAATTTTTGAATTTGAGTTCACTTTTCTCTAGAAAATGCGTAATAAACATAACGTTCTACTATTTTTTTCTTATGAACGTAACAATAATAAACTTAAAAATCACCAACAAGTTAGCGGAAAAACCCATAGATTTTATGATACTTGGGAAAACCTGCAGCCTGTATCCTAACCAACGTCTTCCTAGTGAAGGAGTATTTGGAAATACTCCTCGAAGGCTTCGAAAAATGGGATCACTTTCATATACACGACCTAACGCGGGAGTTCCACAAGTAAGAAGAATTTCGGCTGATGAAATAATACTGTTACAGCTATTACAGCTGATCAATCAATCAGTTAGATTAGCTTTACAATTCAATGTTTCCAGACCTAAAAAGTTCTAATTAACTGCATGGAGAAAATCTTTATCAATACCATCGTACACCTTGAATTTTCTAACTGGTTGCTGAAGTGGAGCTTGGATGACAACGAGTTTATTAGCAGAACACTTTGGGTGGACGAATCCCAATTAACAAGAGATGGGATCACAAATTTTTAAAAATTTTCATACATGCGGAGAATCCACGCACAGAAGGAGATAGTCATCATTTCAATACAAATTCAGCGCCAATATGTGCGGGCGGGTTTAATAGGAAACAAGTTAATCGGCCCATTCAAACTACCATCCAGGCTTAATTCTATACAATCTATGTGGAGTTTTTGCGAAATGATTTATCAGAACTGTTAGACGACATTCCACTGATTAAACAAGCTTCATCATATTTCCAACAGGATGGTGCTCCAGCCCCCTATGGTCGAGAGTTTAAGAATTTGCTAGATGAAGAGTACGGTAATCGTTGGATAGGAAGAAATGGACCACTACCCAGGCAAGCAACATCTCCTGACGTTACAGTATTGGATTATTTTGTATGAGAGTCTTTTGAGGGTATTTTTGGGGTCTTTTGTGGGTTTTTTTGGGTCTTTGGAAAGTATTTTTGGGAATCTTTTGATTGAGGGTCTTTTAGGGGTATTTTGGAAATCTTTAACGAGTTTTATTGATGGTTTTAGGGGTCTTATAGGGTTTCTTAGGGGTCTTTTAAGGTCACTTTTGTGGTCTTTTGGGGGTATTTTGGGTAGTTTTTCGAAGACCCTTTGAGGGTCTTTTGAAGAGTCTTTTGAGCGTTTTCGTTGGTCTTTTCGGAAGTCTTTTTAGGGTCTTTTGTGTGTGTTTTGAGGGTCTTTTGGATGTCGTTTGAGGTCTTTTGGGGGTCTTTTTATTATTCGTTTGAGGGTTTTAGAGGTTCTTTTGATGGTCTTTTGGGATCTTTTATGGGTCTATAGAGGGTATTTTGCCACACAACATCAAGAAGTTCACTTACACTTGTGTATCTCCGGTGGGCGCCGTGGCTCAGTGGAAATGATCAGGGCTGCTTCGCAGGGGGTTCGTGGTTCGAATCCCAGTAACACCAAAAGTATTTTTCACGGTGTCCCACCTCTCGCGAATGGGTGACAAACGTTCCGAGAGTAATAACTTGTCACGGAAAGCTTCTCAATTCGCCGTTCGGATCCGGCCTTAAATTGTAGGTCCCTTCCATTTGTGTGCAAAAATATACATGGTCAACACAAATGGTTGCGAGAAGTTAGGCCTTGGACCGCAATGGTCTGTCGCGGCGAATATTATTATTATTATATCTCCGGTGACAGCAGTTTTGTTTTTGTAAACATTTTGATGTAAAGAGGCTCTAATATTAATTTTTTCCAAATTAACCCGGTTCAAACTTTGCTCACATATGTATCTCCTATTGGAAAATTTACATAAAAAATTTTAAATATTTATGGGTTGTTTTTATTTTAATAGCTAACTAGCTGAAACTTGTATTTTTTTTTAATTTGCTTGTAAAACCTCCTTTAGTAAAACAATTATCTGCTGTACCTGATGGATAAGTGAGAAACCGGGTAACTGGAATACCTCTATAAGTGAGACTCAACTAATGGCCCAAGAGATTCCACCTAACTTGGTTCGACTGTATACAAAGTTTCCTTTAATGTATCCATCATCACTCTGATAGCAGCCGATAGAAAAGAACTTGGTCAGATAGATATCCGCGGACAGAATTCATCTCCAATCAGATGACGAAGTTAAAAGACAAAAAATTGTCTTTCCCTTCCGCTTTATTGACTTCGTGATTTCGTTTTTCGCACTCATGACAATCTGATGCAACACACAACCCATGCGTTTTTATTTTTGCTTAACAACAAAAAACACGTCTGTTTGTCTGTCGCAGATTGCCATGAGCGTGCAAAACGAAATCACTGATTAATGCGAAAAACAACAACAAATGCACTGGCAAACAAACTGGCGCGCTTTGCAAAAATAATATTCGCTATATCCAGTATTGACACTATTAATGACCGTGTAATATGCCCTAAATACATTCCGATAATTCTCATCTCCTCATGCAGGTGGTTCACCTTTCAACATTTTCCTTCAGTCCGTTTCCCAAAAATATACACACAACCAACATACATTCCATCATTGCTTCCTAATCTGAATAGAACTTCTTGGCAACAAAACAAATATCCGTCAAAGATCGGTCAACTGTTCGTTTCTAACACACGCTCTATGATGGGTATCTGTGGTTTCAATATTCAATGGCCGCTCTGCTGCGCGAGCCGCAATCGCGGTGGTGGGTGAATGTCCCCTATGTCAGTACATTGGAATTCTTGGAAATGGGCTTTGTTTTCTGTGAAATCAGGTTCGGAGTCATTCGTTAGAAAATTTTGACGTCAGTGGTTTTGTGTTGTGTTTATTAACGGATTATTTAACGAACAACTTGCAAAAAAAAGAAGAAGAATTACATAACAAAAAAAAAAGTGAAGTTCATGTGGGTTTGTTTATGTAGAAATATATAAATTAATTAATACTATTATTAACTTATATTATTATTATTGAATATGTTCGGTTGATAATGAGTTACAAAGAATTTAGAGATACAACATGACTTGCGGCTTATTAGTAATAACTTCTTTATTCGATGGTTTCTCTATATTAACTTCGCGTGCACGTGGCTTGCTGGCTGGGTGGCTGATCAAAAGCTAGTGTCCTAAACTTTTCGACGATTGAACTATGTAATCTTTCTACGTCCGCGTTACCTGTGTGACAGTGTGACTGTTAGTTTTCGTTAAATGCAGTTCGATTCCTTCTGATGTCGTCAGAAATTCGATGTCAGAAATTCTTTAATTTGTAATGCCTTGAATTCATTGTCCGCTATACTATCTTTTAAGGTTTTCCTACTTTGGCAAAATGATCTTCGAGTTGTTCGATTATCTATCGTTCAGATAGTAGGTATGCTGCCCCGAATTTCGAGAATTTATCAATCACAATTAAAAAGGATTATCTTCTAATAACGTATGTGTCGATGTGAATGTTTTGGTTTATATCCGTAGGAGTTTCTGGTGTGTCTAAATTTTGGTTTTATAGTTTTTCGATCGTATTTTACCCCTTGGCATATTTCGCATTGATTAATTTCGATCTGTATGGTTTCCAAAAGCTTTGGGTAGTAAATCCTGATTTTTACTTGATTGTAAGTTTCCTGAATTCCTGAATGTAAGCTTTCTCTTATATGGTACAAAGATATTTGCTCTATTTCCTCTACTTCTGTTTCAATGCATTGCATCAGAGAGCAGTGAGCAGAGAGTATAGAGAATTTGTGTTTTGTACAATATTACGAGCAGTGCTGTCGTTTCAAAATTTTTCGAAGTAGCACTTTTAAAGTTTTAGGGGAGTATTTCAGGTCAAAAAGGAGTACATATAAATTAAAAACGTTACATGTTGTTTTACAGTGTTTTGTAATTAAAAGCAATATTTTATTATTAAGCTGTTTCACCTTCCAGTAATATACATAGAAAATTTCATAAAAATCGGTTGGTAAACGTTAGTTTCTATAAATAACAACCGCACAAAATTTAATTTTTATTTATATAGATAGATTATGTTATGCTAAGTTTATCTGTATATGAAATAATTCTACATTACTGTCTTGATTAGATTGTTTGGTGAGGTTGTGATTATGTGGTGAATTTTGGGAGGTTGGGCTCGTTGGCGTACAGGAACATTAACAATTTTAACGCAATATTCTTTGAAAAATTTAAATTTACACTATAATTGTTACAGAACTATAAACTTTTTAATTTAAAATTAATATGCGCAATTGCCAAATAATAAAATAAATATGCAGTCCTTTTGAAAAACAATTCAATCACATAAACCTATAGCTATTTCCAAAAACTGTAAACTTTTGTTACGAACCAAACCAAAAAAGGGTACTTTTTTTTGTGTGTGTGTCTCGTGTAGTTCAGTCTGGATTTATTTTTACGTTTTAACTTGTCATTCCCTACCATTCAGCAACACAGCTTCGATAACGTTTACAGATTATCCAAATTTGTTATCAAAGTTAGCTTTTGATTGCGAAAACTCTACGTAGGTAATCATTCTCAGCGATGAAGTCTATTTCTGGCTCAAGGGCTTCTTTAAAAAGCAAAGGTGTTGCATTTGAACAAATCAGCAACCTTAAGCCATTCAAGAAACGCAATTAAAGGTTGTTTTCACTAAGGACATAACATAAGCGTTTGCAGAGAGCAATAGGAGAAGTTTCGGCGCTTCGAATGATTAAGAGGCTTCAGTTCTAGGGTTCTAGGGTCTAGGCCAAGATAATAATAATAAATATTCGGTGCAACAGACCATTGCGGTCCAAGGCCTTGCTTCTCGCAGCCATTTATGCTGAGCATGTATATTTTTTGGCACACAAATGGCGGGGACATACAATTTAATGCCGGATCCGAACGGTGAATTGAAAAGCTTTTCGTGACAAGTTATTACTTTTGGTGTTACTGGGATTCAAAACACAAACCTCCTGCTCATAAGTCCATGCTCTTATCCACTGAGCCACACGGCACCCATCAAGATACGTAAAATTCGCCAAAATGTGGAATCAGATATTCCCAATTCCTGTGATCGATTTGGCACATTTTGAACTGAAGCACTTTGGCTGCAATATTTGTGGTACTTCGACCGATGCGTTGCGTTGACACTCGAATTTATCCACTATAGCACGAGCAGTTTGTTTGGTGAGACGATTATTACGACCGAAATTTGCAGTAGGTGCTCTTAAAGTTGCGACAACCGATTCAGAATTTCGGTAGTAATTTTTAGTAATTTCCAAACGTTGCTTTGTCGTGAACTTCAAAACAATGAAGGTGTAAACCATGACTGACATTTTGACATTGGCAGATCATAAAAAAATTTAAGGTTGGCATTCGCATTAAAATACAAAATTGTTATGTCCCTATTGAAAAATATGTCCGCCATTCATCCATTCCATCCATTTTGGAGGCGTCATTGGTTCATATTTATTATTAAACTAAAATAACCAAATGCTTTAGCAAATTCTCGATTTCCTGATGGTAGATATTCTTCCTTATTTAAATGTTGTTACGATAACCGGTTTAATATATCAGAAGGTATTACTTGTATAGTGTACGCAACATTCTGACGTTCAGTCGCTAGCTTACATTCGTCATCGAACCAGTCGTTTCGATCTCTACTCTAAGACTACTGCCTAAGATGGAGGCAGCAGTACCTACTAATGATAGTATTCTTACGGCGTGTCCATTTCTCTTCTACGCCCGGCATCTCAGCCCCAAGACTTACTCTTCCTGCATTTAGGGCGAGTCCTATCGCTTCACCGTAGTTGTTTCTGGTCTCTTCGTTGCGAAGGGCATCAGCCGTTTTGATTCGAATCTGATTCGCGGATGCTGTCTTTCTTGATGATGCAATCCGCGCTCGGAGCACCATATCAACAAGATAGTGGTCCGAGTCGACGTTGGTGGTACCTCGGTACGTTCGTACCGTCATCAGATTCGGATTGTGGCGGCGGCGGTCTTCCAACATGTGGTCTATCTGGTTGCGAGTTGCTCCTCCAGGTGGCTTTGTGGGATATTTTTACGCGCAAACCTTGTACTCGCAACGACTAAATTATTGCTTGCTGCCATCCCTATCACTCCATTGTCCATTGTCATTAGTGTTCTCGTGTAAGCTACGGTGGCCAATGTACTGCCTGAATATACTGGCTCCCTACCTATTTTGGCATTCATGTCCCCCAGAATGATTTTTACGTCATACTGAGGACAGGCATGGACTGATTCAAAGCATTCTTCTTTTTCATCATCTGGGGAATCCTCTGTAGGTGCGTGCGTGCGTTTATGAGGCATATGTTTTTAAATCTGCATAACCGTTCATTCACTCCTTTAAAATCGATAACGGTGAGTTTCATTCTTTTGCTGACTAGAAACCCCACCCCACATGATGATGTCTTGCATGACAGCAGTAATTCTGATTTTTGTGAGACACCATTCCCCGTTCATTGGATCTGATGCTGAATTGCTGTTATGTCAGCATTATATTTGGTCATCAGGGTATCGGTTAGCTGTTGTACAGTTCGAGCTCTATACAGTGAGCGTTCCATGAGAAAATTATTGTATCGTTTAGCCCATTTCGTTGCCGTGGTCGTCGTCGTCGTTCATCAGTGTATCCGATTTAGGGTTCCGTTATATGGTTTTTTACGGGCGAGGTTATTGGCCTCGCGCCAACCGGCGCCAGCCACCACGTGGAGGTTTGATCGCACTTTCACCAGTCAGAGATTCTGAAGCATTCTGTGTAATTCGCCCGCCTTACTCTGCTGATGGCTGACCGTCCGTGTTTCTATTACCGACCGAAATTTACAAAATTCACAACTGAGAGTATCAACAAGAAAAATTTAAATTGATTTCGATGCATTAACCAGAAAAAAGATGAAAAGTAAATTTATATTATTTTTTTTAATTTCTGTATTTTAAATTTTGTGTAACTTAAGACATATATTTGTTTGCTTGCTTCTCTTGTTTGTTTGGCGAATTTCGAAATCAACTCTCTCATGTTTTTCAGGTCCCAAAGGCCTACCTTGAGGTCAATATCAATTCTAACAATACCTACATACCTACCTAAAAATGACTCTCGAGGAAGCCCCTCCCAGAGAGAATGTCGAGGATGCCGATGCAGAGGAAGAGCCATTGCTTCTATTCGTCGAGGAAGAAGAGGTCGTAATTCTTACGGAGGAGGATGAATCCGCCATCCAACGAGTAAGCCGATATTAAATATATGTAGGTACGTGAAATGTTTTTAACTTTATTTTCTTTTTAGATCAGGGATAGATATAATGTGTCCTGGATGATGGCGCAGGCGTCATATATAGATAATGATCGCGACGAGGATGAAGCCAATGACCTTGTAGCGTTAATTTCTCCTAATATGAACTAGCTAGCAGTTTCCAATTCAAAATCCATGACACTCCTACTATGTATATGCCAAAATTTCATTCCTCATATAGGGATTATATATTTATTTTATTTAAGAATTTTTACAATTTAATCCATTGTTACATTGTTATGTTTACTTAGCTTGCTGTTTTGTTCAGCCTATGAATTTTTATCGTTTGTTTTTAAGTTAACCTGACTTTGTTTATTTGTTACTTAACATTGGTGCAATTTCTTTTTAAAGTTTTTGAAGGAAACTATATATTATTTATGCATTATATATATATATATATATATATATATATAATATATATATATTTATACAAAATTGTTTTGTTTTTATGTTACGCACGAATCCTTTTTTCTGAAAAATGAAATAAAACCAGAGTTGAAAAAAACCGCGTTTGTTTTTTAATACCCTGTGGCACGCTATAATCTGAAATGACAGGTTTTTTTTTCTTTTACATAGTTACAGGAAGTAGGTATAGTAATCACGACTATTTTCGAACTCGGGATTTTTGCAGATTTACCCATTACCCATTATATCCTGAGTCAGAAAAAGCGAAAATAAAAAAATCTCTGTCTGTCTGTGTCCACTCTACAGCCCAGACGGCTGAACTTATCGGGATGATAATTCATACTTAAGCTTTTTGCATAAATTGTGAGGAGCGAGATGATTTTGACGGAAATCTGACAAACGGAAGTGACAGTTTACTTAGACAGTTTTTCGAGTTTTTGCAAATAGCTCAAAAAGTATGGCACTTAGGAGAAATTGGTTAGATGTAAAAAAAATAAAAAAATTTCGATTTCGGCAACACTGGCTCAAAAAAGTTAACAGAGAGTGTTGGCATCGAAGAAACAAACTGAATCTCTAAATATTATTCTCAAAGAATTGGCGATCACTCTCCCTCTCTTAATACGAAACACACAAAAAACTACCAAATTCGAGTTTCAGCCAAAATCTTCTTTATAGAGACTACATGTTTATTGCTATTGCTCTATATCGATATATCAGCTCTCATGCGCACAAACGATCTACTGCTGCATCTTGGGTGATGCAAGCACACACGTTTTTTTTAAGCGGCGACGTTGTGGCGGTAACGTAATTGCGCAGAATTCTTTTGCCCGACAAAAGGGTTCGTGTACCGTCTGCAAAAATATACCTGCCTCGTCGCCAAGTGCGTCGAATCGCATTCATTGTTGTTGCTACCGCTTGTGGTTGCTCGATAATAACAGAAATATTTGCTATCGTTTACTTTTTTTCATTAAACGGAACCGTGGTAATTATGAAAATTTTCGTACTCGGGATTTTTTCAGATTTACCAATTACTGTAGATATCTCCTTAATAAGAAAAAGCGAAAAAAAATCTCTGTCTGTCTATGTCCACTCTACTCGCCCAGACGGCTTAATTGATGTAATGAAAATTCATACTTAGGCTTTTTACATAAATGTAGTGGTCCCAGTTGATTTTGGCGGAAATCGGCCAACCAGAAGTGGCACATTATCAGGAATTCCCTACATTTGTCTGAACGAATGCGTCGTGTACTGTATAAAAAAAGTTATATTCTGGGAAGTTGAGAGCAATCAGACAGCATTTTTCGTGCCTTGATCTGACAGTTTGATGTATTTTTCATTCATTTATTTCATTTGTGATGTGGTTCCCGTAGCCATACCATTTTCTGGGACACATTAGAGCCGTGATGTGGTTCCCGTAGCCATACCATTTTCTGGGACACATTAGAGTCGTTTCTTACAAACTTTATGCTCGCACATTTGACTCCCATACTTAGGCAAATGTTGCAATTTGGAGGGATGATTTGTTTAGAGAAACAAGTGGGAACCAAAAAATCAAAAAAATGCCCACAGTTCCAGACAAGAAATTCCTCTCATAATTCAACATTTTTTGTTTTTGATAAAAAATAATTATAACAGAACTCTCTGAATATTAAACGTAGTAGGTTTCTATATCAAAAACCAATTTTATTTCTCTCAAAAAAGGCATCAGCAGCAAATTGGACAACATACCTCCTCAAATGTGTATTTTTGGTATTATGATAGGGATGAAAGGCAAAAACCTACCCACCGCCACTATCCACCAATCACATGAGAGTAAAGCCACCGAGTCGGAAGAAGGTCACCACAAAAGAATCCTCCAAACCGACCGGCATATATCCACACAAGAAGTTGCCCTTTGTGTAACTGCCACATGCTGTCTCATCTCCGGCGTATATATCCCTTATTTCATGCACAGTGCTTAGATACAAGTAGGTAGGTAGGTAGGTAGGTACTTGTGTGTTGCTTGCTCTGTCCTATATACCCCAAAACACTCTCTAAAGGCCAACTCAGGCATTCTATTGCTGTGAATAAATGCAAAAATCGACTGTTTTGTGAGATGTGAATACGCTGCCGGAAAAATAAAGCAACACTCTGGCTGGTGGTAGTGAAATGAGTGAGAAACGTAAGTGTGGTAGTCAAACTAGAAAATTCCATATGCAGAGAAGGTTTTGTTCTTAGATCTTTGCTATCAGTATATCTGTGCTTCAAGAATACAGTCTATAGAGAGTGTTATGCCTATAGATACCTACCTTACTATTTCTGTTTCAGTTGACCGGATCCCTGGAGGCGTGTTAAAAGTACACACCAATACGCTCACGCCTTCCAAGCCATGACCGATTATCAAATCATACCTGACTTCCTGTAACTACCTGCCACACAAAATGAGCCGAAAAAATTACCTGTGTGTTTTGTTTTGTTTTAAATCAGTTCCCCATCAACATACACACATACCATCAAATATCCCCATCGTTGCCTTTTCGGAAATAATTGGAGGTTGGAGCCCAACCTCTTAACCGTCAAAATGCTCTCAACTCTCTGTTTTCCCAACAGCCAGTATGTATGTGCTCTCTCAAATTACGAAGGCCCACAACCTTCTCTGTTTTCCTGATGCGCAGACGCATATTAAGAAAACGTCTCCTTATCAAAAGAGCAAAATCCAAATAAAATTTCTCCTTTTCTCACTACCGCACTTGCTAATTTATTCATAAACAACAGTTAGCGCTTATTACAAAACGTATTCGTTTATTTTGTCTACACTGTGTTCGAGTATCCATTACCCAATCAAAAGCTTCTGTGATAATTCACTCATTGGCTTTTTGGGAATTTATTATCCTTTCTGAGTAATTTTCTTTTATAACTGGGTTGGAGTCACGTAACACGATCACGAAAAGAGAGTTGAGAGTTTGACTCATGCTTTTCCATATGTACATATATACGTACCTACATGCCAATTGTGTCATGCGTTTCGATTATAAAGGGGTTTTCATGGATCATGTTGTTACGCTACCTTACTGACACTGCTGCTATGTTTTATTATTGCATTGCATTGTCGATCATATTCGAAGGGGGGTGAGGAAAGAAATTGACGCAACTGCATTGGCCTTTGCGCAATATCAGCGCAATAAGAAGCAAACGTGCTGTGGTGGTCATAGCGCAAATCAATCTCTTTTCCTTTGAACGCAGATTCAGTACATTTTGCGTTTTTGTTGTTGATTTGGATTTTCCTCTACACCTCATCGGCGACAACAACAGTAATATACAATAGTGCCTTTGGCAGTATAATAAAATCTGCGAAAACACCAGCTGTTGTGGTCAGACAGTAAAGCAGTAGCAGTAGCATCAGAACTAACTGTAGAATAACCGAAAAACGCAAAACGTCGAAAGACGATTCTCACTTCTGATCAGCACAGTAATCAGACACAGACACTATGCTATTAGTTCTCAGAAGTAGAGAGCCGAAGCCAATTACGACACAGCTACACTGCCGGGTTACTTGCTCCCAATTCCATTTCGTTTCGTAGGCAATGATGCATTATGGTGTGTGTGTGGCTGGTTGGCTCAAAACCTTCTCTATAGAAAGCCCAACTATAGAGAAGGTTTTGGTTGGCTCTATTGAATGACAAATATTCAACGATGAGTTAGTGCATCGAACATTGGTATATAATGAAAGAGAGTGTAAAGAAGTAGAAGACAGTCAACGATTAAAGCAAAAAAACTCAGCAAAGATTTTTTCTTTAAAATTTTGCTAACAATTCACCCATAACGTAAAAAAACTTAACGCGCAATATTGGCGGCAACTGAATATATAGTTACATATCTTATATATATAAATGATTTTCGGTAGTTCTTGCAACCAGTGCTGTCCTTCCAACATTTCCGAAGGGATCAATTTATGAAGTAACGAAAGTCAAAGAATATCAAATTATGTTTGTTTCCTTTTATGTAATTAACTAGCTCAGGCATTCTTAAGCTTTTTTTCTTGTGACTCACGTTTTCAGTTGAAGCATTTTGGCGACCCCACTAGTTTTATACATGCAAATAAAATAGAACATTTAACAAAAAGTGAAAAGATCGAGAAACGTAATTTGTGGCAGCGAAACGCTGAACAATTCCGTATGCATGGCTTTTGCTCTTAACTTAATCACCAATACATAAATATCTCGTTAGGATCTGTGCTTCAAGAAAACAGTTGAGATTTCTATAGAGAAGATTTTGCTACAGTTAGGCTTACTAAAGACATGGTTTTGCTCTTCGTGGTTTCGATCGAGTTCAGTATTCAGTTTATTTTTTGAATTCCTAGAATTCTGTCTCGTCTCAACGGCTGCAATCGAAGCAATTTGTTTCGTGTAAGTTTATTTAGATTACCGTGCCTGCATGTATCTATGCCCGTCGATAGTCAGCAAAATCAGCAAAATCAAATCAAACGAAAAATAATATCTAAAATAAATGCAAATATTTGGACTAAATGCAGGTATTGTTCAGATGTTGTTCAGACAGAAATCTTATTCTTTGCGACATTTGGAGCAAACAATTATTAAGAATGTCAATTGTTAGGAAATTATGATATTAAATTGTTATCTTGAGTTTTTTTTTTGAAAGGAAGAAAGGGGTTTGCTGTACATAACTCCCCCACCATTCGATTGAGGCTACGACGAAAATATTTCTAGGACAGTAGTTTTTGAACAGAGATATTTATTTTTTATTAAAAGGGCAAAAACTTAGAAATAAAATTCTTATAATAAGCAAAGAGTTTATATTTAAAGTGCATTTTAAATTTTCAATATTAATTTCATTTTAACTTCCCAAGGTCCGATTTTATTGAAACTTTGTGCACATGTGTATTTCAGGTGACAACACTTTTTTTCCGTTTTTCTTTAAATTATAAACACATATGTATCTCCGATGGACAAAACTTTTTATTAAGTTTTTGGTGTGATCGGGTCCTATTGCCCAAAGGGGGCCTACATTTTTTTTAAAATTACTCAGATCTTCTTCAAATTTAAGACCTCTGTATCTTTTTAAAAAATGTTTATAAAATGTTTAGTGAGATCGGGCCCTGAGACCCGAGTGGTGCCCATATAATTTTTTTAAAAAAAGCTCGATTTTCTTCAAATTTTAAATACATTTGTAAATCCGATGGACCAAACTTTTTTTTTTAAAGTAAAGTTTTGGAGTAAACGGGCCCTGAGGCTCTAGGGGTCTCCATAAGATAGTAAAGCGAGCTTCTCAACTCGCCATATGGATAATTATAATTCAGCCTAAAGACTGAATTATCTTAAAAGGATTTTACTTTTAAAAAAAAAACATTTTTTTCTCCTAACATCTATGAATAAAAAAAAAACTCAAATAACACCATCGCAAGCTGAGCGCTTGACAATTGTTTTGAGTATTTAAAAAAAAATTACACGCGACGCGCAACACGTGACACGCGTCTAGTCACCGCAAGCCGCACATGTGACACGCGTCTAGTCACCGCAAGCCGCAAGTATGAAAAAAAAGGATTTAAAAAAAAGTCAAGTTTTAAAACAAGTACCTTTGTTTTTTTTTTTAAATTGACACGCGCCACACGCGACGCGTTACATGCGTCACGTCATGGCAAGCCAAGTTTTAAAAGAAGTATTTAAAAAAAAAAATTGCATGTGCCATACGCGACACGCGTCACGTCATCGCAAGCCGAGCGCTTACCAATTGTTTCAAAACAAGTCCCATTAAATCCTGACTGGTAAAAGTCGCGATATACAATCGGACAAACATACAAACCGAAAGACGTACGCTAGTAAAAATTTCTTGTCCTCTGCCTTCTTGCCTTCTTCACCCTTCGGGCTCTCAATCATACATATTTTTATCGCTCTTTAACGACTCTATTAGCGTCCTGCTATTTTGTGAATCCAATTCCAAATTCTCTTCACTCATAGGAGTTATTATGAAGGTGCTCTTATGTTAAATTGTGGAGGGCCTTTCTATCATCAAATTCCGGTTTTTTTGCCTCGTAGATGCCTCTGATGTATTCCTTATTAGGGTACTATATTTAAAAAAAAACGACTTAAAATATCGACGATCAATGACCTTCTAAAAGAGTTGGGTCTTTTTGTCGGTCGATTTTTTAAAGTAGCTTTTCTAAGAGGGTATACCCTCATAAGGAATACATCAGAGGTATCAACGAGGCAAAAATAACCGGAACTGAAGTTTGGGCAATTGGGCAAATCCCCAGCGAACAGCTTTTTTTTAAATGGGACATCTATATTCATAAACAGCAGCAGCATTTCACTTAAGAGACTCTTCCTGCCCCTTTGGAACAAGAACAGCGTCTGTTAAGTTAGTGTTTGCGTAACAGCACCAGTAACAGAAAAATAAAATCCATATAGATATCAAAATTGGGAATCAACTATGTACATATCTATGTAACATGTATGTGGGGAATGTGTGAATGTCATCATCATCATCATCTACGATTTTAGTGAAAACTCACTGCCGCCGCCAATGATTTACAGCTACCTTAAATATCTGAAAAGCGAATAGAAAACTTTCCGTGACAAAGTATTACTCTCGGACATTGGTCAGACATTCATGAGAAATACTTCAAAATTTTATTATGTTCCAGTTTATTAACAATGCTTTGCAAAACGACATTGATTTTATTGATGTATTTTAATGAGTCTTGACCAAATATACATAGCGGCCAAAGCAGCATTAATAAAAAGTAATAAAACTATTTCTAATACAGAATTAAAAAATAATTAAAAAAAAGGTCTCGCGTTTATTTAAATAAATATGCTTGTTTCGGTTAAGTTTTAAAGATAAGGTTTTAGTTGCATCGCCAGATCTTGATACCAACAACATTTGGGTTCCTTTGGTATCGTTGTTACAAGTGAGTTCGAAGCAGAGGTACTCGATGAGGAAATTATAAATCATTCATAAATCATTTAAATACTAATCTCTTCTACCTTTAAAGTATGAAAAATGGTTAAGATAAAGCAATGTTTCCTTATATTCGAAATTTGATAGGAACCTGAATTTATTTCCTTGATTCAATTGATGCTTTTGCACAAAATTTGCAATCATTATGTCTAACCACGATAGGGATGTATATTTTATGTATGTAGATATGTATATTAATTTTTTAATTAAAGTGTTTTGTTGAAATAAATATTTGAAAAAATTCGTATAGAAGGCATTAAGAAATATTTCATTCTTGAAGACTGAATTATATTTTTTATTTTTTCATATACATATGTAATTATTTTCAATTTGATTTTTGTTTAATTTTGTATGTATATATATATTTGTTATTTTTTGTTGAAATAAATGTTTAAAAAATTCCGATGTCTTTATTTTTGCAATACAATCATTTTGGACTTCTTTGACTTTTGTTGCTTTCGGATCGCCAAACATTTCAGAAATGATCCCTTCGAAAATATTGAAACGACAGCACTGCTCTGAAAATGTTCTCTCAATTATTAGCCAAACATATACACAACTACACAAACACACCATAATATTCATGGCCTTGAAAACGAATAGGAAGAAAAACGAATTGGAATCCAAGCAGACAAGAATGAACATGAACAGTTCTGACTGATGGTTATTTTCACTCACACTTAGCAGCATTCATATAAACTCGTAGTCGGCTCTCTACTACTGAGAACTTATAGCGTAGTGTCTGATGGCTGTGCTGATCAGAAGTGAGAATCGTCTTTCGACGTTTTGCGTTTTTCGGTTACTCTACAGTTACTTCTGCTGCTACTGCTACTTCTTTACTGTCTGACCACTACAGCTGGTGTTTTCGCAGAATTTACTATACTGCCAAAGGCACTATTGTATATTACTGTTGTTGTCACCGATGAGGTGTAGAGGAAAATCCAAATCAACAACAAAAACGCAAAATGTACCTAATCTGCGTTCAAAGGAAAATAGAACCATACATGCTATGACCACCACAGCATGTTTGCTTCTTATTGCGCTGATATTGCGCAAAGGCCAATGCAGTTGCGTAAATTTCTTTCCTTACCCCCCCCCCCCCCCCCCACCAACGAATATGATCGTCAACGCAATGAAATGATAAAACATATCAGCTGTGTCAGTAAGGTAGCGTACCAACATGAACTATGAAAACCCCAATATAATCAAAACGCATGCCACAATTGGCATGTAGGTACGTAAATATTTACATATGGAAAAGCATGAGTCAAGTTCTCAACTCTCAATTTTCCTGATCGTGCTACGTGCACCAACCCTGTTATAAAAGAAAATTACTCAGAAGAGAAAATTAATTCCCAGAAGGCCAATCCTCAATGAGTTATCACAGAAGCTTTTGATTGGGTAATGGATATACGAACACAGTGTAGACAAAATAAACGAACACGTTTTGTGATAAGCGCTAACTGTCGTTTATGAATAAATTAGCAAGTGCGGTAGTGAGAAAAGGAGAAATTTTATTTGGATTTTGCTCTTTTAATAAGGAGACGTTTTCCTAATACGCGTCTGCGCATCAGGAAAACAGAGAAGGTTGTGGGCCTTCGTAGTTTGAGAGAGCACATACATACTGGCTGTTGGGATAACAGAGAGTTTAGAGCATTTTGACGGTGAAGAGGTTGGGCTCCAACCTCCAATTATTTCCGATTAGGCAACGATGGGGATATGTGATGGTGTGTGTGTATGTTGATGGGGAACTGATTTAAAACAAAACAAAACACACAGGTAATTTTTTCGGATCATTTTGTGTGGCAGGTAGTTACAGGCAAAACCTTCTCTATAGAGAAGGTTTTGGTTACAGGAAGTCAGGTATGATTTGTTAATCGGTCATGGCTTGGAAGGCGTGAGCGTATTGGTGTGTACTTTTAACACGCCTCCAGGGATTAGTTCAACTGAAACAGAAATAGTAAGGTAGGTATCTATAGGCATAACACTCTCTATAGACTGTATTCTTGAAGCACAGATATACTGATAGCAAAGATCTAAGAACAAAACCTTCTCTGCATATGGAATTTTCTTGTTTGACTACCACACATACGTTTCTCACTCATTTCACTTCCACCAGTCAGAGTGTTGCTTTATTTTTCCTGCAGCGTATTCACATCTCACAAAAACAAAAAAAGTCGATTTTTGCATTTATTCACAGCAATAGAATGCCTGAGTTGGCCTTTAGAGAGTGTTTTGGGGTATATAGGACAGAGCAAGCAACACACAAGTACCTACCTACCTACCTACCTACTTGTATCTAAGCATTGTGCATGAAATAAGGGATATTTACGCCGGAGATGAGACAGCATGTGGCAGTTACACAAAGGGCAACTTCTTGTGTGGATATATGCCGGGCGGTTTTGAGGATTCGTTTGTGGTGACCTTCCTCCGACTCGGTGGCTTTACTCTCATGTGATTGGTGGATAGTGGCGGTGGGTAGGTTTTTGCCTTTCATCCCTATCATAATACCAAAAATACACATTTGAGGAGGTATGTTGTCCAATTTGCTGCTGATGCCTTTTTTGAGAGAAATAAAATTGGTTTTTGATATAGAAACCTACTACGTTTAATATTCAGAGAGTTCTGTTATAATTATTTTTTATCAAAAACAAAAAATGTTGAATTATGAGAGGAATTTCTTGTCTGGAACTGTGGGCATTTTTTTGATTTTTTGGTTCCCACTTGTTTCTCTAAACAAATCATCACTCCAAATTGCAACATTTGCCTAAGTATGGGAGTCAGATGTGCGAGCATACAGTTTGTAAGAAACGACTCTAATGTGTCCCAGAAAATGGTATGGCTACGGGAACCACATCACAAATGAAAGAAATGAATGAAAAATACATCAAACTTTCAGATCAAGGCACGAAAAATGCTGTCTGATTGCTCTCAACTTCCCAGAATATCACTTTTTTTATACAGTACACGACGCATTCGTTCAGACAAATGTAGGGAATTCCTGATAATGTTCCACTTAAGTAGGCCGATTTTCGCCAAAATCAACTGGGACCACTACATTTATGTAAAAAGCCTAAGTATGAATTTTCATTACATCAATTAAGCCGTCTGGGCGAGTAGAGTGGACATAGACAGACAGAGATTTTTTTTCGCTTTTTCTTATTAAGGAGATATCTACAGTAATTGGTAAATCTGAAAAAATCCCGAGTACGAAAATTTTCATAATTACCACGGTTCCGTTTAATGAAAAAAAGTAAACGACAGCAAATATTTCTGTCATTATCGAGCAACCACAAACGGTAGCAACAACAATGTATTCGACGCACTTGGCGACGTGTCAGGTATATTTTTGCAGACGGTACACGAACCCTTTTTGTCGGGCAAAAGAATTCTGCGCAATTACGTTACCGCCACAACGTCGCCGGTTAAAAAAAACGTGTGTGCTTGCATCACCCAAGATGCAGCAGTAGATCGTTTGTGCGCATGAGAGCTGATATATCTATATAGAGCAATAGCAATAAACATGTAGACTCTATAAAGAAGATTTTGGCTGAAACACGAATTTGGTAGTTTTTTGTGTGTTTTGTATTAAGAGAGTGAGAGGGATCGCCAATTCTTTGAGAATAATATTTAGAGACTCAGTTTGTTTCTTCTATGCCAAATGCCAACAATCTCTGTTACCGTTCTTCAGCCAGTGTTGCCGAAATCGATTCGATCGGATCCATTTGGATCCTATTGCAGCTTTTCGACTACTTGGATGCCTTAATATAAAAAATTGAGAAAATTGACTTTCACAAATCTGCAGTAAATGAATACACATTTTTTACTAGTAGTAAAAGTAAGTATAGTAATCATGAAAATTTTCGAACTCGGGATTTTTGCAGATTTACCCATTACCGTATCTCCTGAGTCAGAAAAAGCAAAAAAATAAAATCTCTGTCTGTGTGTCTGTGGGCCTGTGTCCACTCTACAGCCCAGATGGCTGAATTGATTGAGACGAAAATTCATATTTAAGCTTTTTACATAAATTGGGAGGGCCCAGTTGATTTTGGCGGAAATCGACGAAACGGAAGTGGTAGTCGTAGTACTATGAGAAAATGCAAAAAATTTATATAGTTACTGAAAATTCCGGCCCGTCCGTAAAAGAAAGTCGTGTTGTGCCCACACCTCCATTTTTTTAAAGTTTTTTTTTTTTATTTAAATTTTTTTTACATGTAACAGATTTCTCCTAAGTGCTATACTTTTTGAGTTATTTGCAAAAACTCGAAAAACTGTCTAAGTAAACTGTCACTTTCGGATGTCAAATTTTCGTCAAAATTATCTGGACTCTCACAATTTTTATAAGTTCAGCCGTCTGCTTTGTAGAGTGGACAGAGAGAGACATACAGACAGACAGAGATTTTTTAATTTTAGCTTTTTATGACTCAGGAGATACGGTAATAGGTAAATATAAATCTAATAGGTAAATCTGAAAAAGTTCGAAAATTTTCGTGATTACTATACTTCCTTTAATTATGTAAAAGAAAAAAACATGTCATTTCAGATTCAAGCGTACCACAGGGTATTAAAAAACAAAAACTGTTTTTTTTAACCCTGGTTTTATTTTACTTTTTTTTTAGAAAAAAGGGTTCGTGCGTAACATAAAAACAAAAACAATATATACTTTCCTTCAAAAACTTTAAAAAGGAATTGCACCAATTTTAAGTAACAAATAAACAAATTCAGGTTAACTTAAAAACAAACGATAAAAATTCATAGGCTGTACAAAAAAGCAAGCTAAGTAAACATAACAATATAACAATGGATAAACATTGTCTTGTAAAAATTCTTAAATAAATATATAATCCTTAAGGGGATTTTTGCATTTATTTGGTATGATTTCATTGCAGCACATGAAAGCACTGTATATGTTAAAAGGTTCTTCTTTTCACTTTTAATGTAAACGAGAGAAATTACTATACTTCCTTTAATTATGTAAAAGAAAAAAACATGTCATTTCAGATTCAAGCGTACCACAGGGTATTAAAAAACAAAAACTGTTTTTTTTAACCCTGGTTTTATTTTACTTTTTTTTTTTTAGAAAAAAGGGTTCGTGCGTAACATAAAAACAAAAACAATATATACTTTCCTTCAAAAACTTTAAAAAGGAATTGCACCAATTTTAAGTAACAAATAAACAAATTCAGGTTAACTTAAAAACAAACGATAAAAATTCATAGGCTGTACAAAAAAGCAAGCTAAGTAAACATAACAATATAACAATGGATAAACATTGTCTTGTAAAAATTCTTAAATAAATATATAATCCCTAAGGGGTTTTTGCATTTATTTGGTATGATTTCATTGCAGCACATGAAAGCACTGTATATGTTAAAAGGTTCTTCTTTTCACTTTTAATGTAAACGAGAGAAAAATCTCGCACTGGTATGTGGTAAACTAAGAAATACGAGATTTTACAAAGCATATGTTTGTCCAACTTGTTTTTAATTTTTCTAATTCTAATAAAGATAGTGTCTCTTGTTCAAATATTGAACCATTCTTACAAATTTCAAATATGCTTCTGAATTCATGGAATAATTAATGGTTAATGATTAATTTTCAAAAAGGAAGGATCAGTTTTTTCTTCAGGTAATTATAGCCGATTCCTGAACATATTTTGAAAGAACTGAATATGCATTGGATATGAATATTCGTAAAGAATGCGATGAGCACGTAACCGAATAAATATCTCCATTCTCTTTTTTGAATAAGCTCTGATTTCCTTCCAAAAAACCTCCCAAAGAAACAAAGAACCTTCCAAAACACTCACAAAAAACCCACAAAACATTATCAAAATAAACCAAAATAACCACGAAAAGACCCGTAAGACACCCCCCATCCATCTCTGATTACTTGCATGAAACAAGCACCGTCCACACAAAATATTATCAAATTGGAAACGGGCGTTTTAAAAATTCTAATACGACATTGCTAATAGATTCTGCAGTACTAGCTGGTAGTTCTAAAGTAGTAAGAAAACGATCGGTTATACTACAAATATCCCTATCAAACAGTCTTGATATAACTACCAAGCCCTTTTTTCATGACACATCTGTACTTTCGTCCAGAGCAATAAAAAAGTAATTCTTCTCCAATGTTTTTGATAACTTCGTCGTGCAATATGGTTGTACTTTTTCTGCGATTCTAGCCTTGATTGAAGCACATTTAAAAGATTGGGCAAATCTAGAATCAGTATAAACTGATTTTAAAAAGCCTGGTAAATAGGAAGAGTTCTCAAATCGGCTAGATATATAGTTTTCCCGGAGTGAGGAACTGGAAAGATGCTTATTTTCTTACATATAATGCTAGGCTTAGGGTATTTAATAATAAGTCTATCAACACGGTTGTCAATTAAAAAAGATATTGAATTCTATAAACTATATAATAACTATAACTATATAAATTAAGTGTTCATAAATAAAAAAAATGCTCTTTCAAATTTTGTGGTCGAAAATAATCAAAAGGTGCCATATAAAATCTTATCGTGCAAAAGTTCAATTAGAAAAAAGTAGTGCCTTAAAGGCACGATCGTGACACTTCGGCAACGCTGTTCAATTATCGAAATCATCTGTGATTATTTCCACTTCATTTTCTATCTCTGTTGACAACCGAAATAAACAAAGCCAGACGGCCACACACACACAATTATGCGTCAAGGATTGGAATGTGAATTTAGTAGCAATAGACACTTAGAGAGCAAGTAATCCGGCAGTTGTGTTTCGGAGTCCATTTAGAACGGATCGTTGTTGCTGTAGTTTGCAGTCTGAAGTATTTGTCAATAAATTAAAGTTTTATTATCCAAAATAAAATAATTTTTTTTTGGTTACGTAAATTCAAAGAGAAGAAAGTGTGCAGTGTGCAAATCGTACAGAGTGATCAGTAAAGATCAAGTGCAGTAAAGATAAGAAGCAGAAGTAATTGGAAAAATTTTGCAGTACGTACGCACAGGTAAAGAAAACGCCCTTTTCTACTTTTGTGTGTGTGACACCACCGTGTTAAATTAACAAATTTTAAACACATGTGTATCTCCGACGGACTGCACTTTTTCTAATAATTTTAAAGTGAACGGGCCTTGAAGCCCAAGGTACATACGCCCATATAATTTCTAGATTTTTTTCAAATTTTAAACACATGTGTATCTCCGACGGACAGCACTTTTTTTAAAAATTTTAAAGTGAACGCGGGCCTTGAGGCCCAAGGTACATATGCGCATATAGTTTCTAAATTTTCTTCAAATTTTAAACACATGTGTATCTCCGACGGACAGCACTTTTTCTAAAATTTTTAAAGTGAACGGGCCTTGAAGCCCAAGGTACATACGCCCATATAATTTCTAGATTTTCTTCAAATTTTAAACACATGTGTATCTCCGACGGACAGCACTTTTTCTAAAATTTTTAAAGTGAACGGGCCTTGAAGCCCAAGGTACATACGCCCATATAATTTCTAGATTTTCTTCAAATTTTAAACACATGTGTATCTCCGACGGACAGCACTTTTTCTAAAATTTTTAAAGTGAACGGGCGGGCCTTGAAGCCCAAGGTACATACGCCCATATAATTTCTAGATTTTCTTCAAATTTTAAACACATGTGTATCTCCTACGGACAGCACTTTTTCTAAAATTTTTAAAGTGAACGGGCCTTGAAGCCCAAGGTACATACGCCCATATAATTTCTAGATTTTCTTAAATTTTAAACACATGTGTATCTCCGACTGACAGCACTTTTTCTAAAATTTTTAAAGTGAACGGGCGGGCCTTGAAGCCCAAGGTACATACGCCCATATAATTTCTAGATTTTCTTCAAATTTTAAACACATGTGTATCTCCGACGGACAGCACTTTTTCTAAAATCTTTAAAGTGAACGGGCGGGCCTTGAAGCCCAAGGTACATACGCCCATATAATTTCTAGATTTTCTTCAAATTTTAAACACATGTGTATCTCCGACGGACAGCACTTTTTCTAAAAATTTTAAAGTGAACGCGGGCCTTGAGGCCCAAGGTACGTATGCGCATATAATTTCTAAATTTTCTACAAATTTTAAACACATGTGTATCTCCGACGGACAGCACTTTTTCTAAAAATTTTAAAGTGAACGCGGGCCTTGAGGCCGAAGGTACATATGCGCATATAATTTCTAAATTTTCTTCAAATTTTAAACACATGTGTATCTCCGACGGACAGCACTTTTTCTAAAAAATTTAAAGTGAACGCGGGCCTTGAGGCCCAAGGTACGTATGCGCATATAATTTCTAAATTTTCTACAAATTTTAAACACATGTGTATCTCCGACGGACAGCACTTTTTCTAAAAATTTTAAAGTGAACGCGGGCCTTGAGGCCCAAGGTACGTATGCGCATATAATTTCTAAATTTTCTACAAATTTTAAACACATGTGTATCTCCGACGGACAGCACTTTTTCTAAAAATTTTAAAGTGAACGCGGGCCTTGAGGGCCAAGGTACGTATGCGCATATAATTTCTAAATTTTCTACAAATTTTAAACACATGTGTATCTCCGACGGACAGCACTTTTTCTAAAAATTTTAAAGTGAACGCGGGCCTTGAGGCCCAAGGTACATATGCGCATATAATTTCTAAATTTTCCTCAAATTTTAAACACATGTGTATCTCCGACGGACAGCACTTTTTCTAAAAAATTTAAAGTGAACGGGCCTTGAAGCCCAAGGTACATACGCCCATATAATTTCTAGATTTTCTTCAAATTTTAAACACATGTGTATCTCCGACGGACGGCACTTTTTCTAAAAATTTTAAAGTGAACGGGCCTTGAAGCCCAAGGTACATACGCCCATATAATTTCTAAATTTTCTACAAATTTTAAACACATGTGTATCTCCGACGGACAGCACTTTTTCTAAAAAATTTAAAGTGAACGGGCCTTGAAGCCCAAGGTACATACGCCCATATAATTTCTAAATTTTCTACAAATTTTAAACACATGTGTATCTCCGACGGACAGCACTTTTTCTAAAAATTTTAAAGTGAACGCGGGCCTTGAGGCCCAAGGTACATATGCGCATATAATTTCTAAATTTTCCTCAAATTTTAAACACATGTGTATCTCCGACGGACAGCACTTTTTCTAAAAAATTTAAAGTGAACGGGCCTTGAAGCCCAAGGTACATACGCCCATATAATTTCTAGATTTTCTTCAAATTTTAAACACATGTGTATCATCGAGGTCAGCACTTTTTCTAAAATTTTTAAAGTGAACGGGCCTTGAAGCCCAAGGTACATATGCGCATATAATTTCTAGATTTTCTTCAAATTTTAAACACATGTGTATCTCCGACGGACGGCACTTTTTCTAAAAATTTTAAAGTGAACGCGGGCCTTGAGGCCCAAGGTACATATGCGCATATAATTTCTAGATTTTCTTCAAATTTTAAACACATGTGTATCTCCGACGGACAGCACTTTTTGTTAAATTTTTCATTGTGATTTTTTTGAATTACTATTGTTTTTTTAATTTTTGATGTAGAAATTGCTCTAATTTTACCTATTATTTTAATTATAAATTATTCAAACACAATAATATGATCATGCACTTCAATTATTTTCATTGTTATTTTACTTATTGGTTTTTTACCACCAATGAAATCAAGGAATATTAAACTGATGAAACTAATCTTGCCCTTAGTTTTGGTTGTGCAGCTTTAAAGCGTTTGTACCAAAAATTTTGTATTTAATCAGCTCCTGGAGCTCTCCAGTTGTGAGCTCTTGTATAAGAATTTCTTTAATGTTGTTCATTGAACAACAAACCGATTGCCGATAGAACTTGTCAGTCACAAATGCTTCGCGGCTAAGAGTTCCTTCTCTATGTGTGCGTGTTTTTGTTCTGCACATGTCAATGCAAGAGCAGCGTACGCTACAGGATGTTCGTTTTGCATCAAACAACACCCAAGACGATCCTTCGATGTGTCAGTGTGAACAGTTATTGTCCTGTTCATTAAAAAATAAAATAGTGTGTGCGTGGAGTCCACGCACGACAGGCATATAACTATGAAAACCTGCAAGCTTCCTTGCAACTATTTCCTTTTCTTTTCGCTTATCTTATCCCCTTACTCTTCGATCAATTACAGAAGGGAGAGAACCATGCAAAAGAAATTTAATGATGCATAGTTGGCCAGCATGTTTCAAAGCATAAACTGGAAAACTTTAATTTAAGTTAAATGGGCAAACATAAAAATTAAATAAAAAAAAATAAAAAATAATCAGTGCATTGTCAGTAAATGTTTGTAACCGTTGTTACGCTCAAAACCCTCGCGGCCGTGTAGACGACACAGCCTACCCTGCTCTTTTTCTATCAGCCCAGGTTGAATTTGGTATACATTTCAAAAAAGCGAGATTGGTTTCTATTGACTGATTAATGTATCATTTCCAAGGATTCCAAGTTGTCAACGAGTCACAAACTCTTTGTCGCATGATTTTTATAGCAAAATAAGGGAGGTGGTGAGCAGTGACCCCAAAATAACCCTTAAAGAATCCCCAAAAGACTCCACAAAAGACTCCCAGAAGACCCCCGAAAGACCCCCAAAAAACCCCCAACAGACTCTTAAAAGACAAAGCACTCTCATCTTCTACCGGTTTCCACCACACGTACCTAATTATTCACATTATCTGAATTGTTTTAACGCACGAATCTTAAAAATTGCGGCCACCATCAAAAGAACTTCAAAGGACTGTCAAAAGACCACCCAGAAGATCCCAAAAAAGACCATCAAAAGACCCCCGAAAGATAGACCCTCAACCCCCAAAAAACCCTCAAAATATTACCAAAAGTACTTTTAATTTGGGCAGCGCTGATAATGGCGTTTTTTCGTCAAAAGACCACCCAGAAGATCCCAAAAAATGCCCTCAAAAGACCCTCAAAAGACCCCCGAAAGACCCTCAACCCCCAAAAAACCCTCAAAATATTACCAAAAGTACTTTTAATTTGGCCAGCGCTGATAATGGCGTTTTTTCGTCAAAAGACCACCCAGAAGATCCCAAAAAATGCCCTCAAAAGACCCTCAAAAGACCCCCGAAAGACCCTCAACCCCAAAAAAAACCCTCAAAATATTACCAAAAGTACTTTTAATTTGGGCAGCGCTGATAATGGCGTTTTTTCGTCAAAAGACCACCCAGAAGATCCCAAAAAATGCCCTCAAAAGACCCTCAAAAGACCCCCGAAAGACCCTCAACCCCAAAAAAAACCCTCAAAATATTACCAAAAGTACTTTTAATTTGGCCAGCGCTGATAATGGCGTTTTTTCGTCAAAAGACCACCCAGAAGATCCCAAAAAATGCCCTCAAAAGACCCTCAAAAGACCCCCGAAAGACCCTCAACCACAAAAAAAACCCTCAAAATATTACCAAAAGTACTTTTAATTTGGGCAGCGCTGATAATGGCGTTTTTTCGTCAAAAGACCACCCAGAAGATCCCAAAAAATGCCCTCAAAAGACCCTCAAAAGACCCCCGAAAGACCCTCAACCTCAAAAAAAACCCTCAAAATATTACCAAAAGTACTTTTAATTTGGGCAGCGCTGATAATGGCGTTTTTTCGTCAAAAGACCACCCAGAAGATCCCAAAAAAGGCCCTAAAAAGACCCTCAAAAGACCCCCGAAAGACCCTCAACCCCAAAAAAAACCCTCAAAATATTACCAAAAGTACTTTTAATTTGGGCAGCGCTGATAATGGCGTTTTTTCTTCAAAAGACCACCCAGAAGATCCCAAAAAAGACCCTCAAAAGACCCTCAAAAGACCCCCGAAAGACCCTCAACCCCAAAAAAAAAACCCTCAAAATATTACCAAAAGTACTTTTAATTTGGGCAGCGCTGATAATGGCTTTTTTTCACAAAATTCCAGACCCCATTGGCCAGATCCCAGAATTTCCATAGGAGCTGTGGCCTTTGTAGTTATATACATATAGTTACATACATATAAAGTATAACTATAGATAACGAGGCATAAAATTAACAAAAGTGAATAACAGTGTAACCAATGTGTACAACAGAGGAATAACAGTGTAACGCTGTGAAAATTGTTGCCCCCTCCGTTAAAAAGTTTCACTTCAAAAACCAAAACCAAAACATGTTCCCTACTAATTTTGATTTTTAATTTTTCTTAAGCTATGTCATGCTTATTTTCCCACACATGAATGGCACGTTATCTTTAGTCAGTTTAGTCGCAACGAAGCTGCTGTCTCTGACATTCTGACATATTTTTCATAAACTTAGTCCCACTCTTTCTTCTCATTTGGAGTCTTTAGTTTTTCTATAGCCTTGATATGTATTTTATCCCGCTTGATCCCTCCTTCAAAAAGTACTTGCCCCATAAAATGAGCGCTGTTTGTTTTACATTGAAGTTGATTGCTATCGAACATTAACATTATATTTTTTTTGCCAATTCCATAAAATTTTTTAACGCTGCATCCTGTTCTTTTTCAGTCTCACCCAGTTGATTATTTGTTGATTTATTGTATAACAGCTAACAAAATGGCTGAGGCAAACAAGGTGAGCGCAAACATATATTTATATTATTTTTTAAAAAAAACAAAAACTTTAGGGGGCATACCCAACAAAAAAAATTCCTTTGAAACGATTTCTTTTCACATTGAAGGGTCACTAAATTAATTGCAGGTACACGAACCAGAATGGATCCGTTTGAAAATGAAAGTTGTTGGGCAGGAGAACGTTTTAGCCTCGTTCAAAGTTTGTAAACACGCGACAATGCGACAATTAATGGACGCATATTATGATTTATTGGTATGTTTATAAGAATTTAAATAAACAAATATAAAATTACTTTTTGCATTTAAAAAATACATTCTTTTGTTTATCTTCGTTTAGAAACTGCCGAAGGATACGGTTCTATTTCTATATGATGGCCATATTATAAATGAAAATGATACTGTAACAACAATGGCAATGCAGGACAACGACATTATTGATGCCTATCAAGAAAAGATGGATGGTTGAAATTAAAATGATATATAAGATTCATTCATTCATTATACAAAACTACTTACTTAAAAAACTGTTCTCAATAAAATATTAGTATGTATCTCTAATAGAAGAAACTTATGTGTTTAAAATTTGAAGACAATCGGGATAATTTTCAGAAAAATTTATTGCGAGCCCGAAGGGCGAAGCTAATAATCAGAAGATAACAAAATTTTTCTAGCGTACGTGTGTCGGTTAGTCGGTTTGTCCGATTGTATATCGCGACTTCTACCAGTCAGAATTTGAATTTCTGTCTGAACAGCATCGGTTCACACTAAATGCAATACCTGCATTTAGTCCAAATATCTGCATTTATTTTAGATTTTATTTTTCGTTTGAATTGATTTTGCTGATTTTGCTGAATATCGAAGCGCAGCACCTATACGAAGATACATATGGATATATGCAGGTACGGTAAGCTATGTAAGTTAACTTGAAATAAATTGCCTCGATTGCAGCCGTTGAGACGTGACAAAATTCTAGGAATTGAAAAAATAACTGAACACAACATTGGAACTAATTGGAATTGAACCAAAGACTACACTGATATGGTTTGGAGCACGTAAAATTCTTTGGCTGGACGAAAGGGTTCGCGTGCCGTTTGTAAAAATCTACCAGCCTAGCCGCCAAGTGTGCGGCGTATCGCATACATTGTTGTTGCTACCAAAACCTTCATTACAGAAGAAGATGGTTTTGGTTGCTACTGAAAAATTTGCTATGCATTTGTTGTTGTGGTTTTTTGTTTTATTAAATTCTCTATATTAACTTCACTTGCCCGTGTGTTTGTGGGTTTGTGGATTTGTGGTGGATTCTTGCGATCAATTTTTAACCCACTTGCTACAGCCCGATTTTATTGAAATTTGGCACACATGTGTATTTCCGGAGACAACACTTTCTATTAAATTTTGTGGCCCCTCGGGCTGCGTGGTCGGGGGGCTCCCATACAAAAATTTTAAAAAATTTTCCCGATTTTCTTCAAATTTTACACACATGTGTATACCCAATAAACAATACTTTTTCTAAAATTTGGTAGTGATCGGGCCCCGGGTTCGGCCGCAAGGCCCTTATACATTTTTTTAATATCTGTACTGGCATCAGATATTCGTCGCCCTTTATGGACTGTGTGCGGTGTGTGCTGCGCAGTCGGCATGGTTTTGGTGGTGGAGAGAGAGAGAGAGAGAAATCTTAGCTCACGCACAAATGAACCCAGCAAGTGAAACGAGACATACATGTTTTATGCTTACTTCAACTTACATTTTTATTATATACTGAATTGTATTTTTATGGATGTCGTTTTTTTTGTTGTCGATATCAACTTACAGATAGAACAACAAGTTTTCACAATATTCTGTCATTTGGCGTTTTCATAAATTAGTTCAGAGCAGTCAAAGAGTTCTCAAGATAAATGTTCGTGTTTCTTATTTGCTCAGAGTATGAGCGTGCTCTAAGTGCTCAGAATAAAATGATCTGAGCTTTTTCAATTTGAGCATCTGATGTCAAATGTCTGTTTCGATGATTTTCTCCTACAATAAAAAAAAATGGCCCAGGATCGAGGGGCTCCCACATCAATTTCTGCGATTAGAGAATTTAGATGAAAAATTTTAATTTTTATGGGTTGTTTTTTTTTGTATCGGTCGCTAAGTAGCTGTAAATAATTGGCGGCGGCAGTGAGTTTTTACTAAAATCGAAGGTGATGATGATGATGATGATGATGATTTGATAGAATGTGTCGTGTATGGTTATGCAGCTGAAGTTCATGCCGTTTTTTTGGAAACACATTCTCCACACACATGGATACATAACTTTGTACACAGTTGATTCCCAATTTGTATAATTAAATGCATTTTATTTTTCTGTTATTGGTGTTGTTATACACATACCAAGTTTACAGACGCTGTTGTTGTTGCAAAGGGGCAAAGACAGTCTGTTAATTGAAGTGTGGCTTATGTGTATCGATGTCGATGTAAAAAAGAAGCTGTTCGCTGGGAATTTCCATTTTCCCAAACTTCAGTTCCAGCTACTGTTGCCTCGTAAATACCTCTGATGCATTCTTTATGAGAGGGACCCTTTTAGAAAAGCGACTTTAAAATGTCGATCAATGAAAAGGCGCACGATCAAAAATGCACGCGATAACAAAAAAACCCAACAAATAGTTGATCTTTTAGAAGGTCCCTTTTTTGATGGTCGACATTTTAAAGTCGTTTTTTTTAAAAGGGTAGCCTAATAAGGAATAATACATCAGAGATATGAGGCAAAAATAACCGGAATTTGATAGTAGGAGTAAATTGTGTGGATTAGTATGGCTAGTGACGAAAGCGCGACTTATCTTTTTATGACACGAGAGAACCAGTTCGCTCGCAGCGACGATTGTGTAGTACACGCTACCCTTAAAAGCAACTTACAAAATTAAAGAAGAAAAAACACACCACACAACAATGAAATTGTAAGGTAATACCACTCGTACGTTTACAACAACTCCAGGTTCATGCCCCGGTCAAAAGCGGCCATCAAAATTACCTGTGAGTTAATCAGAGCCAAGACAGGTAACTTTTTCGGTTCACTTTGTGTTGCAGGTAGGAACAGGTAGGCAGCTATTATTTACTATATACCTGTTCATGACTTGGAAGGCGTGAGCGTATTGGTGTATGCTTTTAAAACGCCTCCAGCGACAACTTCACCTGAAACAGAAACAAGGTCTCTGTATAGTAAGATAGGTAGGTATCTATAGGCAAAGCCCAATAGCCCAACTGTATTCTTGGAGCACAGATGCTGATACTAAAGAGCTCAAACTTCTTTTGGAGTAGGTTTTGGCTAAAACCAATGAAATTTTTTCAGTTTTTCACTACTGCACATACGTTTCTCACTCTTTTCAATACCAACAGACAGAGCGTTTCTTTATTTTTCCTGCATCGTATTCACATCTAACAAAACACTCGATTTTTGTATTTCTTCATAGCAATAGATTGGCTATAGAGTTGGTCTTCTATAGAGAGTGTTCTGGGTACAGGACGGAACAAGCAACATACACAAGTACCTACCTATCTACTCGTCTAACTTCATATCTTTGAAGGAAATTGTGCATTAAATAAGGGATGCAGGTAAATAACAGCATCTGGCAGATACACTAAGAGCACTTCAGCTCATTGATGCCTTGCGTAGATATATTTTGCCGGGCGGAACGGAGGTTTCTTTTGTGGTGACATTCTTGGGACTCGTTTGCTTTGCTCTCACGTGATTGGTGAATAGTGGCGGTTGGTAGATTTTAACCTCCCATCACTCCCATCATAATACCCAAAATAAACATTTGAGGAGGTACGTTGTCCAATTTGCTGCTTATGACTTTTTTAAGGGAAATTAAATTGGTTTTTCATAAAAACTTACTACGCTAAATATTCACAGAGTTCTGTTATAATTATTTTCTTTATTAAAAACCAAAAAGGTTAAATTACGAGAGCAATTTCTTGTCTGGAACTGTGGACATATTTTGATTTCTTGGGTCCAATTTGTTTCTCTAAACAAAACAACACGTTGGAGCAGTTGCCTAAGTACGGGTGTCCGATTTGAGCATACACGTTAAACGGTTGGTAAAAAACGACTCTAAAGTGTCCCAGAGAATGTTCTGGCTACGGGAAGCTTATCAACTTTTCAACTATGCGAGAAAAAAAGTCAAACTGCCAGATCACGACACGAAAAATTCCGTCTGATTGTTCTCCAATCTCCACTTCACAGAATCACATTTTTACCCTGTACCAGGCAAAACCTTCTCTATAGGTTTTGTTTACAGGACACATTTTTTCAGACAAACATTTCAATAAGGAACACACAATAATGTGTCACATTTTGTTTCACTTTGTCTTCATCATCATCACCGTCATCATCATCACCATCATTATCATAATCGATTTCTTTGAAAATTTATTGCCGCCGCCGACTATTTACATCTACTTAGCGACCGATGCAAACGCGTGTGCCTGCACCCAAAACCTTCTCTATAGTAAGCACAACTGTACCAAAATCTTCACTATAGAAAGTCCTTGAAGTTTCTTGAAGCACAGATACTAACGAAATATTTATGTATTGTCGCCAAAATGCTTCAACTGAAAACGTGGGTCGTGAGAAAAAAAGTTTAAGAAGCTCAGGGGAGCTAGTAAATTACATAAAATGAAACAAACATAATTTGATATTCCTTGACTTTCGTTACTTCATAAATGGATCCCTTCGGAAATGATCGAAAGACAGCACTGGTTGCAAGAACTACCGAAAATCATTTATATATATTAGATATGTACCTATATATTCATTTGTCGCCAATATTGCGCGTTTAATTTTTTTTACCCTATGGGTGAATTGTTAGCAAAATTTCAAAGAAAAAATCTTTGCTGAGCTTTAATCGTTGACTGTCTTCTACTTCTTTTCACTCTCTCTCATTATATACCAATGTTCGATACTCTAACTCATCGTTGAATATTTGCCATCAAATGGTTTTGACCAGCTACACACCCACACAATAATGCATCATTGCCTACGAAACGAAATGGAATTGAGAGCAAGTAACCCGGCAGTGTGGCAGTTGGCAGTTGTGTTTTGGAGTCGTTTTTAAACAGATCGTTTTTACTGTAGTCTGCAGTCTGAAATATTTGTCAATAAATTAAAGTTTTATTATCCAATAAAAGAATATTTGTTTTGGTTACTTGTATTCAAAGAGACGAAAGTGTGCAGTGTGCAAATCGTACAGAGTGATTAGTAAAGATAAAGTGCAGTAAAGAGAAAAAGCAGAAGTAATTGGAAAAATTTTGCAGTACGTACGCACAGGTAAAGAAAACGCGCTGCTCTACTTTTTTGTGTGTGCCATCACCGTATTTAAATTAATTTATATAATTTGTGGATTTGTTTTGATTAGGTACTACTTCATAAAAATTAAAATATTTATATTTTCCTTATTATTACTTCATAATATAACTATTTTTGTTATCCAGTTAACTTTATTATGATTTCGCAAAGGAAAAAAGTGCGGCCATTTCACCGAGTATGTATCTATCCCACTCCCACTCCCATTATTACCTAATATGTGCTAATATATTTTATAGTTATGGTACTCACCGTAAGGCGGTAAGGCCAAAAGCTGTTGCTGTTGTAAGCCAAAGCAATTGCTGCGTTGCTTTGGCTAATCCAGCTTGTCTTTACAAAAGCAACAGCTTTTGGCTTTAAATGGGCTTTAAATGTTCGATGCATTTTAATTGTTATGTGTGTTAAACAAAACACCGCCTTACGGTGAGAGCTATAACTAAAAAATGACTTTAGTTATAAATCCTAAAAACTTTTTGGATTTATTTTCGGCTTTATGCTTATGCGATTTTGTTGTAAGCCAAGCTGGATTAGCCAAAGCAACGCAGCAAATATAGCAAAGTCTCAAATTGAGCAACCAAAATGTACTGTGAGCTATGACGTATTTACCATTTGCCGGCAAAAACACCAGTCGTGAAAGTAGCTAAGCTAAAAGCCACAATTTGTGTGGCATCGCTGTATTTCATTATGTCTTCTCAAGTTGTGCAAAGTAGTTGTGGGTAGATGGTAAAAGGAACGCGGCTTTTATATTAACCATATTGATTATTACTGATTTCTCAAGTCTTTTATTAAAATTTTATTTAATTGTATTGGTTATCAATGTACTTTATGTAATTATTTTTAAAAAATTAATAATATTTGCCAATATCTTGCTAACCATTAATTTCTGAAAAGTCAGAAAATTAATTCAAATATAATTTTGCCTTGATAATGGTCTGCAAGACCGAAATATTGGCAAATATTATTATTTTTTAAAATACAATTAAATTTAGTCTATAGATAAGCAATACAATTAAATAAAATTTTGATATAAACCGCAAAGGTAGGCGATATGTTTTATATTTGACAAGAATCGCATACAAGTGTTATCAACGCGTTTGTGAAAATTCAAAAGTGAACGGGCCTTGAAGCCCAAGGTACATACGCCCATATAATTTCTAAATTTTCTTCAAATTTTAAACACATGTGTATCTCCGACAGACAGCACTTTTTGTGAAATTTTTAAAGTTAACACGGGCCTTGAGGCTCAAGGTATGCCCACATAATTTTTTTAAAAATTAACTCGATTTTCTTCAAATTTTAAACACATGTGTATCTCCGACGGACAGCATTTTTTGTGAATAAAGTGAACGGGCCTTGAGGCCCAAGGTACCTATTAGCTCGATTTTTCTTCAAATTTTAAACAAATGTGTATCTCCTGTTAGAGAATTTACATGACAAATTTTAGTTTTTTTAAGTGTTGTATTTTATGGGTTGTTTTTTTTTAATTCATTTATTTCAGAAAATAAAAATTATTAACAATTATCTTTTAGTTGCTCTAATGCCGTAGCTGTTAGCAGCGTAATTTTAAATAAATATTTCCATCATAAATCCACCACCATTAAAATTTAATGTACATACCTACAGTGTGAAAAAGAAAAGAATATCAAATTTAAATTTATAAAACTATTAATTTAAAATTTAATGTATATTACATTTTTGTTTTTTTTTTAAATTTCTTTTGCTTAGTACTATACCTACTTTTTGAGTTATTTGCAAAAACCAGATAAACTGTCCATGTAAATTGTCACTTTCAGTTGGCACCTTACAATTTATGTCAAAAGCTTGAATATGAATATTCATCCCCATAATTTCAGCCGTTTGTGCTGTAGAGTGGACACAGATTGACAGACAGGCAGACAGACAGACAGAGATTTTTTTTGCTCTTCCTAACTCATCATCATATTTTGCTCTACAACCGGGGTCCGGTCCTGGCCTCCCGCAAAAAGTCTCTCCACCGGTCCCGATTTCGAGCCGATGTCATCCGGGTTCGCATCCCTAAACTCTGGGCGTCCTGGTCTACGCCATCCTTCCAGCGTAGGCTTGGCCGGCCTCGCTGTCGTGTTCTATAAATCCTACCGCAAAGGACTTTCCGAGCAGGATCCTCTTTGCTCATGCGAGCTAGGTGTCCTGTCCACCGTAGCCTACCGAGCTTAATTTTCTTCACGATGTCGACATCGCGGTAACGCTCGTAGATCTCATCATTGTAGAGTCTCTGGAATCGTGATTCCTCACATACGGGGCCAACAATTCTCCGTAAGACTTTTCTCTCGAACGCGGCTAAGAGGTAAGAATGCTGTTTGCTAAGCACCCAAGTCTCGGATCCATATGTAAGTACTGGTATGACCATTGTCTTATATATCAGCAGCTTAAATCAGGAGCGCTCAGGATACGTTCAGGACAAAGTTCAAGCTCTTGTAGATTTATAAGCTAATATTAAAAAAAATTAAATTAATCGTTTGGGTGTATTTGCACAAATTACAGAAGAAGACGATGGAGGAGACCACTAATAATTCGGGAGATTGGGAAGTGGAGTTGGTGAAATTAAAAATAATGGAGCGCGAATCTCACGCATGGCACTATAAACCAATAAGAAATCTTCGGAGTCAGCACACCCGTGATACGAGTAAGCCTAGAAGCCTTGAGCGACCTAAATTAACGCACATTCACCAGAAAGTTTTTCAATGCAACTTTAAAGAGTGCGGCAGTGCATTCTCGCTGGATTCCAGTTTAAGGTAAGATTTTACTTTCACAAGAGAAATATGCTTTTGTATAAATAAAAATAACGAGACTGTACAAGTGGGGGAACCACCCGTAGCAATTGATAAAGACGCGTTGTTTATTTTCCCTAATAGCTTTATTCCTCTGTATCACATGAAGGTTGTAGGTAGGTAGAGTAGGTAGAGTGGTGGTCCACGCTGTACTTGCCCTCAATAAGAGCAAACAAGCAAACAAACAAACAAATATACAAACAAACAAACAAACACGCAAACAAACAAACAAACAAACAAACAAACACGCAAACAAACAAACAAACACGCAAACAAACAAACAAACAAACAAACAAACAAACAAACAAACAAACAAATATACAAACAAACAAACAAACACGCAAACAAATAAACAAACAAACAAACAAACAAACACGCAAACAAACAAACAAACAAACAAACAAACAAACAAACAAACAAATATACAAACAAACAAACAAACACGCAAACAAATAAACAAACAAACAAACACGCAAACAAACAAACAAACAAACAAACAAACAAACAAACAAACAAACAAACAAACAAACAAACAAACAAATAAACAAACAAACAAATAAACAAACAAACAAACAAACAAACAAACAAACAAACAAACAAACAAACAAACAAACAAACAAACAAACAAACAAACAAACAAACAAACAAACAAACAAACAAACAAACAAACAAACAAACAAACAAACAAACAAACAAACAAACAAACAAACAAACAAACAAACAAACAAACAAACAAACAAACAAACAAACAAACAAACAAACAAACAAACAAACAAACAAACAAACAAACAAACAAACAAACAAACAAACAAACAAACAAACAAACAAACAAACAAACAAACAAACAAACAAACAAACAAACAAACAAACAAACAAACAAACAAACAAACAAACAAACAAACAAACAAACAAACAAACAAACAAACAAACAAACAAACAAACAAACTTGTTTAAGCTGATCGCATTGCTTCGGTATATCATGGACATCATTCCAAACCTTGATTCTGCTTTGCCGATTCGGCTGACAATATCCTGTTCGGTTCCACCTTCGATTGAGACAATATTCCCAAGATATTGGAAACTCTCTACTCTCTCTACCGGTTGTCCAGCAATGTTAACTTGAGTTGCTAAGTTAGTGCCGAGGTTGATGATTTTGCTTTTGGCAATCTTCAAACTCACAACATTTATCTGCCTTTCCACATTTGTTGTGATTTGGTGCAGCTCCATGATGCGTGTTGAGACAAATTAAAGCATTTGGCCTTATGTCGCTTTGTAGATATTTACTCTTACATACTATTTAGATTATTGTCAATTTGCATATGCTGACACATGGACAAAATAGGTGGCGTGGAATAACGCTGAGCGTTTTCGAAATTCGGCCTTATTTCGCTTTTATAATGCGAACCGAACATTGTTTCTGAAATAAGGCCGAAGCAAATGTTTCCAGATTTCTGCCTTTTAAAAGGAAGGAAACTAGGCTAGTCTTACGGTAGATTGGCTATCAACACAAATACCAACCCTTGCGATTTTTGCGTTTATAAGAGCCGTAATGCTCTACAGGCCTTCCCTAATTACTAGAATCTCTGCATGAAAGATGCTAGCCGAATCGGGTAGCTTGAACGACCTTTACATATTTAGATCATCCGAGAAGATACCAGCACCGACTCCGTCCTTTATCTTGGATCCGTCAGTGTGTCTAAATTCAAAGCGTAATAAGGGCGACTCGGCTTAATTTGCATTTAAATTCGGCCTTAATTAGCTCGGCGTTATTTCACGGCACCGACCAAATACATGTGGACATACAAGTATTTCTTATATCACCGAATACTCCACTTATTTATTTTATTTCAATTTTTAATTTCAGAGAGCATATGCGGACACACACCGGTAGATATCCCTATGCCTGCGGGTTGGACGGTTGTAAGAAAAAATTCACTTATGCAGCTTACCTAAAGCGCCATATTTTGACACATACCAACGAAAAGTAAGTACTTTTTTAACAATAATTAATAATAATGATAATGAATAATAAAGGCACTTATATTTTGACGTGACAACATCTCACTACAAGGGGGTGAATGCTCAAAAAGTAAAATGTTAAGTGAGCTACTGTTATGCTCACACTGTTAAGCGAGACACTGTTATGCTCACAGTGTTAAATGAGTCACTGTTGTAACATACTGTTAAGTGAGACACGGTTAAGTGAGACACTGTTATGCTCACACTGTTAACTAAGACACTGTTATGCTCACACTATTATGTAAGACACTGTTAAATGTCACTATTTTAAGAACTAAGTCATTTCTCAAGCGATTCGTATAAAATTCGGTATGTAGGACTAAGATGCGACTTACTTTCATCCCGAGCCTGAAGAAAGCAGGACAGCTACAAAGGAATTGTGTAGTTGTTGCTTCTTTCTTTTTTTGACGTAGCATCCAGGCCAAGAGAATTATAGGCCGAAAAACTTCTTAAAGTCCAGGAAACCTTTTCCCGGTTAATGATGCTATCCACTACATGCATTATATGGTTACAAACCCCTTTTCGCGACTAAAAAAAAAGTGACAAAGCCAAATGGCCTTATATCGCTTTGTGGAAGTGACAAAACGACAAATTTTAGCATTTGGCCTTATGTCACTTTCCACTGCATATCTGATTTTGCTTACTTAACCTAATTTATATATAAGATCCTTTTAAAGGGAAAGCGAGATAAAGCCAAGTTCTTAAAGGAAGAAAACTAGACTAGCCTTGCGCATTAATGTGTGTCTTAATTCAAAGCGTAATAAGGCCAACTCGGCTTTGTTGCGCATTTCAAAATTCGGCCTTATTTCGCTCGGCGTTATTTCACGGCACCGACCAAATACATGTGGACATACGAGTATTTATTATATCACCGAATACGCCACGTATTTATTTTATTTCAATTTTTAATTTCAGACCCCATGTATGCGAGTTGGACGGTTGTGGGAAAAAATTCGCTTATGCATCTTTCCTAAAGCGCCATATGTTGATACATAAGAAAGAAACGTAAGTACTTTTTTAACAATAATGACAATAAAGGCACACAACAATAATATTTTGACGTGACAACATCTCACTACAAGGGGGTGAATGCACAAAAAGTAAAATGTTAAGTGAGCTACTGTTATGCTCACACTGTTAAGCGAGACATTGTTATGCTCACAGTGTTAAGTGAGTCACTGTTGTAAGATACTGTTAAGTGAGACACGGTTAAGTGAGACACTGTTATGCTCACACTGTTAAGTGAGAGACTGTTAAGTGAGCCGCTGTCATGGTCACACTGTTAAGTGAGAGACTGTTAAATGAGACACTGTTAGGTGAGACTACAAAAAAAAAGTGGCAAAGCCAAACGGCCTTATGTCGCTTTGTGGAAGTGACAAAACGGCAAATTTTAGCATTTGGCCATATGTCACTTTCCACTGCATATCTGATTTTGCTTACTTAACCTAATTTATATATAAGATCCTTTTAAAGGGAAAGCGAGATAAAGCCAAGTTCTTAAAGGAAGAAAACTAGACTAGCCTTGCGCATTAATGTGTGTCTTAATTCAAAGCGTAATAAGGCCAACTCGGCTTTTTTGCGCATATCAAAATTCGGCCTTATTTCGCTCGGCGTTATTTCACGGCACCGACCAAAAAAATGTGGACATACGAGTATTTCTTATAACACCGAATACGCCACGTATTTATTTTATTTCAATTTTTAATTTCAGAGAGCAAATGCCGACACTCACCGGTAAACGACTCTATGCCTGCGAGTTGGAGGGTTGTAAGAAAGAATTCGTTTATGCAGCTAACCTACAGCGCCATATTTTGACACATACCAACGAAAAGTAAGTACTTTTTTAACAATAATGACAATAAAGGCACTAATATTTTGACGTGACAACATCTCACTACAAGGGGGTGAATGCTCAAATAGTAAAATGTTAAGTGAGACACTGTTATGCTCACACTGTTAAGTGAGAGACTGTTATGCTCACGATGTTAAGTGAGCTACTGCTATGCTCACACTGTTAAGCGAGACACTGTTATGCTCACACTGTTAACTAAGACTATGGCTATCAACACAAATACCAACTCTTCCGATTTTTGCGTTTACAAGAGCCGTAGTGCTCTACAGGCCTTCCTAGTAGTATCTAGCAAACCACCCAGACTCTCTGAGTCATACTGCACTGCACGTGCTCAACATACTTGCTAAATATGTCAGAAGGTAATAGGTGCAAGATTGTGTTAAGGGCCTCGATCGGGCATGACCGTAGAGCTCCTGTAATGCCTGCTGCTGCTGATCGCTGTAACCTGCTGAGTTTGGTGGCGTTATACTATTTCTTTGTCGCTGGTTTGGCGTTTCAGCTGATCGCATTGCTTCGCTATATCATGGACATCATTCCAAACATTGATTTTGCTTTGCCGATTCGGCTGACAATATCCTGTTCGGTTCCACCTTCGATTGAGACAATATTCCCAAGATATTGGAAACTCTCTACTCTCTCTACCGGTTGTCCAGCAATGTTAACTTGAGTTGCTAAGTTAGTGCCGAGGTTGATGATTTTGCTTTTGGCAATCTTCAAACTCACAACATTTATCTGCCTTCCACATTTGTTGTCATTTGGTGCAGCTCCATGATGCGTGTTGAGACAAATTAAAGCATTTGGCCTTATGTCGCTTTGTAGATATTTACTCTTACATACTATTTAGATTATTGTCAATTTGCATATGCTGACACATGGACAAAATAGGTGGCGTGGAATAACGCTGAGCGTTTTCGAAATTCGGCCTTATTTCGCTTTTATAATGCGAACCGAACATTGTTTCTGAAATAAGGCCGAAGCAAATGTTTCCAGAATTCTGCCTTTTAAAAGGAAGGAAACTAGGCTAGTCTTATGGTAAATTGGCTATCAACACAAATACCAACCCTTGCGATTTGTGCGTTTATAAGAGCCGTAATGCTCTACAGGCCTTCCCTAATTACTAGAATCTCTGCATGAAAGATGCTAGCCGAATCGGGTAGCTTGAACGACCTTTACATATTTAGATCATCCGAGAAGATATCAGCACCGACTCCGTCCTTTATCTTGGATCCGTCAGTGTCTAAATTCAAAGCGTAATAAGGGCGACTCGGCTTAATTTGCATTTTTAAATTCGGCCTTAATTAGCTCGGCGTTATTTCACGGCACCGACCAAATACATGTGGACATACGAGTATTTCTTATATCACCGAATACTCCACTTATTTATTTTATTTCAATTTTTAATTTCAGAGAGCATATGCAGACACACACCGGTAGACATCCATATGCCTGCGGGTTGGACGGTTGTAAGAAAAAATTCGCTGATGAAGCTTACCTAAAGCACCATATTTTGACACATACAACAGACAAGTAAGTACTTTTTAACAATAATGACAATAAAGGCACACACCAATAATATTTTGACGTGACAACGTCTCACTTCAAGGGGGTGCATGCTCAAAAAGTAAAATGTAAAGTAAGACACTGTTATGCTCACACTGTTAAGTGAGAGACTGTTCTCACACTGTTAAGTGAGCTACTGTTATGCTCACACTGTTAAGCGAGACACTATTATGCTGACAGTGTTAAGTGAGTCACTGTTGTAAGATACTGTTAAGTGAGACACTGTTATGCTCACACTGTTAATTAAGACACTGTTATGCTCACACTATTAAGTAAGACACTGTTAAATGTCACTATTTTAAGAACTAAGTCATTTCTCAAGCGATTCGTATAAAATTCGGTATGTAGGACTAAGATGCGACTTACTTTCATCCCGAGCCTGAAGAAAGCAGGACAGCTACAAAGGAATTGTGTAGTTGTTGCTTCTTTCTTTTTTTGACGTAGCATCCAGGCCAAGAGAATTATAGGCCGAAAAACTTCTTAAAGCCCAGAAAACCTTTTCCCGGTTAATGATGCTATCCACTACATGCATTATATGGTTACAAACCCCTTTTCGCGACTAAAAAAAAAAGTGACAAAGCTAAATGGCCTTATATCGCTTTGTGGAAGTGACAAAACGACAAATTTTAGCATTTGGCCTTATGTCACTTTCCACTGCATATCTGATTTTGCTTACTTAACCTAATTTATATATAAGATCCTTTTAAAGGGATAAACACAAGTTTTTGTTCACAAAGCGAGATAAAGCCAAGTACTTAAAGGAAGAAAACTAGACTAGCCTTGCGCATTAATGTGTGTCTTAATTCAAAGCGTAATAAGGCCGACTCGGCTTTGTTGCGCATTTCAAAATTCGGCCTTATTTCGCTCGGCGTTATTTCACGGCACCGACCAAATACATGTGGACATACGAGTATTTCTTATATCACCGAATACGCCATGTATTTATTTTATTTCAATTTTTAATTTCAGACCCCATGTCTGCGAGTTTGACGGTTGTGGGAAAAAATTCGCTTATGCAAATTACCTAAAGCGCCATATGTTGATACATAAGAAAGAAAAGTAAGTACTTTTTTAACAATAATGACAATAAAGGCACACAACAATAATATTTTGACGTGACAACGTCTCACTTCAAGGGGGTGCAGGCTCAAAAAGTAAAATGTAAAGTGAGACACTGTTATGCTCACACTTTTAAGTGAGAGACTGTTATTCTCACACTGTTAAGTGAGCTACTGTTATGCTCACACTGTTAAGCGAGACACTGTTATGCTCACAGTGTTAAGTGAGAGACTGTTAAGTGAGCCACTGTCATGGTCACACTGTTATGCTTACACTGTTAAGTGAGAGACTGTTAAATGAGACACTGTTAGGTGAGACTACAAAAAAAAGTGGCAAAGCCAAATGGCCTTATGTCGCTTTGTGGAAGTGACAAAACCACAAATTTTAGCATTTGGCCATATGTCACTTTCCACTGCATATCTGATTTTGCTTACTTCACCTAATTTATATATAAGATCCTTTTAAAGGGATAAACACAAGTTTTTGTTCACAAAGCGAGACCAAACACATGTGGACATACGAGTATTTATTATATCACCAAATACGCCACGTATTTATTTTGTTTCAATTTTTAATTTCAGAGAGCATATGCGGACACACACCGGTAAACGACCCTATGCCTGCGAGTTGGAGGGTTGTAAGAAAGAATTCGCTTATGCAGCTAACCTAAAGCGCCATATGTTGATACATAAGAAAGAAAAGTAAGTACTTTTTTAACAATAATGACAATAAAGGCACTAATATTTTGACGTGACAACATCTCACTACAAGGGGGTGAATGCTCAAAAAGTAAAATGTTAAGTGAGACACTGTTATGCTCACACTGTTAAGTGAGAGACTGTTATGCTCGCGATGTTAAGTGATCTACTGCTATGCTCACACTGTTAACTAAGACACTGCTATGCTCATACTGTTAAGTCTCGACACTGTTAACTAAGACACTGTTAAATCTCACTATTTTGAGAACTAAGTCATTTCTCAAGCGATTCGTACGAATTTCGGTATATAGGACTAAGATGCGAATTTAAGACTTGTTCCTATGTATGTCCCGGAACCCAGATAAGAGTGACGGAATTCCATCTTGAAATCGAGTTCAGTCTTCTCTTCGAATTGACACAAGGTGATTCCAGTGAGTGAGTAGAGCAGCTTGGCTGTCACTACATATTGCAAAGTGGGCATTTTTCGGTACCGCAGTGTACTAACCCACGTTACAAGTCTAGAAACGCTAGACCATTCGCCCATAGTTGCCCGGGGACTACCACGAGGAGGTAGAACAAGCACTACATCACGAACTTGATTGTTGCGCTACTGGCCCAAACCAATTTTTGAGTAGTCAGTAGTTTCCCAATCAATCGCAATGCAGACCCCCTTACAACTATGATTTGTTGTAACTGACTAATTGAACAAAGCTTTTTAATCTGTGAATTAAATTATATAATAAAGCAAAAGAGAGAAAAAACAAAAGGAAAACGAACAACAAAACGCACAAATTATAAAAAAAAAAACTTTAAATTTAAATTAAATTCCTTCAAGAAACCGATTCGATAATAAGTTTGTACGATCTTGAACTTTTAGGACTTGAATTTAATGTGGGTTTTTGCAGATTCCTTTTGAAAATTGGGCAACCATAGCTATATACTGGTCGTAAAACTCCTTTAAATAGCAATCGTTTATTTTTAGTATTTTCATCAGATTTTCTGTTTAACAAGTTATGCAATAATTTTTAAGGATTTATCTAACCGTAACTAATTTTTCAATTCTGTCTCGTCTCTCTAGGAAAGAAAAAGAAGAAGAACACAACGATTTATCCTGGTCAACAAATTATTTTTTTCTTAAAAAAAGAACACAAAATAATTAACAATTTGGTTCTGATTTCTGAATTATTTTTATTGGTAAAACAAACAATAATTCAACTATCAATATATATATATATAACATAAAAAATGTTAACTTTTTTTAAAATACAGAACACAAAATAATTAACTTATTTTTCTGATTTCTGAATTATTTTTATTGGTAAAACAAACAATAATTCAACTATCAATATATATATATAACATAAAAAATGTTAAGTTTTTTTAAAATACAGAACACAAAATAATTAACTTATTTTTCTGATTTCTGAATTATTTTTATTGGTAAAACAAACAATAATTCAACTATCAATATATATATATAACATAAAAAATGTTAAGTTTTTTTAAAATACAGAACACAAAATAATTAACTTATTTTTCTGATTTCTGAATTATTTTTATTGGTAAAACAAACAATAATTATCAATATATATATATAACATAAAAAATGTTAAGTTTTTTTAAAATACAGAACACAAAATAATTAACTTATTTTTCTGATTTCTGAATTATTTTTATTGGTAAAACAAACAATAATTCAACTATCAATATATATATATAACATAAAAAATGTTAAGTTTTTTTAAAATACAGAACACAAAATAATTAACTTATTTTTCTGATTTCTGAATTATTTTTATTGGTAAAACAAACAATAATTCAACTATCAATATATATATATAACATAAAAAATGTTAACTTTTTTTAAAATACAGAACACAAAATAATTAACTTATTTTTCTGATTTCTGAATTATTTTTATTGGTAAAACAAACAATAATTCAACTATCAATATATATATATAACATAAAAAATGTTAAGTTTTTTTAAAATACAGAACACAAAATAATTAACTTATTTTTCTGATTTCTGAATTATTTTTATTGGTAAAACAAACAATAATTCAACTATCAATATATATATATAACATAAAAAATGTTAACTTTTTTTAAAATACAGAACACAAAATAATTAACTTATTTTTCTGATTTCTGAATTATTTTTATTGGTAAAACAAACAATAATTATCAATATATATATATAACATAAAAAATGTTAAGTTTTTTTAAAATACAGAACACAAAATAATTAACTTATTTTTCTGATTTCTGAATTATTTTTATTGGTAAAACAAACAATAATTCAACTATCAATATATATATATAACATAAAAAATGTTAACTTTTTTTAAAATACAGAACACAAAATAATTAACTTATTTTTCTGATTTCTGAATTATTTTTATTGGTAAAACAAACAATAATTCAACTATCAATATATATATATAACATAAAAAATGTTAAGTTTTTTTAAAATACAGAACACAAAATAATTAACTTATTTTTCTGATTTCTGAATTATTTTTATTGGTAAAACAAACAATAATTCAACTATCAATATATATATATAACATAAAAAATGTTAACTTTTTTTAAAATACAGAACACAAAATAATTAACTTATTTTTCTGATTTCTGAATTATTTTTATTGGTAAAACAAACAATAATTATCAATATATATATATAACATAAAAAATGTTAAGTTTTTTTAAAATACAGAACACAAAATAATTAACTTATTTTTCTGATTTCTGAATTATTTTTATTGGTAAAACAAACAATAATTATCAATATATATATATAACATAAAAAATGTTAAGTTTTTTTAAAATACAGAACACAAAATAATTAACTTATTTTTCTGATTTCTGAATTATTTTTATTGGTAAAACAAACAATAATTCAACTATCAATATATATATATAACATAAAAAATGTTAACTTTTTTTAAAATACAGAACACAAAATAATTAACTTATTTTTCTGATTTCTGAATTATTTTTATTGGTAAAACAAACAATAATTCAACTATCAATATATATATATAACATAAAAAATGTTAACTTTTTTTAAAATACAGAACACAAAATAATTAACTTATTTTTCTGATTTCTGAATTATTTTTATTGGTAAAACAAACAATAATTCAACTATCAATATATATATATAACATAAAAAATGTTAACTTTTTTTAAAATACAGAACACAAAATAATTAACTTATTTTTCTGATTTCTGAATTATTTTTATTGGTAAAACAAACAATAATTCAACTATCAATATATATATATAACATAAAAAATGTTAAGTTTTTTTAAAATACAGAACACAAAATAATTAACTTATTTTTCTGATTTCTGAATTATTTTTATTGGTAAAACAAACAATAATTCAACTATCAATATATATATATAACATAAAAAATGTTAACTTTTTTTAAAATACAGAACACAAAATAATTAACTTATTTTTCTGATTTCTGAATTATTTTTATTGGTAAAACAAACAATAATTATCAATATATATATATAACATAAAAAATGTTAAGTTTTTTTAAAATACAGAACACAAAATAATTAACTTATTTTTCTGATTTCTGAATTATTTTTATTGGTAAAACAAACAATAATTCAACTATCAATATATATATATAACATAAAAAATGTTAACTTTTTTTAAAATACAGAACACAAAATAATTAACTTATTTTTCTGATTTCTGAATTATTTTTATTGGTAAAACAAACAATAATTCAACTATCAATATATATATATAACATAAAAAATGTTAAGTTTTTTTAAAATACAGAACACAAAATAATTAACTTATTTTTCTGATTTCTGAATTATTTTTATTGGTAAAACAAACAATAATTCAACTATCAATATATATATATAACATAAAAAATGTTAACTTTTTTTAAAATACAGAACACAAAATAATTAACTTATTTTTCTGATTTCTGAATTATTTTTATTGGTAAAACAAACAATAATTATCAATATATATATATAACATAAAAAATGTTAAGTTTTTTTAAAATACAGAACACAAAATAATTAACTTATTTTTCTGATTTCTGAATTATTTTTATTGGTAAAACAAACAATAATTATCAATATATATATATAACATAAAAAATGTTAAGTTTTTTTAAAATACAGAACACAAAATAATTAACTTATTTTTCTGATTTCTGAATTATTTTTATTGGTAAAACAAACAATAATTCAACTATCAATATATATATATATAACATAAAAAATGTTAACTTTTTTTAAAATACAGAACACAAAATAATTAACTTATTTTTCTGATTTCTGAATTATTTTTATTGGTAAAACAAACAATAATTCAACTATCAATATATATATATAACATAAAAAATGTTAACTTTTTTTAAAATACAGAACACAAAATAATTAACTTATTTTTCTGATTTCTGAATTATTTTTATTGGTAAAACAAACAATAATTCAACTATCAATATATATATATATATATAACATAAAAAATGTTAAGTTTTTTTTTAAATACAGAACACAAAATAATTAACTTATTTTTCTGATTTCTGAATTATTTTTATTGGTAAAACAAACAATAATTCAACTATCAGTATATATATATAACATAAAAAATGTTAAGTTTTTTTAAAATACAGAACACAAAATAATTAACTTATTTTTGTGATTTCTGAATTATTTTTATTGGTAAAACAAACAATAATTCAACTATCAATATATATATATATAACATAAAAAATGTTAAGTTTTTTTTTAAATACAGAACACAAAATAATTAACTTATTTTTGTGATTTCTGAATTATTTTTATTGGTAAAACAAACAATAATTCAACTATCAATATATATATATAACATAAAAAATGTTAAGTTTTTTTTTAAATACAGAACACAAAATAATTAACTTATTTTTCTGATTTCTGAATTATTTTTATTGGTAAAACAAACAATAATTCAACTATCAATATATATATATAACATAAAAAATGTTAACTTTTTTTAAAATACAGAACACAAAATAATTAACTTATTTTTCTGATTTCTGAATTATTTTTATTGGTAAAACAAACAATAATTCAACTATCAATATATATATATAACATAAAAAATGTTAAGTTTTTTTTAAAATACAGAACACAAAATAATTAACTTATTTTTCTGATTTCTGAATTATTTTTATTGGTAAAACAAACAATAATTCAACTATCAATATATATATATAACATAAAAAATGTTAAGTTTTTTTTTAAATACAGAACACAAAATAATTAACTTATTTTTCTGATTTCTGAATTATTTTTATTGGTAAAACAAACAATAATTCAACTATCAATATATATATATAACATAAAAAATGTTAAGTTTTTTTTTAAATACAGAACACAAAATAATTAACTTATTTTTCTGATTTCTGAATTATTTTTATTGGTAAAACAAACAATAATTCAACTATCAATATATATATATAACATAAAAAATGTTAAGTTTTTTTAAAATACAGAACACAAAATAATTAACTTATTTTTCTGATTTCTGAATTATTTTTATTGGTAAAACAAACAATAATTCAACTATCAATATATATATATAACATAAAAAATGTTAAGTTTTTTTTAAATACAGAACACAAAATAATTAACTTATTTTTCTGATTTCTGAATTATTTTTATTGGTAAAACAAACAATAATTCAACTATCAATATATATATCATAAAAAATGTTAAGTTTTTTTTTAAATACAGAACACAAAATAATTAACTTATTTTTCTGATTTCTGAATTATTTTTATTGGTAAAACAAACAATAATTCAACTATCAATATATATATATATAACATAAAAAATGTTAAGTTTTTTTTAAATACAGAACACAAAATAATTAACTTATTTTTCTGAATTATTTTTATTGGTAAAACAAACAATAATTCAACTATCAATATATATATATAACATAAAAAATGTTAAGTTTTTTTATTAAATACAACTATCAATATATATATATATAACATAAAAAATGTTAAGTTTTTTTTTAAATACAGAACACAAAATAATTAACTTATTTTTCTGATTTCTGAATTATTTTTATTGGTAAAACAAACAATAATCTAACTATGAATATAAAATGTTTTTTTTAAATACAGAACACAAAATAATTAAAAAGAAAAAAATCAAAAAAAAAAAGCTAAACGCAAATTTCTCCTAACCATTATATAAAAATATCATTTATTGCGATTTAATTTTACTACTAAAGTTAAATAAAATCGCCTATTGAAGTACGACCTTTCAGTTAAGGTAATAAAAAAGATTGCTTTTAATTTAATTTTTGTTGTTGTTTCGGTAAGTATGGAAAGAGAGATGCAACCTAGAAAAAGTTCAAGGTAAAGCAATTCGCTATAAAGATGCGGTATACGAGCGTTACTGCGATACCTTTTTTTAAACTGAGTGCATGCGTGCGAGCGCCGACTAAGCGTGACTACAGCTGCAGATCGCATCACTTGAGAACGGCTGGACTGATTAAGCTCATTTTTATTTTAAAATTGGAAAAATTGCTCGGAAATTTAGAAAATTCGGGAAACACTGAAAGTGTTTTTTAATTCTCTATATTAAGTTCGCGTGCCCGTGACTGGCTGGCTGCCTGGTCAGATCGTGTGATAAATTTTTAACCCACTTCCCACACCCCGATTTTATTGAAATTTTGCAAACGTGTATATTTCTATTGACAATTCTTTCGATTAAAAATTCATAGTAACCGGACCACGGGGTCAGGGGGCTCCCATACAAGTTGTTTTCCCATATAACGGCATCGCACCCGATTTTCTTCAAATTTCAAACACATGTGTATATGTGATGGAGAAACCTTTTTGTAAAATTTTTTGAGTGAACGAACCGGTCGACCCATACAAATTTTATTCAAAAAAAAATTCCGGATTTTTCTTCAAATTTTATAGGCATATGTAACTCCGATGAACAACACTTTTTGTAACATGTTGGAGCTGTCGGAAGGACCCATACAGAATTTTAAAAAATTTACCCGATTTTCTTTAAATTTTAAATGTCAACACATGGACAACGATTTTGTAAAAAATTGTAAGTGGCACCAGGGCCGCCGACTGGCTCCAATATAATTTTTTTTTAAAATTAGCCCAATTTTCTTGAAATTTTATACACATGTGTGTATCTCCTATGGAAACACTTTTTGTAAAAACTTTGGAGTGATCGTGATAGGGGGCTCCTAAACGATTTTTTGAAAAAATTTACCCGATTTTATTCAAACTTTGCAAATTGTGTATACCCGATTAGAGAATTTACATAAAAATTGTTTTACTTTTTTTTGGTTGTTTTACTTCCATGTGATTTTTGTATGAACTCACGACCGTAACTCACGATTCCAATACGTATATATGTTTTGCCGCGTATAAGTGTCGAGTCTATAGTTTTCTGTGTGGCTGAGGTGGTCACAGGTAGGAAGGGGGTAAACAGGCGGGAGCTCAGTCGGCGGTAGGTCAGTTGATGGGATGGTCAGTGGGATGGGGCAGCCGGGAAACGCCATATATAGCACATTATTGAGAAAGAGAAGGTGACTTTCAAGCTGTCTTATAGAAATGTCGATGACAACCGTATAAGAAGTGATTTTGACAAAACTGATTCAACCTTGTAGTAGTAGAAAATTGGAAAGAACTTTTACTTTTACTTTTACCTGAAACAACTTAGCTTACAGAACAGCGATAAACTAAACTCGATCGTCGCACGATGTCCGGTAAAACGCATCTCTTGAAAACGCTTAACTACGGAATGCTGGCGGGGAATGGAGGACCCGCGAACTATTTTGCCAGCTACTGAACTAACTGAAAAAATTCAAATTTTTCATCAAATTTGCTTTATTGCTTTTCAAAATATTCGTCTTTAAGATACTATACACTTTTGCATCGATTATTCTGAACAAGACTCATTAATATTAGGAATTGCAAAAGTTCCCAGAAAGAATTGGGAATGAGGAAAGACAAACATTGTTATTTAAACGCTCAAACCATTTATCGAAACCATTTTTTCCAGCCCGAAGATGATAGCTCTATAAAACATGGTTTTTGAACGCTTCATCATATTTGGCTCTACAACCGGGGTCCGGTCCTGGCCTCCCGCAAAAAGTCTCTCCACCGGTTCCGATTTTGAGCCGATGTCATCCAGTTTGGCATCGCTAAACTCTGGGCGTCCTGATCCTTTCAGCGTTGGTTTGGCCGGCCTCGCTGTCGTGTTCCATAAATCCTACCGCAAAGGACTTTCCGAGCAGGATTCTCTTCGCTAACGCAAACAAGGTGTCCTGCCCACCGGAGCCTACCGAGCTTAATACTCTTCACGATGTTGACATCGCAGTAACGCTTGTAGATCTCATCCATTTAGAGACTCCGTAATCGTCCTTTCTCACATACGGGACCAACAATTCTCCGTATGACTTTTATCTCGAACGCGGCGCTAAGAGGTGAGAATGCTTTTTGCTAAGCACCCAAGTCTCGGATTCATATGTAAGTACTGGTATGACCATTGTCTTATATATCAGCAGCTTGGATGTTATGGTTAAGTTCCTGGATTTGAAAAGTCTAGACAGAATATAGTAGGCTAAGCAAGCGTTCGCTTATTTATGGTTCCATGCTATTATCGGATGCTACAGTTGACCCGAAATAGTTAAGGAATGCACTAGGTACATGAAATTGGCGCTTCACTATTGTAATTGCAGGACCAATGATAGATCTTCTACTCGCAGACGTGGCCACCATGTACTTTGTTTAGCTCTCATTTTTGCAATGCATTTAGTCTGCATTTAGTCCAAATATCTGCATTTATTTTAGATTTTATTTTTCGTTTAAATTCATTTTGATGACTTTGCTGAATATCGAAGCGCTGCTGGTTTAGAGATGGTTTTGCTCTCATTGCCATTGGAACTACATAATTGGATTGAACCAAAGACAACACTGATATGGTTTGGAGCGCGTAGAATTCTTTGACCGGACGAAAGGGTTCGCGTGCCGTTTGTAAAAATCTACCTGCCTAGCCGCCAAGTGTGCGTCGCATCGTGACGATGATGATGATGATGATTTGATAGAATCTGTCGTGTACGGTTATGCAGCTGAAGCTCATGCCGTTTTTTCGTAAACACATTCTCCACACACATGGATACATAACTATGTACACAGTTGATTCCCAATTTGTATAATTAAATGCATTTTATTTTTCTGTTATTGGTGTTGTTATACACATACTAAGTTTACAGACGCTGTTGTTGTTCCAAAGGGGCAAGGACAGTCTGTTAATTGAAGTGTGGCTTATGTGTATCGATGTCGATGTAAAAAAAAAAGCTGTTCGCTGGGAATTTGCATTTTCCCAAACGTCAGTTCCGTCTACTTTTGCCTCGTAGATACCTCTGATGCATTCTTTATAAGGGTACCCTTTTAAAAAAGCGACTTTAAAATGTCGATCATCGAAAAGGCGCACGATCAAAAATGCACGCGATAACAAAAAGACCCAACAAATAGTTGATCTTCTAGGAGGTCCCTTTTTTTGATGGTCGACATTTTAAAGTCGTTTTTAAGGGTAGCCTAATAAGGAATAATACATCAGAGGTATGAGGCAAAAATAACCGGAATAAATTGTGTGAATTAGTATGGCTAGTGACGAAAGCGCGACTTATCTTTTTATGACACGAGAGAACCAGTTCGCTCGCAGCGACGATTGTGTAGTACACGCTACCCTTAAAAGCAACTTACAAAATTAAAGAAGAAAAAACACACCACACAACAATGAAATTGTAAGGTAATACCACTCGTACGTTTACAACAACTCCAGGTTCATGCCCCGGTCAAAAGCGGCCATCAAAATTACCTGTGAGTTAATCAGAGCCAAGACAGGTAACTTTTTCGGTTCACTTTGTGTTGCAGGTAGGAACAGGTACGCAGCTATTATTTACTATATACCTGTTCATGACTTGGAAGGTGTGAGCGTATTGGTGTGTGCTTTTAAAACGCCTCCAGCGACAACTTCACCTGAAACAGAAACAAGGTCTCTGTATAGTAAGATAGGTAGGTATCTATAGGCAAAGCCCAATAGCCCAACTGTATTCTTGGAGCACAGATGCTGATACTAAAGAGCTCAAACTTCTTTTGGAGTAGGTTTTGGCTAAAACCAATGAAATTTTTTCAGTTTTTCACTACTGCACATACGTTTCTCACTCTTTTCAATACCAACAGACAGAGCGTTTCTTTATTTTTCCTGCATCGTATTCACATCTAACAAAACACTCGATTTTTGTATTTCTTCATAGCAATAGATTGGCTATAGAGTTTGTCTTTCTATAGAGAGTGTTCTGGGTACAGGACGGAACAAGCAACATACACAAGTACCTACCTATCTACTCGTCTAACTTCATATCTTTGAAGGAAATTGTGCATAAAATAAGGGATGCAGGTAAATAACAGCATCTGGCAGATACACTAAGAGCACTTCAGCTCATTGATGCCTTGCGTAGATATATTTTGCCGGGCGGATCGGAGGTTTCTTTTGTGGTGACATTCTTGGGACTCGTTTGCTTTGCTCTCACGTGATTGGTGATTAGTGGCGGTTGGTAGATTTTAACCTCCCATCACTCCCATCATAATACCCAAAATAATCATTTGAGGAGGTACGTTGTCCAATTTGCTGCTTATGACTTTTTTAAGTGAAATTAAATTGGTTTTTCATAAAAACTTACTACGCTAAATATTCACAGAGTTCTGTTATAATTATTTTCTTTATTAAAAACCAAAAAGGTTAAATTACGAGAGCAATTTCTTGTCTGGAACTGTGGACATATTTTGATTTCTTGGGTCCAATTTGTTTCTCTAAACAAAACAACACGTTGGAGCAGTTGCCTAAGTACGGGTGTCCGATTTGAGCATACACGTTAAACGGTTGGTAAAAAAACGACTCTAAAGTGTCCCAGAGAATGTTCTGGCTACGGAAATCACATCAACTATAGACGTGAGACGAATATATTAGTATTCGTCAAAATATTACTAATATTTGTACATAATTCGTATCACTAATACGAATAACAAAGATATTATGCTACTTTGATATTCCCCCAATACGTATTAGATTACACTATTCCAGTAAGAATCTTATCGAGATCTAATATACATAGATATGCATGTGTAGGTATTCGGTATTCATATATGAGTGACAAAAAAGCGCAAAGATGTAGTGATTTGCAGTGAGACAGAAAGTATCTCATGGCCTTCTAGTACTATTCAGTTTCATAGCTCAAAATTTAAGACCTAAAAGCTGGTGACAGATGGACGGACATAGCTCTTTCTAGTCGGCAATTGATGCTGATCATAAATATTAGTTTCCTATGTTAATGTAATATCCTATGGGAATCTAAAGAACTTATTGTTTTTTTCTATGTGCGACTATATACATAATAGTATTAACAATATAATTTAATATACATCTGTAACATAAACAGATATGTATTTCAACAAATTCACTTAATAGATGTCATAAATACCTACTGTACTATTAAATGTAATACCATAGCCTTCTTACTATAAGAGATACCAGTATTAGTGATATTTTCGTATCGGCTTAGATATTATATCTAATATTAAATAACGAATATATTAATATCAGGTGATATCTAGAAATATTAGTATTAACCCATGCCTAATTCAACTATGCGAGAAAAAAAGTCAAACTGCCAGATCACGACACGAAAAATTCCGTCTGATTGTTCTCCAATCTCCACTTCCCAGAATCACATTTTTACCCTGTACCAGGCAAAACCTTCTCTATAGGTTTTGTGTACAGGACACATTTTTTCTCAGACAAACATTTCAATAAGGAACACACAATAATGTGTCACATTTTGTTTCACTTTGTCTTCATCATCATCACCGTCATCATCATCACCATCATTATCATAATCGATTTCTTTGATAATTTATTGCCGCCGCCGACTATTTTCAGCTACTTAGCGACCGATGCAAACGCGTGTGCCTGCACCCAAAACCTTCTCTATAGTAAGCCCAACTGTACCAAAATCTTCACTATAGAAATATTTATGTATTGTCGCCAAAATGCTTCAACTGAAAACGTGGGTCGTGAGAAAAAAAATTTAAGAAGCTCAGGGGAGCTAGTAAATTACATAAAATGAAACAAACATAATTTGATATTCCTTGACTTTCGTTACTTCATAAATGGATCCCTTCGGAAATGCTTGAAAGACAGCACTGGTTGCAAGAACTACCGAAAATCATTTATATAAATTAGATATGTACCTATATATTCATTTGTCGCCAGCGCGTTTAAATTTTTTTACCCTATGGGTGAATTGTTAGCAAAATTTCAAAGAAAAAATCTTTGCTGAGTTTTTTTGCGTTAATCGTTGATTGTCTTCTACTTCTTTTCACTCTCTCTCATTATAAACCAATGTTCGATGCCCTAACTCATCGTTGAATATTTGTCATTCTATAGAGCCAACCAGCCACCCACACACACCATAATGCATCATTGCCTACGAAACGAAATGGAATTGAGAGCAAGTAACCCGGCAGTGTGGCAGTTGCCAGTTGTGTTTCGGAGTCGATTTTGAGCGAATCGTTGTTACTGGAGTCTGCAGTCCGCAGTTTTTGTCAATAAATTAAAGTTTTATTATCGAATAAAAGAATATTTTTTTTTGTTACTTTGCTTTGCTCTCACGTGATTGGTTATATATTCCAAGAGACGAGAGTGTGCAGTGTGCAAATCACACAGTGATCAGTAAAGATAAAGTGATCTGCAGCCTGCAAGAATAAATTGCAACAAAATACGTGCTGTGTTCCTATTTTGTGTGTTCCACCACAAATCAATTTATCTAAAAACCGCTTCATTGATAAATATACGTGTGTCACTGAACAATTCAAAGGTAAGAATAATTAATTAAGAATAATTAATAATTAATAAGAATTAAGCTAAAAGCCACAATTTGTGTGGCAGATATGAAATTAAACAATGCTTGTTAGCAACATTAGCTGCATTTTATTTGGAATCCGAATACGAATTCGAATGTCAAAACCAGCCAAACAGCAGGTTTTCAAATTCCAAAGAAGGAATTCGACAGTGCAATTGATGTTGTAATTCCCAATTCGAATTCGTATAAAATACTGCTACTATCTCTGAATGTATTGGGTGTTGTTGTTGTTGTTGAATAAGAAAGCGTCAGAAATTATAATGTCGCTGCTTTGTCAAAATAAAAAAACAAACTTCTATATCTGTCGGTAGTAGAGCAAGAGATACGTTTTCAATCGCCGTATTTCATTATGTCTTCCCAAGTAGTTGTGGGTAGATGGTAAAAGGAATGCGGCTTTTATATAAACCATATTGATTATTATTGAATTCTTAAGACTTTTATTTAAATTTTATTTATTTGTATTGCATGTCTATAGACTTTATTTAATTGTTTTTTAAAAAAATGATAATATTTGCCAATATTTCGGTCTGCTGACCATTAATTTCTGAAAAGTCAGAAAACTTATAATTTTTTGTCTTGATAATGGTCTGCAAGACCGAAATATTGGCAAATATTATCATTTTTTTTTAAACAATGAAATAAAGTCTATAGATAAGCAATACAATTAAATACAATTTTGATATAAACGGCAAAAGTAGCCGATACATTTTATATTTGACAAGACTCGAAAACAAGTGTTATAAACGCGTTTGTAAAATTTTTAAAGTGAACGACGGGCCTTGAGGCCCAAGGTACCTATGCCCATATAATTTTTTAAAAATAAATCAAAATTTCTTCAAATTTTAAACACATGTGTATCTCCGACGGACAGCACTTTTTGTAAAAATTTTAAAGTGAACACGGGTCCTGAGGCCCAAGGTACCTATTAGCTCGATTTTCTTCAAATTTTAAACACATATGTATCTCCTGTTAGAGAATTTACCTGACAAATTTTAGTTTTTTTAAGGGTTGTATTTTATGGGTAGTTCTTTTTAATTCGTTTATTTCAGAAAATAAAAAATATTAACAATTACCTTTAAGTTGCTCTAATACCGTAGCTGTTAGCAGCGTAATTTTAAATCATAAATCCACCACTATTTAAAATTAGATTTACATACCTACAGTGTGAAAAAGAAAAGAATATCAAATTTAAATTTATAAAATTATTAATTTAAAATTTATATAGAAAAACAAGGAGAAATATTGAACGGAGATAGTTCTATGCATGTAAATATTCTGTACATTATTAGGTATATATTAACTACAGGAGAAAAAACTATAATTTTTCATCTATATCATGTATAAATAAATCGTCGGACATAGCAAATATGCTACATACCTGTGATCAAACATTAGATCATGTACCTATCCATTTCATAGAATTAAAAAATTCCAACAAAAAAAAACCTGTTGATCGAAATTGTGTGGCTTTTCACAAACCCTAACTAAATGAGCATGAAAGAGGATTTGTTTTATTTATTTAATTTAATTCTTCTTTCAATATAATTTTAATATTAAACACACCCCTCGATACAGGATTTTTTTTAATTACGGAGATATCTTCAGGAGCTTAGAAATCAACAGATAGCACAGCTTACAGTTACTTCTGCTGCTACTGCTTTACTGTCCGACCACAACAGCTGATGTGTTCCCAGAATTTATTCTACTGCCAAAGGCATCATATAATTATATTACTGTTGTTGGGAAGATGAAGGATGAGGTGTAGAGGGAAATCCAAATACATGGACACCAACAACAAAAACACAAAGTGTACCGAATCTGCTGTTTGAATATTCAATACTCACCACAGCACGTTGGCTTCTATTGAGCAAAGCCCAATGCAGTTGCGTCAATTTCCTTCCTCTCTCCTTACAAATATGAACAGCAATGCAATGAAATAAAAACAAACTGCAACAACATAGCAGGCGTCTATGTACGTACATATGTAGAGAAAAGGTAAATGACGTAGCACTGATAAGAGCATGAGTTAAGTTCTCATCTCTTTATCAATCACCTAGATCTACTGTAATCACGTAATCTTGAACTGTAAATAATCCTCAATCCATGTAATGAGAGAGGAGTGTAAGTTCATCAATGCCCGAATCTTATTAATAAGACAATCATGCCATACTCTATCAAAAGCTTTATAGAAATATCTAAGGAAACAACGCTTGATTCACCTAGGGTTTCAATGCTTCAATGCGCTCCAAACAATGAGTCTTGCACGTCATGAGTTCACCTGAAGAGCGATTTTTACGAAAACCAACCATACTGCACATCCGATAAAAGAACATTCGAATCCAGATATCTCATAAGTCTCAAATTAACGATATATTCCATTACCTTCGATAGAACCGACAACAAAGCAATAGGTCGGTAGTTCGTAGGTGCCGATTTATCATCTGTTTTTTTGTTGGAACGGGTTGAATATTAGCTATTTTCCAAATTGATGGAAAAACACCTGTCTTCATTGAGAGATGAAACAATTTGCCAAGCGGTTTTGACAAAGAATGATGACAACTTTTCAATACTAATGGTGGAATACCGTCGGGTTCAGTTGCTTTATTGGGATCAAGTTCTTAAAGAATCTTTGATACAACCCGTGGCCGTGAAATAGATTTTAGACATACCTGTGCCTAGATTCGGGAGAATTGGTGGGCTTTGTTTATTTAAAGGAAGGTTAGACGCACCAGCTTTAGCTTTCTCAATATCAGTTCTATAATTAATACCATTATGAAATAAAGAAGGAATTGACGAAGTATTGTCTGCAAAGTTTCTTTTAACCAATGCAGCAAACGACCAAAAGCTTCGACGAAGTTTGGTGCACATTCGAAAACAAAGATTATAATTAGTATGTGTATTAAGAAAATAGCCGTCCTCCACCTGCCAATAATATACATTGAAAATTTCACTAAAGTCAGTTGGCAAATGTTAGTTTCCATAAATAACAAGCAGACACACATTTTATTTCCTGTATTCTATTGGTTTTGGTTTAATTCCTAGGTATTTGCAGTATTTATCAAATGTCGTCATCATCATCGGACGAAGATGGTGCTGGTGCCGAGCAGGAGTCCACGAGGGAAATGGCCGCAATAGATATGACAGTTCATCCATCAGACCAGCAACAGGCAGCAGAAGAGCTAGAAATAATTCAAGAACAGCCTGACCAGCAACCAGCACAAGCTGGTGGTGATGAGAAAGATGAGGAAGATGAGATGAGGAATGTAGTTGCCAAGGGTGCAGGACCGGGTGGTGCAACAGCGCCATTAAAATTAACACAACGCGATGAATTGGCTATAGCTCGGGTAAAAGCTGTTGATTTTTGTAACCTCCCGATTTACTCCCTAATGTCTTTGCTGTTTTTCGTTTTTAGTTAACTGCACTAGGCTTCAGTCCATCCGAGGCCGTCCAAGCGTATATTTCTTCTGGCCGCATATTTGCCCGACGTTTTTTGAAAGTTGCAGCAAATCTAAATAAGGTTGATGCTGAAGTTGGTGGTGATGAGAAAGATGAGGAAGATGAGATGAGGAATGTGGTTGCCAAGGGTGCAGGATCGGGTGGTGCAACAGCGCCATTAAAATTAACACAACGCGATGAATTGGCTATAGCTCGGGTAAAAATTTTTGATTTTTGTAACCTCCCGATTTACTCCCTAATGTCTTTCTGTTTTTCGTTTTAAGTTAACTGCACTAGGCTTTAGTCCATCCGACGCCGTCCAAGCGTACATTTCTTCTGGCCGCATATTTGCCCGACGTTTTTTGAAAGCTGCAGCAAATTGCATGAATAAGATTGATTAAGTCCTTTTTATGTTTTTACGAGGTGGGGCAAATGTAATGTCATAATATGAATGTGCCATAATTATTGTAATTGGCGTAATATGTCATTGTGCTTAGGTGATGTTTGACGCTCCATTGCGTGTTGTCAACTAATTCTCTATCAACATAAATTTCAAAACACAATAACATTTGGCGTCATTTGCAAAAATTATGGCACATTCACATTATGATATTACCTTGCCCCGCACCTTCTAAAATCTTTCTGATTACAAAATGTACATAAAAAAATGTAAAATGCTATATTTTTTTACTTCTTAAGTAATGTAATGTTTTTTTTTTGTTTGAAACAATTCCAAATATAGATTAACTTTAAAATTAGTTATTATTTTGTATCAAGTGTATACCCTATGGTGAACCATAATGCACATATGGTGTACCATGTGGTGAACGATAATGCATCTATGCCCTATGGTATACCATATAGTGTACATGGTTCATCATATAGTGTACCATAATGCACCTATGGTATACCATATACGGTAAACGATAATGCACCTATGGTACACCATATAGTGTACATGGTTTATCATATAGTGCACCATAATGCACCTATGGTATACCATACGGTGAACTATAATGCACCTATGGTATACCATATAGTGTACATGATTTATCATATAGTGCACCATAATTCACCTATGGTATACCATACGGTGAACTATAATGCACCTATGGTACACCATATAGTGTATATGGTATACGTTATGATGAACCATAATGCACCTATGCCCTATGGTATACCATATAGTGTACATGGTTCATCATATAGTGTACCATAATGCACCTATGGTATACCATATACGGTAAACGATAATGCACCTATGGTACACCATATAGTGTACATGGTTCATCATATAGTGTACCATAATGCACCTATGGTATACCATATTTTTTTTTTAACGAAGATGGGCTTAAGAGTAAACTGATGTGCATTTAGAGCGCCACGAGTTGCGGTTGAATACAAGGAGAGGTGGCATGCAACTGGCTATTTCTCTTGAGCACCCCTGGTGAAAGAAGCGATAAAACAGTGACAAGCAGGAGACGTTCCTGCGGTATTCAAGCAAATCTCTTGATTTCGCAATGTTTTCGTCACCGATAAGTTTTATCGCACGGTTTTGTATTCTATCTAGTTGATGCAAGGTGGTTTTAGGCGCATCAGACCAAATATGACAATTGTACTCAAGTTTAGGGCGAATAAAAGCCTTGTAGATATTAGCCAGATCAGAGGGAGTGAAATATTTCTTGCACCGGGTTAGAAAACCTAAACATTCCGCAGCATTGAGTGAATTGGATTAGAAGTCACAGATAAGAGATCATTAATAAAATTGAGAAAGAGTGTTGGGGACAGAACAGAGCCCTGGGGAACGCCAGCATTTATGTGGTGTATTTCAGACTTGAAACCGTCCAAAACAAATTGAATTGATCGGTCGAAAAGATAGCTTCTAATACAATGAAGCAGTTTTTCATCGTCTCCATAAGCACGCATTTTGGACAAAAGAGCTTGATGCCAAACTCTGTTAAATGCTTTGGAAATATCGAGTGCAACAGCTTTGCTTTCTCCAAAATGATGCAAATACCGGTTCCACTGTTCGGTGAGATATACCATCAAATCACCAGTGGAACGTTGCGCCCACGAAATCCGTACTGCCGGTCACTTAGGATTTCATTGGTTTCAAGATATTTCTTAAGCTGAAAATTGATCAGCGTTTCCATGACCTTGGAAAGAATGAAAGTGCTATGATCGATACGAACGCTCGCCTTTTTTGGGTATGGGCTGGACAAAGGCTGTTTTCCAGCTTCTCGGGAAGAGTCCAGAAGAATAGGATAGATGGACAAGCTGACGCAATGGTACTGCCAGCTTGGAAGAACACCTCTTCAGAACTAATGGGGAAATACCATGTGGCCCAGCAGATTTTTTAGTGTTGTGATCATTTAAAAGTCTAGCAACTGCACGAGTACTCTGAGTTGCAGGAGAGAGCAATGCACAATCTGGAAGCGTGGAGCTAGCTGCAAAATGTGCAGCAAACAGATTGGCTTTGTCTTTAGAGTTGACAATAATTGGAGTGTCATTATAAATGAGCGTTGGAATGGTGGACGACGAGGCTGTATTTTTGATTCTTTTAGCGAATGACCAAAAATGTTTACTACCTTTGGGACATTGTAGTATTTTTTGCCTCAATTTTCGGTCGTAGGCGAATTTGACTCGCCGAAGATGGGCATTGCAATCATTTCTGGCTCGAAAGCGTACCTCTCTAATCCTAGAAGCCTCTTTACAGCTCGATTCGTACCATCCATCATCCTTTGGTTTGATAGACTTATAAAATTTCTCATACCAATAAGAATGATGTTTGTGATTGCATCAGCGGCGGCATCCACGTTGCTATCGCGAAACAATAGCGACCAGTTAAATCTCCCAAAGAAGTTGTTAAGGCCGTTATTAACGAGAAATTAGCTGATACAACACAATGGTCAGACGCGCCTAGAGGCGATAATACATTAACGGACTAATTATCAGGATGAGAGGTAAGGAACAAGTCAAGGGTGTTTGCGGAACGGTTTGCAATGTCAGGTATTCGTGTAGGCTCATTTACAAGCTGAATAAAGTAATTAAGCTCAGCGAACAACTCAACATCCCTTCTTACGGGTGTTGTCTGGCCAGAATGGCGAAGCCACCCAGAATTGTGTACATTGAACGATAAATCGGCTCAAAAATAATAAGGCCCCGGGATCTGATGGGATCCCAGCGGAACTGATCAAAATAGGAGGTCCCACAACCAAGCAATTCATGAAATAATAGTGCAAGTATGGGAAGGGGAAGCTATGCCAGAAGACTGGCGAAGAGGAATCCTGTGCCCCATACATAAGAGGGGAGATATCAGAAAATGCAGCAATTATCGTGGTATAACGTTGTTGAGTACCGCATATAAGATTTTCTCCTCTATCCTTCAAGACAGCATAGCCGCATACGCCCCAAAAAGTCATCATTGGTCCATACCAGTGTAGCTTCATCCCAGGCAAATCAACAACTGATCAGATTTACACCCTAAGGCAGGTGATGGAAAAATGTCTAGAGTTTCAAAGCGCACTACACCATCTTTCTATAGACTTTAAAGCCCCCTATGATAGCATAACCAGAGTAGAACTTTATAAAGCCACGAGAGAATTCGGCATCCCAAATAAACTGACACGACTATGTAGGTTGACCATCACCAATGTTATAAGCCAAGTAAAAGTATCCGGATCACTATCAATCCCATTCAACATCTATAACGGGATCCGTCAAGGGGATGGACTGGCCGGTATCCTCTTTAACCTGGCGTTGGCGAAAGTGATCCGAGACTCTGACGTATCTGGGGCTGCATATAAATGAGAGCAAAACAAAGTACATGGTGGTCACGTCTGAGCGTAGAAGATACAACATTGGTCCCTCAATTAAAATAGTGGAGCGCGAACTTGAAGCGTAGTGCAATCCTTTAACTATCTCGGGTCAACTGTAGCAGCCGATAACAGCATGGAACCAGAAATACGCGCACGGTTGCTTAAAGCCAACAAAGCTTACTATAGTCTGTCAAGACTCTTCAAATCCAGGAACTTAACCATAACATCCAAGCTTCTTATATATAAGACAATGGTCATACCAGTACTTACATATGGATCCGAGACTTGGGTGCTTAGCAAAAAGCATTCTGACCTCTTAGCCACGTTCGAGGGAAAAGTCTTACGGAGAATTGTTGGCCCCGTATGTGAGGAAGGACGATTCCGGAGACTCTAAATTGATGAGATCTACAAGCGTTACTGCGATGTAAACATCGTGAAGAGAATTAAGCTCGGTAGGCTTGGAGAAATGGACAGTTGCGCTCAAGAAAACCTTAACCATCAGAAAGAATTGGAAATAATTGCCCAAGAAAATTTAAAAATTAAACAAAAGTTGCTTGAGTATGAAATCGAGAAACTCGACAACTTAATATCACACTGAGTTCTTCATTATGACTTTTAATCCTTTCTTTGAGACATAATGAGATTTTTTTTTATTTTCATACCACAACTGAATTGTGATTTTTATTTTTTGTTTCCATTGTATCTTGATGGAATCAATACGTATCTATATATAACCAAAAAGTTTGCATTATTTGATTTCTATTGAAATCACGGTTCGAGGGGCTAGGTTTTATACCTGGGGATCCTTCAGAATTTGCATAGATCCAAAACATTGCAATGGGCAGATTATGCGAGAGCATTATACGATTCCAACTTCGGATGAGATTATATCTCGTTTGACTAACAAAGATAGGGGTTTTGTGGCAGATTTGGTTGGATAAAAAAAAAGGTCAGATTTGTGTTGGAAGGTACAATTTTAGCACTTACCTCTTGGGATATCAGTGCAATACCAGAAGTATTCCAGAAAACTGTCAGGAAAGTATTTGGATGGTTAGACACAGCTGAGACGTATTTTGATTGATGATTTAGTTATCGCAGGTAAGACTGAAAAAGAACAGGATGCAGCGTTAAAAAATGTTATAGAACTGGCAAAAAAAAAATATAATGTTAATGTTCAATAGCAATAAACAAGGCAAGTACTCTTTGAATGAGGGATCAAGCCGGATAAAATACATATCAGGGCTATAGAAAAACTAAAGACTCCAAAGGACAAGAATAAGTTTATGAAAAATATGTCAGAGACAGCAGCTTCATTGCGAGAACTGACTAAAGATAAAATGCCATTCATGTGGGAAAATAAGCATGACATAGCTTTAGAAAACTCAAAAAAACAAAATTAGTGGGGAACTTGTTTTGGTTTGGGTTTTGGTTTTTTTTTAATGAACAGGACAATAACTGTTCCGACTGACGCATAGAAGGGATTGTCTTCGGTGTTGTTTGATGCAAAACGAACATCCTGTAGCGTACGCTTCTCGTGCATTGACATGCAACTTTTAGCCGGTTTGTTATTCAATCAGACCACAAACCCGTAGTTTAAATTTCTAAAAAGAATCTCAATAAAGAATCTGTAAGATTACAGCGAAGGTTACATATACTAATGCAGTTGGAATTTGATATCTATACTAATATTATAAAGAGGTAATGTTTGTTTGTGTGCGCAGGAGGTAATCTTCGAAAGTGCTGAACGGATTCCAAAATGAGAAGCTGGTGACAACCTAACATCTCTCTACTTAAAGAACCAAACTCATGTACAATCACCCAATATGGATGAAAGAAGACGAGCTTGAGCCGTAAAACCTTTGAAAATGTTGACACTGAAACGTCAAACATATGGCTCCAGCCAGGACAGTTGTTTTTCGAAACCGAAGGTTTTCTAATGGTCATTCAGGATGGAATCATCGCTACCCGAATCTATATGGGATTTATAATGGGAGACAATACAGTTGAAGGAAGCGACATTTCTGGATGCACAAATTTGGTACAAACTGATTATGTCAGAAGACATAACAACGTCGCTAAACTCTTCAACCAAAGACTGTTTTAGAACTATGGCTTCATACAGGAAATCCAATCCATACTACCTGTATGAACTGACCCGATGTGATGGTAATGTTGTTTTTGTTATTGTTGGTGGGCTGAAAAGCCTTGTGCACTGCGACTTTAAGGTCTATTGTGCGTCCCAGATGTCTACCACATTATGTGGTGGCCTAGTCCTCTTGTGATTGCCAATATATCCGCCAATTCGATAGGTCTGGCATTCTGCCATAGAGCTGTGTGAGCCTTGAGGTATTGAAGTCTTTTCCGGGTGAGGGCATCACATATAAATAGTATGTGTTCTGGCGTCTCCTCTGCCTCGCCACAAAAGCGGCAGCGATCTGTCTGAGATTGCCCCATTTTTTGTTAAGTGGCCATTAAATGGACCATTTACGAGCGGTGTAAGTGAAACTTCTTGATGTTGTGTGGCAAAATACCCTCTATAGACCAATAAAAGATCCCAAAAGATTATCAAAAGAACCCCAAAACCCTTAAACGGATCATGAAAATACCCTCAAAAGACCTCAGACGACATTCAAAAGACCCTCAAAAGGCTCTTCGAAAAACTTCCCAAAATATCCACAAAAGACCCTAAAAGACCCTCAAAAGACCCTCCAATACTGTAACGTCCGGAGATATTGCTTGCCTGGGTACTGGTCCATTTCTTCCTATCCAACGATTACCGTACTCTTCATCTAGCCAATTCTTAAACTCTCGACCATAGTGGGCGCCATGGCTCAGTGGATAAGAGGATGGACTTCTGAGCAGGGGGTTCGTGGTTCGAATCCCAGTAACACCAAAAGTATTTTTCACGGTGTCCCACCTATAGCGAATGGGCGACAAACGTTCCGTGAGCAATAACTTTTCACGGAATGCTTCTCAATTCGCCGTTCGGATCCGGCATTAAATTGTACGTCCCCTCCATTTGTGTGCAAAAATAGATATGCTCAACACAAATGGCTGCGATAAGCAAGGCCTTGGACCGTAATGGTCTGTCGCGCCGAATATTATTATTATTATAGTGAGCTGGAGCACCATCCTGTTGGAAATATGATGAAGCTCGTTAAATCAGGGGAATGTCCTCCAACAGTTCTGATAAATCATTTCTCAAAAACTCCTCATAGATTGTATAGAATTCAGCCTGGATGGTAGTTTGAATGGGCCAATTACACCCGCCCACATACTGTTTATGTCTGGAAGCATTGAATTGAAAAGCTAAGCGTCTTATGCTGATTGATTGATTAGCTGTAATAGCTGTAACAGTATTCTTTCATCAGCCGAAATGCTTCTTACTTGTGGAGCTCCCGCGTTAGGTCGTGTATATGAAAGTGATCCCATTTTTCGAAGCCTTCGAGGAGTCTTTCCAAATACTCCTCACTAGGAAGACGTTGGTTAGGATACAGTTTATGGTATCTTTGTCGCGCACTAGTTGAACTTTCATTGCACAGCCCATAAACGTAAATAATGTCTGCGTATTCTTGGTTTGTAAATGTAGACATTTCAAATAGCGTTTCTAAGCAACTGTAACATTGGCATAAAAAATTAAACGAGTTTTGTTAGGTAGCCAAGTACACGAGCACGCTTTACAACTTTTAATCAGTTATGCCATTCAAAAAGTAAAAAATTAGCAAGGGACAAGAAAAATGGAACAGATATTGAAGCTGGATATCTGAAGACTCAAACAAGATATCAACTTTATTTAAACGCAGTTACAAAGGCTAGTATTCCCCGATAAATGATGTCAACATTAGAGATAGAGCCTTACTGTTTTCTTAGAATATACCCAAGAATCATTTCCCAAATTATTGGGCACGAAATAGGGGTACACCCTGTATATTGCTATTGAAAAATGCTTCTTAAAATTATTTTTTCTGCGAAGACTCAATTGATCTGCTTTCCTGATAACAATTGAGCGGCTTTCAATTACATCTTTCTTTTATTAGAAAGAATTATCATTTTTTTTAACTCTTGGCACACACTTTACTTATTTGACTTTATGTTTTGGTTATTTATTTCAGCTAAATATTATTCGATGATTTATGTTTTAACAAAAATAAAAGGTCAACCCTTTGTTAAAAAAAGTAGTTGTTAAGAAATATGTCCTTTTGTTATATCTATTTATAATGAGAGTTAAAGTTTTTATTTAGATTAAAATAAAAAAAAAGTTAATAGAACGATTAATAAACTTTACTTATTAGAGATATAAAAAATAATTAAAATGAAAAGATTTGCGAATTTTGGAGGGAAAAAGGCGAAAAGGGTTTCTGGCAATACGGCTCTGATATCTTAATATTATCTCTGTTGCTAGCCAAACATATACACAACCATACACAAACGATAAATACATCATTGCCTTCGAAACGAATAAAGATCAAAAAGAACAGACGAGAATGTCACAGAACTGATGGACAATTCAATTATCACTCATATGAACCTGTACTCGGCTGAAAACTAACAGCTGAGTGACTGGTCTGATCAGAAGTGATAATCGTCTTTGGTCTTTTTGCGTCTTCATTGACTTACAGTTACTTCTGCTGCTACTGCTTTACTGTCTGACCACAATAGCTGGTGTGTTCCCAGAATTTATTCTACTGCCAAAGGCATCATATATATTACTGTTGTTGGTGCCGTTGAAGGCTGAGGTGTAGAGGGAAACCCAAATCCGTGGACCCCAACAACAAAAACACAAAGTGTACCGAATCTGCTGTTTGAATATTCAGTACTCACCACAGCATGTGGCTTCTATTGCGCAGAGCCCCATGCAGTTGCGGAAATTTCCTTCCTCTCTCCTTACAAATATGAACAGCAATGCAATAAAATAAAAACAAACTGCAACAACAAAGCAGCAGTAACATCATGAACATGAATATGTATCTATCCCGAAAAACAATCGAAACGCATGCCACAATTGGCATCTATGTACGTACATATGTAGAGAAAAGGTAAATAACGTAGCACTGATAAGAGCATGAGTCAAGTTCTCATCTCTTTATTGACCTAATCGTGTTACGTGTAGGTACTGTGAATTTACACCTGTTATCTGTTGTATTTTGCCGTCTTGCTGTGCTATCTGTTGATTTCTAAGCTCCTGATGGTATCTCCGTAGATAATTAAAATAAATGCTGTTGCAAGGAGTGTGTTTAATATTAAAATTTTATTAGAAGAAGCATTAAATTAAATAAATTAAAGAAATCATTAACACCAGTAGTCCCTACTGATGTACCAATACTAGTGCTCTACCCGTCTTTCATGGTAATGTAGTTAGGGTTTTTGAAAAGCTCCACAATTTCGTGCAATATTTATTATTTTTGTTGAACTAATTAGATGACGAGGCAATTGCATTTGGCCACCTTGAAAGTGTCATTAGAGTTACCGCCGCCATTTACCCGCGCATACTTGAATTTCTTATTGAAAATTCATAGCATTAGTAAAATGTACTCATACTTAACAGCAAAACTATCTATTAAACTCTCCTCGTTACGCTTGCATTTAATCGAGTTTTAATTAAATCCCACAATAATTGTGTATGGCGTTCTAAAAGTGTGTTTGTTCTTGTCTGTTGACTTTTTTATTTCGGAAGAAGAAGAAAGTACTGGTCTAATTTATGTGGTTTCATTTTCGTGGGAAGTGACAAACAACGCATCGTCAAATGTAAATGCTCATCTAAGCGGGAAGTCAGTCAGTCACCTCTTTTATTCAAAAACAATCTTTGAGTTTACACAGGGTGGTTCGAATGCTAACAGATCCGCTTAAGTGAACTTCCATTGCAAATTTACTTTAATTTTTCGAATAGGGGTTGGTCGAGAAAGTGCGTGAATGCAGCCACAGAACACAAATGGTGTTTTTGTACAATTTTTGAAGTGACCGGGCCCTGGGGCCCTGATGAGCCCATTTACATTTTTTTAAAAATAGCCCGATGTCTTTCAAATTTTCAATTTATGTGTATCTCCGATGAAAACACTTTTTTATTGAAATTCGGAATTGTTTGGGCCCCCAGGTCAAAGGCTGCTACACACATTTTTTACACATGTGTATCTCCGGTGACAACAGTTTTGTTTTTGTAACCATTTTAAAGTAAAGAGGCTCTAATATTATTTCCAAACTAACCCGGTTCAAACTTTGCTCACATATGTATCTCCTATTGGAGAATTTACATGAGAAATTCTAAATTTTTATGGGTTGTTTTTATTTAAATTTGCTTGTAAAATCTCCTTTAGTGAAATAACTATCTGCTGTACCTGATGGATATGTGAGAAACCGGGTAACTGGAATACCTCTATAAGTGAGACTCAAATAAATGGCGCAAGGGATTCCACTTAACCTGGTTCGACTGCACAAAGTTTGCTTTAATATGTCCATCATCACTCTGATAGCAGCTGACAGAAAAAAACTTGGTCAGATGTCCGCGGGCAGAATTTATATCCAATGAGACGACGAAGTTAAAAGAAAAAAATTGTCTTTCCCTTCCGCTTTATTTAACTTATATATATATATTATATATTATATAAGCATAATGTATTTAGCAATATCAATCGAACTCTCTTGAACTCTATACAATATTTGTAATATATTTTTGTTATTTCAATTCCAATACACACTATAATCACAATTAATATTCACACTTCCTACTATGGACAAAGGCAATAGACAAATAACAAAGCTTATCTATTGATCGCGTTCCAAAATCTAATGCGCATAATGCACAAAGTAAACAACCACGATGACATCATTTGCCCTTATCCAAAAACAAATAAAACCCAATTGCCACAAAACTAATTAAAAACAAACAAACAAATTCAAAAACCACAATCCTTTCCTTATCTTCTGCTACAAAACCTAAACATACGAAACATTTGCTACACATCTAAGAATTGATTCGCTATCTATCTATCTATCTCAACATAAGACAACAGAAACCAATCGTATCATTTAAGTTCAAGAATGTTAATTTGTAAAATGTTTTTGGTCATTAAAACAAAATCTGGTAGGTATTCAAAGCGATAAGAGACGTGTGTTTTATTTTTTAAACTTTACGCTCTGCAACAAACATAACTCGCGCTCATGACAATGTGATGCAACAAACAAATCCATGCGTTTTTATTTTTGCTTAACAACAAAAAACAGCTGTGATTGTCTATCGCAGATTGCCATGAGCGTGCAAAACGAAATCACCGATTAATGCGAAAAACAACAACAAATGCACTGGCACGCTTTGCCAAAATAATATTCGTTATATCCATGCAGCTTTGTATACTCCACTTCCAGCAAAGCATCAAAGCAAAGGGGAAAATCTTCAGTCCGTTTCCCAAAAACATTCACACAACCCAACATACATTCCGTCATTGCTTCCTAATCTGAATAGAACTTCTTGGACACAAAACAAATATCCGTCAAAGAGCGGTCAACTGTTCGTTTCTAACACACGCGCTATAATGGGTATCTGTGGTTTCAATATTCAATGGCCGCTCTGTTGGCTGGTGGGTGAGTGAATGTCCCTATGTCAGTACATTGGAATTCTTGGAAATGGGTTTTGTTTTCTGTGAAATGAAATTGGCAGTCGTTCGTTAGCAAATTTTAACGTGCGTGGTTTTGTATTGAGTTGATTAAATTACTTGAAAAAAAAAGGAGAAGAAATCTCAAGAAAAAAACTGAAATTAATGTGAGTTTGTTTAGAAATATATATATATATATATATATATTAATTAATACTATTACATACTATTTTTAACTTATATTATTATTATTATGTGTTATTATTATAGAATGAACTTAAATTAACGTAATACTATAAAGTGAGCTCTTAATATATTTCGGGTTGGCTTTTACATAACGCGTTCATTCGTTCAATGCACCGCGTTGTGCTCATGTTGCCGACGTTGAAGTGTGGGAAAATGTAGTTCGAAAAGAAGCGACATTGTGCATATCTTGCACTATGTCACTTCTCCCTTCCCTTGAATCATCAATGTCTTCATTCTGGTTTATTTTAAAGTAACATTTCCTGGTTTATTTTAAAGTAAAATTTCTTCAGATATATTTATTATAATTATATCTACTCGCAATGCTTGTAAATAATATGAAACAAAACTAAGGTAATTATTTTCTGTCTCAAATCATTTATCGTTTGTGTTTTAAATTGCGGAAGGGTGGGTGGGTTTGTTAATTTTAGTGATGTTTTCTTCATCTTCATCATGAAAGGCAACAGGTTTGTTTTCAAATAAGCTTCGCTTACAATTATTTCTCGTTTTTTAATTTATTTGGCACTTATTAAAATTTATAGTAATTTTTTGTCTTTCAAGGGAATTTTGTTCTACTTTAGTTCGGTTTTTTGTAACAATAGTATTTGGTTGAATAAAAGTTATAGTCTATCGGTTTTTATCGGTTTTTATTTCACAAGAAACTTTTCGGTTGTTGAGTAAATTTTTGATTTCTTTTCTTTGATTGTTTCCTATTTCAAAAATTGTGTCATTGATATTAACATATTTCTTAAATTCATCAATTAATATTAATTCTTGAAAGTTTTCATAAGGAATTGCCACTACCATTAACTGTTTTTAAATCTCAAACTTAGAAGTTGGCTCCTTTTTGTTCCCGGGAATCGGGAATTTAAAATTAAATTTCCCGGGAATTCAAAATAGTATTACATTAAGGTGGTTTTTTTAGACAACAGTTAACTTATTTAAACATCTAAAATATATACACAAGAAGGTACACAAATATTAGCATATAATACATATATTAAAAAATGAGCACAAAATTATTGAAGATTGTTCATAATTAATACTTTGATTGAATTGTTTTGTTTGTCTAAGAAATAAGTTTTTAAAACAGAAAGACAATTAAGCGAGTAATCACTCAAAGGCGATCTTTTTTTAGCACAAAAGTTTGATGAAGCTGCGAGAATGCCCTTTCGCTTTCAAGCAGGCTGTACCTACTGTCATTATTGCCGCTAACAGCTTATGTAGGTTTTTAGTAATGTTGTCAGTGATACTCTCACATATCTGGAATTCTTTTTGAAGATTTTTTGTCTCATTCACTGTTTTCCATTTTTTAAGTGCTGCATTTATAGCACACTAGTCAATCTTTCAGTTATATTCGAATTCAGTGTTTGACTTCCTTCCCCTGTTCTTTTAGCCTTTGCGTTTTCATTTTCAACGCAGTTTACCTCTTTACGAAATAATCGCCTGGTAGTCACGAATTATTGCATATTTTAAAGACGTAGGCAAGTCAGCTGTAGCAGTAGATTGTTAATCAATATAAATATTTTGCTAATGACAATAAATTGGTTGGTTCCTTCGTTCTTTAATACGAATAGACAAAGGTGCGCTGGAAATATCATCCGTATTTTCGTGCAAAGAATCAAATGAAAATTTTAAAATCGCACCAGCTGTAACCAAAATTTGCATCGCGTCTTCCTAACGCTTCAACAGCTTCAGTGCGCTTAAAATATTTGATAAAATTCGGAAATTATTGTCATCGAGTAATGTTAGGGAACTCAAGTCATCTAATGCCTTTTTAGCTGAGTCAGAAATTTTAATAGCATTTCCAATGCTATTCCACCTAGTGTTGCAATCTAGTATAGCCAACTCAGTTCAACTGCGTGCTTTTCTTTGACATGTTCTTGTAAAATGGAGTTTCTCTTTGGTGAAAGTTTGCAGCACTTTACAATTTTGCTTACCATTGACAACGCACCATTAATATTACTGCGTTGACCCCAGTTTGTCAATAATATCACCGTCGCTATCCTCTGTCTTTTGCCTGAGTTGCTCTCGATTTGAATCGCACGGTAGTAATAAGAAAAAAACTGCTATTAAATCCCAATATATAATTGCACCGAAATTTCTTTACAGCGTTTTAAGGAACTTTCAGTTATTAAGGTCACGCAGCTGGAATAGTTTTGCATCATTTGTAGATACCAATTCAAAGAACAACATGTACATCCTAGACACTGGACTTTGTTTGAAAAACTGACTGGGCTAATTACCTGTGCGATGGGTACGTTTTAATGTGCTGTCCTTGTCAATGTGTAATAAAGGTATGAAAGACCTATGCGTGGGTTTTTTTGAATTGTCTTGCAGCTAAATGAATTTTTTTGTCCTTTGTTATGATACCAATTAAGAATACATACGAGTATAACATTTATATTCTAGTCATCAGACTTTGTTTGAAAATGTATCCTATTTACATGAGCGTTTCTTGGTATGTTTTCATGTACTGTCCTTGTTAGTATACCTACGCAATAAATTTATACAAAACTTATGTATGGTGTTTTTTGAGCAGTCATATCAGATGAAATAAAACATATTAGCGGCACTATTTGAAGCTCCAAAATGTAAGCAAAAAATCCCGAAAATCCTGGGAATTTTAATTTTATTTCCTGGGAAACGGCAACTAGAAAATGGAGAAAATTCCCAGGATTTCCCGCCCGGGAGTTCCCGGGAAGAACCCTCTATAGAAGGAAGAAGTCAAAATAAAATATATTATCTATGTTATCGTTAATCCAAACAAAGGGCTATTCAAATTGGTTAGTGGTAAGATGTGAAATTATACCAGGGTCCATATGTCTTTGGTTAATTATTCATAGATTTGCTAGTTGAATTCCTTATTGGATATCCTGAACATGAAAGGTGTCGGAAATTATTTTTTGAACGAATTTGCTTTGTTGTATAGGTATTGGTAGAATTTTGTAATTCATTTATGATGCTAGTGATCGTTATTTGATTTGTGGAAATTTGTTACCTGATTTCTTTTATTGTTTTTTTCAAAGACTTCCCTATCTTTGTTATCAAGAGTACCTGTTAAAAATTTTAGTCCACTTCGCACGACATTAAATAGGCCTCTGCGGTGCCTTCTAATGAACAATTCCGTTTCTTTTTCTGCTATTTTGTTATTAGATTAGTTCTTAGATATGGATGATTTTCATATTCTACAGGTAGCTTTTCAAATGTTAATTCAAGTTTGCATGCATTTTGTTAGTTTGTTACAATTTTAAATTCAATTGAGCAGGTAAATCAGCGCACAATTTTCGTGGCCATTTTTTGGTTCAATTAAGCGAAAGGCAATTAACCGGGTAGTAGGTACTGTTTATCGTTCTCTAATAGTCTCTCTCGTAGTCTACATAGTTCTGACACAATCTTTGATAGAATAGTTTAGCGACGTTGTTATGTCTTCTGACATAATCAGTTTGTACCAAATTTGTGCATCCAGAGATGGCGCATTTGGTTTGCCGCTTGCTTCAACTGTATTGTCTGCAATTATAAATCTCATATAGTTTCGGGTATAGCGATGATTCCATCCTGAAAGACAATTAGAAAATCTTCGGTTTCGGAAAACAAATACTGTCCTGGCTGGAGCCATATGTTTGACGTTTCAGTGTCAACATTTCCACTCTTAAGTGTGTGTGGTAGTGTTTTCCGTGCAAAGGTCTTGCGACCCAAGCTATCCCTCTTTTATCCATTTGGGTGATTGTGTGATTGTAAATGAGGCTGGTTCTTTAAGTTCAGTGGTGTTAGGTTGTCATCAGCTTCTTCTCATTATCTTGCATTTCTTTAATGTCATAAATTTCAACTTAAGCTGATGGTGATATTTTTCCTCTTTCAATGCTAAGAGTCGTGCATTTACTAAATCCAAATTCCATTTTCATGTCCTTGCTAAACATTTTCACTATTTCTAGAAGACGGTTGAGATGAACCATCTACCATGAGTATGTATGTTTTAAGGTCATCCATATATAACAGATGATTGATTTTAAGCTCACAGTTATTTGATTTTATTTGCAAACCATATTTGCTCAAGTTGAGCATATTGCTGAGGGGATTAATGGCGATGCAGAACCATAGGGCACTGAAACAGTCTCCCTGGATTATGCCTGATTATATGGGAATGTCTTTGGTTCTTAATGAGGTACCGTTCTTAAACATTTCGATGCGTGTTTTCCATTTGCCCATATTGTGCACAAGAAATCAAATAACCGTTGGATGGATGCGGCGACATATTTCAAGGACCTCAATGCTAGTGTCCCGTACGTCTTTTTTTTAGTCCATATAGCTGATATATAAGTTTCTTTGTTTTTTGTAGCTTGCTCAATGATAACCCACCCGATCTCCAGTGAGTTGTTCTTTGCAGCCGCAAACTCCTTTGATGCGCATCTCTTCTTTTCTTCGCATAGTATTTTGTGGGTATTCAAGTGGTGATAAACCATTCTATGCACACATTCCGTCATTATTTTGTAAAATGTTGGTAGGTTGTTGTTGATGAGTCTACTATTTGCGGCATCTTTATTAAAGTCATTGGTTTTTGGCAGGAGGAGGAGGAGGAGGTCTTGCCAAAAACTCAAGGAGCCCTGATGGTGTTCTCAGGGCTTGATTAAGGAGATCCCTTAGTTTTGGTTGTGCAGTCTCAAAGCGCTTGTACAAAAAATGTTGTATTTAATCAGCTCCTGGAGCTCTCCAGTTGTGAGCTCTTGTAAGAACTTCTTTAATGGTGTTAGGTTAGGTTAGGTTAGGTTCGGTGGCTGCTATTGCACACTTAGACCAAAGTACGGTCCATTGTGATACCACAGGATCAGAGCCTTTCTCTTTTATCATAGAGCCCATTTCGTGCTCCTTATAAATTTTAGGATGTCTCCCACTTTGCAGTTTTCGACATCCGATAAGCTGTTTAGTGTACCATATCCCAGATATTTTAGTCTTCTGCTTGCAAGAGCCGGGCATGTACACAGGTGTTCATTGAACAACAAACCGATTACCGATAGAACTTATCAGTCACAAATACTTCGCGGCTAAGAGTTGCTTCTCTATGTGTGCGTGTTTTTGTTCTGCACATGTCAATGCACGAGCAGCGTACGCTACAGGATGTTCGTTTTGCATCATTCTGAACAGTTATTGTCCTTTTCATTAAAAAAAACCAAAACCAAAACAAGTTCTCTACTAATTTTGTTTTTTGAGTTTTCTGAAGCTATGTCATGCTTATTTTCCCACATAAATGGCACGTTATCTTTATGTTCTCGCAATGAAGCTGCTGTCTCTGATATATTTTTCATAAACTTAGTCCCACTCTTTCTTCTCTTTTGGAGTCTTTAGTTTTTCTATAGCCCTGATATGTATTTTATCCGGCTTGATCCCTCCTTCGAAAAGTACTTGCCACATTAAATGAGCACTGTTTGTGTTACATTGAAGTTGATTGCTATTGAACATATACATTATATTTTTTTTGCTAATTCCAGAACATTTTTTAACGCTGCATCCTGTTCTTTTTCAGTCTCAACCTCTCAACCAGTTGATTTATTGTTGATTTATTGTATAACGAATAACAAAATGGCAGAGCAAAACAAGGTGAGCGCAAGCTTTCTATTTGTAATTAAAACAAAAACTAGGTATATCGGAATGCATAGCTTAGTCTTATTTAATTACGTTAAAATTTACTATTCTCAGATGAAATTAGGGTTTTAACCGAAATATTAGATATATTTTAGGGGGCGAACCCCATATAAAATTCCTTTGAAGCGATTTCTTTTCACATTCAAGGGTCACTACATTAATTGCAGGTAATCCCCGAATCAGGATACGTCTATATTAATGTTGTTGGGCAGGAAAACGTTGTAGTAGTATTCCGTATTACGAGACATACGCCAATGCGCGAATTAATGACGCAATATTGTGAGAGATTGGTATGTTTATAAGAATTAAAATAAACAAATACGAAATTACTTTTTGCATTTAAAAAATACATTCTTTTGTTTATCTTCGTTTAGGGACTGTGTAGGCATACACTTCGATTTCGATATGATGGCCTACCTGTAAATGAAAATGATACTATGACAACTTTAGAATTGGTGGACAACAACACTATTGAAGCATACCAACGTCAGAAGGGTGGTCGAAATTAAAATTAAAATAATATATAAGATTCATTCATTATACAATACTTACTATACTACTTACTATAGAAATGAAAAAACTGTTCTCAATAAAATATTAGATAGATACTCTATCTAAATTCTCTAAAAGGAGAAAAATATGTGTTTGAAATTTGAAATACATCGGGCTAATTTACAAAAAAAATTTATTGCGAGGGCGAAGCTGAAAATCAGAGGACAAGAAAATTTTTCTGGCGTACGTATGTCGGTTTGTACGTTTGTCCGATTGTATAACGCGACTTCTACCAGTCAGAATTTGATGGGACTTGTTTGAAAACAATTGGTAAGCGCTCGGCTTGCGATGATGTGACGCGCGTGGCGTGTGGCGCGTTTAATATATATTTTTTTTAAATTACTTCTTTTAAAACTTGGCTTGCGATGACGTGACGCATGTCGCGCGTTTTTTTTTTAATATATATATTTATAAACAACTTATGAATACTTTATCCATCATCCTTCAAGAAGTTGTTAACGGCTAATTTGTAGGCCTGCAGATTATAAGATTTGGTAAACACGGGCTTGACCAATTGATTCCACATGGAAGAGACTCTCGGAAAAAAGGAGGATTTAAAGTGTTGGGTTCTACATGAAAAAGGCTTTAAGGCAAATCTAAGTTGATTAGACCTCAAACGAGTGTTAACGTTGCTGACAACAGGACCTGGAACTAGAGAACGGGAGAACTAGAGAAATTTATAGAAAACAGATAAAGCTCCTACATTACGTCTGTGGTCCAAAGTATCAAGAGACGAAGTAATGGTTACATCGTTTATCAAACGAATCGAACTCCATCAAGATGAACCAAATGCGATCTTGGAGCTCCACCCCACACACATATAAACTAAATTCTAAAATTGGTCTAACATAAGATTTATATAATCGTAATACTTCAGAGGGAGTGAAGTAGAAGTTACAACATCTTATGAAGCCCAAACATTGGCTAGCTCTTTTTGAAATTTCATAAATATGTTCCTTTCCAGGAAAGATCACTTGATACTTTTAAACCTAACATCTTAAGTGAAACTGATCTTGCAATAGTGGCACCGTTAATTACTGGTGGAACGTAATGTTGAGTTGTCTTCTGAGAAAAAAGACAAGACTGAAATTTATTTGAGTTAATTTCTACTCTATTAGATCTGCCTCAATCAAAAATGACTTGAATATTCGACAGAATAGTCCAATTCATTAATTCACGCGAACCTATCAAGCGAGAATTGCATTCTTTTTGACTGACAAACTCAATGGAAGCCGATAGTGTTGTATCATAAGCAAATGAATGGATATCACAGGTTGTAGAAGACAACAGGTCGTTGATATATATCAAGAAGAGTGTGGGCGACAAGGATGACCCTTGAGGTACGCCAGCATTGATCTTATGAGAAGCTGAAGATATACCTATCATTTAATACCACTTTTATTTTACGGTTCCGTAAATAATCCTCAATCCATGTAATGAGAGAGGAGTGTAAGTTCATCAATGCACGAATCTTATTAATAAGACAATCATGCCATACTCTATCAAAAGCTTTATAGAAATATCTAAGGAAACAACGCTTGATTCACCTAGAGTTTCAATGCTTCAATGCGCTCCAAACAATGAGTCTTGCACGTCATGAGTTCACATAAAGAGCGATTTTTACGAAAAACCAACCATACTGCACATCGGATAAAAGAACATTCGAATCCAGATAGCTCATAAGTCTGAAATTAACGATAGATTCCATTACCTTCGATAGAACCGACAACAAAGCAATAGGTCGGTAGTTCGTAGGTGCCGATTTATCATCTGTTTTTTTGTTGGAACGGGTTGAATATTAGCTATTTTCCAAATTGATGGAAAAACACCTGTCTTCATTGAGAGATGAAACAATTTGCCAAGCGGTTTTGACAAAGAATGATGACAACTTTTCAATACTAATGGAGGAATACCGTCGGGTTCAGTTGCTTTATTGGGATCAAGTTCTTAAAGAATCTTTGATACAACCCGTGGCCGTGAAATAGATTTTAGACATACTTGTGCCTAGATTCGGGAGAATTGGTGGGCTTTGTTTAGTTAAAGGAAGGTTAGACGCACCAGCTTTAGCTTTCTCAATATCAGTTCTATAATTAATACCATTATGAAATAAAGAAGGAATTGACGAAGTATTGTCTGCAAAGTTTCTCTTAACCAATGCAGCAAACGACCAAAAGCTTCGACTGTTTGAATCAGAATCCAAAATTTTTCCCATGCTATCTCGAATCTTAAGGTCATATATTATTTTCGACCTTTTCAATATAGCATTTGATCTGTTTCTAGCTATTCGAAACTTTACAAGGTTTTCTTCAGAAGTGCAATTAACGTAGCCCAAATGGGCTGCTTTTTTACCCGCGACTGCTGACCTGCAATTTTCGTTAAACCCTTTATTCTTACGAGTATTTTTCTTTAAATGAAATGAAGAAGGAATGAAATTTTTTATTCCTAGCAAAATGGTTGACGTGATTAGTTGTGATGCTTCATCGGCATTATTGCTGGAAAAACAGGTTGACCAATCAAATGAGCTATAAAATTGGTTCAGGAGCTCCCATTTAGCATTTTTATAGTGCCAGAGTAGCCTTTTACTTGTAGGCGCTATAAGGGCTGGTGTTATTGAAAATTTGGCTACTACCAAAGCATGTTCAGAAAGACCTAATGAAGCAGATACATCAATTGAATATTTATCTGGCATAAATCTAAGAGGTGAGGTGATTGACCAGTAGTATCGGGTTACCTAGTTGGCTTATAGACGAGTTGGGTGCGAAAAGATTAATATTTGAAAATAGTTCAGCGGTTTCACCAGATCGATCTCTACCATTCGAATAGGTCAACCATGAATCATTGTGGACATTAAAATCACCCAAGACTACCAATTCTGATGTTGCTGATGATTGGTAAATCTTTTGTCTATAGTGTCTGATAAGTAATTAAACTCAATATTAGTGTCATCAGGTGACAAATTAGGACTACGATAAAGGGAACAAATAAACATCGAATGGTTTGAAATTACAATTTCAATCCATATCGTATTGAACATGGGATTACTGTTTGGAATATTAAAATAAGGTAAAAACTAAAACTGATGTCATCTCGAATAAATAAAATAACCAAACAGTCGACACGAGAATACCCCGGACAATGAAAATCATTTGGGGTACCTACCCATATAAGAGGCCTGCGTTTCACATAAACTTAGAACCGCAGGTTTATTCGCGTCAAGATGTGCTACGATCGAGTTGAAATTACTTTTAATGCCGCGAATATTTGTGAAATGAATTTCAAAATAAGAGTTCATTTTACAAAGTAAAAATTCCGAACCCATCAAGATGATGAAAATATACATAAAATAAGATAAGAATATAATAAAAAATCAAAAAATATTAAAAATAACAATAATAAGAAGAATTTCTCTTCCCCTCGATCTGCATTGTAATCTAACCAAATCTATTAGACAGATAATTCCTACTGTAGACATACCGGGCAGCTCGAGAAGCTCTTTATTTAATAAAAAATCAAAAAATATTAAAAATAACAATAATAAGAAGAATTTCTCTTCCCCTCGATCTGCATTGTAATCTAACCAAATCTATTTGACAGATAATTCCTACTGTAGACATACCGGGCAGCTCGAGAAGCTCTTTATTTAATATAAGATATATGTTCGATAAGCAATTATTTATAAATAAATTAGGCAAGATGCTGATACTCATGACAGAAATCGACGCTAAAATTTTGTTTTGTATTTGAAGACCTTTATAGCGGTATGGCTTAAATAATTTAAGAAAGTTTAGTTTTTTTGATCTTAGAAATTTAATTTTCTTTCAAAAAAGAGCATCAGTAAGCTTGTAGCTGCAAGCGTTCAAGAGTTATATGGTGTGAAGTCATGTAAAGTCAAAAGTACGTTTTCGTTCATTTTACGTTTTACTTTTAATTTTAACCCTGCTCCTGTTGACCGAATGCATAAATATTATGAGGTGGATTTGTAGAAAATTAAATAGGCTTTAATACTGTATTTGTGAAAAAAAAATTATCCGAGAGCATTTTTAGAAGCAATCGCGTTTGAAAATAAAATTAAAAAAAAAATTGACGACGTTCATATCGGTAATGTTTTAAGGAATTTGAAAAAATGTACATTGTTTGCCTTAAAAATTTAATTTTCTATCAAAACAGCAAACAATGACCTTGTTGCTAAAAGCGTTCAAGAGTTACAGGGTGTGAAGTACGTCTCTTCGCATTAAAACGTTACTTACACCGTATGGGCTGAAAATAGACTCCCCCTTACATACGATTTTTTCACGAAATCAACCAAGAATCACCCATTTAAGTATTTGCCACCTTTACGGACGGACGGACGGACACCCTGTATATCCAGTTATCCATAAAGTTCGAAAAGTGGTTAAATTGTTTCGACGATCACCCAAAAATAATGATTTTCTCCAAAAACACGTCATATGAGTTTAACAAGGAATTATAATAAATCCTCGATACTAAAAGCAGATGGAACAGTTTGTTGACTATGCTAGAACGCTTCTTTTTTTAAGAACTTGCATTCAGAAGAGTATGATTCACTTTACTATTAACATTTGCTTTTCAGAATCAGAATAGGAATTTAAAATAATTAAGGACATAATCGCGTCATCGTTGCCCATAAAATAAGTTGTAGAAGTAATGTGCAGAAGCGACTGGACAGTATTGGGTACCGACGCTACCATAAAATTTGTGTTGGAGCAGAATACAAACCTCAGCAACAAATTAAAATCCGAATTAGTGATTCGTGCACAGGAAAGACGAACCAACCACTAAGATATTTTACAATACTATTTACATAATCCTGACGAATTTAAGGCAGCAAAATCTAGTGACAATAACTATCATAATCATATTTGGCTCTACACCGGCGTCTGGTCGCGGCCTCCCGCAAAAAATCTCACCACCGGTCCCGATCTCGAGCCGATGTCTCTGGGCGTCTTGGTCTCCGTCATTCTTCCAGCGTAGGCTTGGCCGGCCTTTCTGTCGTGTTCCATTAATACAACAAGACAATAACTATGGCTTGTTTATTAATACAATAAGCGAAAATGTGATAATAAAATTTATTGTTTCTTAAGTTGATCGTTTGCTGAATATACAAAGGGATCAAATAACGGAGTTGTCGGACAACGATGGATATGAGGATATATCATCTGAGATGATAAACTTGATAATGAAGGAACGATTAGATTTGGCAATCAAACAAAAAAGAGATTCCAAGTTGATGGAACACGCACCTCTTTATCTTAAACCACCTTCAACTTAATGAAAATCATTTAACGGGAAGCTGTTTTATTTGAGGAAAATAAAAAAGGGGGAATTTATCTTCATCATGCCATTCAATTCATTTCAACAATACGACCAACTTCCGTTGAATCAGAGAGGGCATTTTCAGCTGCATCAACTTACTGTACAACTATGTACATACATATTTGGCTAAGACTCCATCTTCAAAAAAATTTAATTACTTTTATATGACTTCAAGACTTCCAAACACAAACAAATGGTTATAGTTATTAATTAAAAAAACCCGTTTGCATCAATATTGATATTATTTTATTAACAACTGCAGAGCTTGTGTGCGAGCTGACAGTGCGATTGCTCTACTCATTTGAAGGTATTTGAAAATCTGCAACACATAAACACATGTATTTTGTTTTTGTTTTAAATCAGTTCCCCAACAACATACACACACACCATTTCATATCCCCATCGTTGCCTAATCGGAAATAATTGGAGGTTGGAGCCCAATCTATTCACCATCAAAAAGCTTTCAGCTCTCTGTTATCCAAACAGCCAGTATGTATGTGCTCTCTCAATTTACGAAGGCCCTCAACCATCTCTGTTTTCCTGATGCGCAGACGCATATTAAGAAAACGTTGTTCTTATCAAAAGAGCAAAATTCAAATCACATTTTTCCTTTTCTCACTACCGCACTTGCTTATTTATTCATAACCAACAGTTAGCGCTTATCACAAAACGCATGTGTTTATTTTGTCTACACTGTGTTTTCGTATATATGTACATTCCCCAATCAAAAGCTTCTCTGATAACTCACTCATTGGTTAGAGCATTGGCCTTCTGGGATTTAATTTTCTCTTCTGAGTAATTTTCTTTTATAACTGGGTTGGTGTCACGTAGCAAGATCAGGAAAATAGAGAGTTGAAAACTTGACTCATGCTTTTCCATAAGTACATATGTACGTACATAGATGCCAATTGCGGCATGCGTTTCGATTATTTTGGGGTTTTCATAGTTCATGTTGCATTATTATTAGAGATAGTAAAGAAATTGACGCAACTGCATTGCCCTTTGCGCAATATCAGCGCAAAAAGAAGAAAACGTGCTGTTGTGGTTATAGCGCTAATCAACCTCTTTTCCTTTAAATATTAAAAAGCAGATTCGATACATTTTGCGTTTTTGTTGTTGGTGTACACGGATTTAGATTTCCCTCTACGGCACCAACAACAGTAATACATGGTGCCTTTGGCAGTACAATAAATTCAGCGAACACACCAGCTATTTTGGTCAGACGGTAAAGTAGTAGCAGCAGAAGTAACTGTAGAATAACCGAAAAACGCAGAAAGACGATTCTCAATTCTGATCAGCACAGACATCACACCACATCACACTATGTTGATAGTTCTCAGAGTGTGAGTGAAAGTAACCATCAGTCAGATATGTTCATGTTCATTCTTGTCTGCTTGGATTCCAATTCGTTTTTATTCCTATTCGTTTTCAAGGCCATGAAGTATTATGGTGTGTTTGTGTGGTTGTATATATGTTTGGCTAACAATTGAGAGAAAATTTTCAGAGCAGCGCTGTCGTTTCAATATTTTCGACGGGATTCATTTCTAAAATGTTTGGAGATCAAAAAGTATCAAAAGTCAAAAATGACCAAATTGTTTATTTGCAAAACTAAAAACGTAGGAATTTTTTAAACATTTATTTCAACAAAAAATAAAAAATATATACATACATACAAAATTAAACAAAAATCAAATTGAAAATAATTACATATATGAAAAAATAAAAAAATGGTGGTGTAGAGAGAGAGTGAGAGAGAAATCTTAGCTCACGCACATATGAACCCAGCAAATGAAACGAGACATAAATGTTTTTTGCTTAATTCAACTGACTTACTTATGTACTGAATTGTATTTTTATTGATGTCGTTTTTTGTTGTCGATATCAACTTACAGATAGAACAACAAGTTTTCGCAATATTCTGTCATTCGGCGTTTTCATAAATTAGTTCAGAGCAGGTAAAGAGTTCTCAAGAAAAATGCTCGTGTTTCGTGTTTCTGAGCAAATAAGCTCAGAGTATGAGCGTGCTCTAAGAGCTCAGAATAAAATGATCTGAGCATTTTCAAATTTGACATCTCATCTGATGTCAAATGTCTCTTTCGATGATTTTCTCCTACAATAAAAAAAAAATTACCCATCGAGGGGCTCCCATATCAATTTCTGCGATTAGAGAATTTAGATGAAAAATTTTAATTTTTATGGGTTGTTTTTTTTTTTTTTTTGACACGAGATAACCAGTTCATTCGCAGCGACGATTTTGTGGTGCAGAAAAAAAAACACATCACACAACAATGAAATTGCATGGTAATACCACTCGTACGTTTACGAACTCCAGGTTCATGCGCCGGTCAAAAGTGGCCATCAAAATTACCTGTGAGTTAATCAGAGCCAAAACAGGTAACTTTTTCGGTTCACTTTGTGTTGCAGGTAGGTACAGGTAGGCAGCTATTATTTACTATATACCTGGTCATGACTTGGAAGGCGTGAGCGTATTGGTGTGTGCTTTTAAAACGCCTCCAGCGACAACTTCACCTGAAACAGAAACAAGGTCTCTGTATAGTAAGATAGGTAGGTATCTATAGGCAAAGCCCATTAGCCCATCTTGGAGCACAGATGCTGATACTAAAGAGCTCAAACTTCTTTTGGAGTAGGTTTTGGCTAAAACCATATGAAATTTTCTTGATTTTCACTACCACCAGTCAGAGTGTTTCTTTATTTTTCCTGCAGCGTAATCACATCTCACAAAATTTTTGCATTTTTTCACAGCAAAAGAATGCCTGAGTTGGGCTTTAGAGAGTGTTTTGGGTATATAGGACGGAGCAATCAACACACAAGTACCTACCTAACTACCTACTCGTATCTAAACATAGTCACGTCTTGTCGTCTTTATATCTTTGAAGGGAATTGTTCATGAAAAAGGGATGCATATAACAGCATGAGGTAGATATAACAAAGAGCTACTTGAGCTCATTGATGCCTTGTCCACATATATACCAGGTGGATCGGATGATTCTTCGGACTCGTTGGCTTTGCTCTCATGTGATTGGTGGATTGTGGCGCTGGGTAGGTTTAAGCCTCTCACCATAATCATAATACCCAAAATTAAGATTTGAGGAGGTAAGTTGTCCAATTTGCTGATGATGCTTTTTTTAAAAGAAAAAAAATTATAGAAACTTACTGCGTTAAATATTCACAGAGTTCTGTTATAATTATTTTTTTATCAAAAACCAAAAAGATTGAATTAAGAGAGGAATTTCTTGTCTGGAACTGTGGGCATTTTTTGATCTCTTGAGTCCCATTTGTTTCTCTAAACAAATCATCCCTCCAAATTGCAACATTTGCCTAGGTATGAGAGTCAGATGTGCAAGCATACAGTTTGTAAGAAACGACTCTAATGTGTCCCAGAGAATCGTATGGCTACGGGAACCACATCACAAGTGAAAGAAAAAAATTCAAACGAAAAATGCCGTCTGATTGTTCTCAACTTCCCAGAATCACTTTTTTACACAGTACACGACACATTCGTTCAGACAAATGTAGGGAATACTCGATAATGTGCCACTTCTGGTTGGCCGTTTTTCGCCAAAATCAAGTGCGACTACCAAATTTATGTAAAAGCCCAAGTATGAAAGTTAACACAGAGTTAGCACTCACATATTTACCACATTTTCACTTCCCATTCCCGTACAATTTCCCTAACTAATTGCTTAGGTAATGATTATTTAATTATTGCAACATTCACTTAAATGATTTTGTAATATAATTTCCAATTCTGCTGAATTAAACTATTGCGACATTGTAATATACCTACATTTATTGACCTAAATAATCCAACTTGATTTATCAAATATTATTGTAAATTGCTTTGTATGTAAGAATTATCTATAAAAGAACTAATTATGAAAATAAAGTTGTTCAGTTGTCCACCACCACATCACCTGTGTGGAATTTTCATCCCATCAATTAAGCCGTCTGGGCGAGTAGATTGGACATAGACAGACAGAGATTTGTTTTTCGCTTTTTCTTATTAAGGAGATATCTACAGTAATTGGTAAATCTGGAAAAATCCCGAGTTCGGAAATTTTCATAATTACCACGGTTCCGTTTACTATGAAAAAAAGTAAACGACAGTAGATACAAACGACAGCAAATATTTCTGTCATTATCGAGTTCCGCAAGCGGTAGCAACAACAATGTATGCGATTTGACGCACTTGGCGACGAGGCAGGTAGATTTTTTCAAACGGAACAATAATTAACCCTTTTGTCGGGCAAACGAATTCTACGCAATTACGTTACCGCCGCAACGTCGCCGTTTAAAAAACGTGTGTGCTTGCATCGTCCAAGAGGCAGCAGTAGATCGTTTGTGTGCATACGAGCTGATATATAGAGCAATAAACACATGGACTCTATTTCTTAACAAAATTTGTTGCTATGGACAGACGAAACTCGACTTTGGTAGTTTTTTGTGTGTGGGTTAGTTTAAGAGAGGGAGATGATTTTGCATTAACTAAGAATATTCTTTAGAGATTCATGTCGTCTTTTTAAAAAAAAATCTGCCGTAGATTGATTTTTTGGCTGTCAAGTTGTTCGTTTATTCCAAAAAATCAATCTACGGTAGATTGGATTTCCCCTCAAACAGATATTGATATTTTGGGAGATTTACCCCTCTTCTAATTAACTGCAACAACAACATATGCAACAAAACAATGTAAACAAAAGATTCTCGGCTTTCGTGTTCGTTTTTTTCGAGAAAAAATCTACGATCGACGGCAGATTGCTATAACAAAAAAAACACGACATCAGTTTGTTTCTTCTATGCCAGTACCTACCTACTCTCTGATTATTTTTCATTCATGAGCCAGTGTTGCCGAAATCGATTCGAACAGATCCATTTGGATCCTATTGCAGCTTTTTTACTACTCGGATGCCTTAATATAAAAAATTGAGGTGTTGGCACAACACGCTTTCACAAATCTTCAGTAAATGAATATAATTTTTTTTTAAATTTTTTTTTAATTTAAATTTTTTTTACACCAAACAGATTTTTCCTAAGTGCTATACTTTTGGAGTTATTTGCAAAAACTCGAAAAACTGTCTGAGTAAACTGTCAGATTTCCATCAAAATTAGCTGGCCTCTCACAATTTATGTAAAAAGCTTAAATATAAATTTTCATCCTGATAAGTTCAGCCGTCTGGATTGTAGAGTGGACACAGAGAGACATACAGACAGACAGAGATTTTTTATTTTCGCCTTTTTCTGACTCAGGAGATACGGTAATCGGTAAATCTGAATAAATCCAGAGTTCAAAATTTATTGTGATTACTATACTTCCTTTTACTATGTAAAAGAAAAAAAACGTGTCTTTTCAGATTCTAGCGAGCCACAGGGTATTAAAAAACAAAAACTGTTTTTTTTTTTCAACTCTGAATTTATTTTACTTTTCAGAAAAAAGGGTTCGTGCGTAACATAAAAACAAAAACAATATATAGTTTCCTCCAAAAACTTTAAAAAGGAATTGCACCAATTTTAAATAACAAATAAACAAAGTCAGGTTAACTTAAAAACAAACGATAAAAATTCATAGGCTGAACAAAAAAGTAAGCTTAGTAAACATAACAATATAACAATGGATAAACATTGTCTTGTAAAAATTCTTAAATAAATATATAATCCCTAAGGGGATTTTGGCATATATTTGGTGTGATTTCATTGCAGCACATGAAGGCACTTTATATATTAAAATGTTCTTATTTTCACTTTTAATGTAAACGAGAGAAAAAACTCGCTCAGCAGATGCACTGGTATGTGGTAAACTAAGAACTAAGAGATTTTACTAAGCATATGTTTGTCCAACGTGTTTTAAATTTTTCTAATTCTAATAAAGATAGTGTCGAGCTTGTTCAAATGTTGAACCATTCTCACAAATTTGAAATATGCTTCTGAATTCATGGAATAATTAATAATTAATGATTAATTTTCAAAAAGGAAGGATCAGTTATTATAGGTGCCTTTTTTAATACCTCTTCGGATGTTTTCTGTTGACAGTATTATATAAACTTGATTCTAAAACTGTCAATTTTTTATCTTTACTTAAGCTGTCCAATTCTGGCATGGTTTCAATGCCAATAAAAATATCTTCGGTTTTTTTTAAATTTGACACATTTTTGTCTTAAGGATCTCTGACATATTTTTCAATTAAAAAAGTTTCTTCTTCTCTCTTTCTCTGATTCCTTGCATGACATCGTCAGCACAAAATCTAATCAAATTGGAAATGGGCGTTTTAAAAATTCTAATACGACATTGCTAATAGATTCTGCAGTACTAGCTGGTGGTTCTAAAATAGTAAGAAAGCGATCGGTTATACTACAAATTTCCCTATCAAACAGTCTTGCTATAACTAACAAGCCCTTTTTTCATGACACATCTATACTTTCGTCCAGAACAATAAAGAAGTAATTCTTCTTCAACGTTTTTGATATCATTATTGTGCAATTTTGTTGTACTTTTTCCACGATTCTAGCCTTGATTCGAGCACATTTAAAAGATTGGGCAATTCTGGAATCAGGGCAAACTGATTTTAAAAAGCCTAGTAAATGCTCTATTATGGAGACATCGGAAAGTTTTGTTCGGTAATATATTCTAAGCATAAGTAAAGTCTCGTACTATGGCTGTCACTGTTAGACTACCTGGCAAACGTCTCTTCAGTTCTAGGAATTTTCTTACAGGCCTTAAATTTTTTCAATGTGTGAGACGCTTGCTACGTGGCGTTGCACGTTCTAACGGCCCTCTCGTTTTCAAATTTTAACCAACTGAAATTGTCTATTGTATTAAAAAGACGCCGATGCTGACGGAAGATTGCCTTTATTTGATTTTTTTTTCTTACAACCCTATTTTACCCAAATTTTTTCATAAAAATTTAGTTCCTTTTAGAAAATTTAAATACTGCAGCACACAATACATCTTCAAGAAAAACAACAACCAAAAATGAACTCTGATCTTCGATCGAAAGCAAAACCCACAAAGTTAGTTATAATTCTGACATAACAAGTGTTAGGCTACAATATGATGATGATGACAATAGGAAGAGATCTCAAATTCTATCAAAAAGATATTAAATTCTATAAACAGGGTTTTCATAAAATAAAAATATACGTCTCGAAAAAGCTCTTTCAAATCAAATCAAAAGGAGCCATATAAAAATGTAACGTGCCACAGTACCATTTGAAAAAAATTGTGCTATTATTGCACGATCGTGCCACTTCGGCAACGCTGCTCGTTGATCGAACTCGTCTTTATTTGTTCTTCATATTCTCTCTCTCTGTTTACTACCTAAAATAGCACAACCAGCCAGCCGCACACACTCCATAATGCATCATTGCCTGTGAAACGAATTGGAATGTGAATTAAGTAGCAGTAGACACATAGAGAGCAAGTAATTCGGCAGTGTGGCAGTTGTGTTTTGGAGTCGTTTTTAAACGGATCGTTGTTACTGAAGTCTGCAGTCTGAAATATTTGTCAATAAATTAGTTTTTTTTTTCCAATAAAAGAATATTTGTTTTGGTTACTTGTATTCAAAGAGACGAAAGTGTGCAGTGTGCAAATCGTACAGAGTGATCAGTAAAGATAAAGTGCAGTAAAGATAAGAAGCAGAAGTAATTGGAAAAATTTTGCAGTACGTACGCACAGGTAAAGAAAACGCCCGGTCCCCATTTTGGGTGTGTGCCACCACCGTATTTAAATTAATTTATATAATTTGTGGATTTGTTTTGATTAGGTCCTATTTCATAAAAAGTAAAATATTTATATTTTCCTTACTATTACTTCATAATATAACTATTTTTGTTATCCAGTTAACTTTATGATTTCGCAAAGGAAATCTACTTTAGTGCGGCCAGTTCACCGAGTATGTTTCTATCCCACTCCCACTCCCATTATTACCTAATATGTGCTACATATATTACTTTGGCAAAGCCGGCTTGGCTATACAAAGCAACAGCTTTTGGCTTCACCGCCTTACGGTGAGTACCATAACTATAAAATGGCTTTAGTTTCTTAATCCTAAATTTTTTTGGATTTATTTTCGGCTTTATGCTTACGCTATTGTTGTTGTAAGCCAAGCCGGCTTCGCCAAAGCAATATAGCACATATTAGGTAATAATGGGAGTGGGAGTGGGATAGATATATACTCGGTTAAACATTGAAATACCTCCTACCTCAAAAACATAGTTTGACGATTATAACCATAAAGTGCAATCATAAAATGAAAGTTTTGTTATTGTGATTATTTATTACCCAGTTAATGAAGTTTTTATTGTACGGAATTTTACGCCCCTTTGGAACAACAACAGCGTCTGTAAACTTAGTGCATAACTGCAGCTATTACAGAAAAATAAAATGCATTTATTTATAAAAATTGGAAATCAACTGTGTACATAGATATGTATCTATGAGTGTTGAGAATGTGTTTTGTTGAGAATGTGTTTACGAAAAAACGGCATGAGTTTCAGCTGCATAGCCGTACACGACACATTCTATCAAATCATCATCATCATCATCGTAACCTTCGATTTTAGTAAAAACTCACTGCCGCTGCCTATTATTTACAGCTACTTAGCGACCGATACAAAAATAAAACAAAAAACCACAACAACAAATGCATAGCAAATTTTTCAGTAGCAACCAAAACCTTCTTCTTCTGTAGAGAAGGTTTTGGTAGCAACAACAATGTATGCGATGCGACGCACTTGGTGGCGAGACAGGTCGATTTTTACAAACTTTGGTTCAATTCCAATTAGTTCCAATGGCAATGAGCGGCATGATTGTGTGCGTGTGATCACTCTTCGTGGCTTCGATCAAGTTCAGTGTTCAGTTATTTTTTCAATTCCTAGAATTCTGTCCCGTCTCAACGGCTGCAATCGAAGCAATTTATTTCATGTTAACTTACATAGCTTACCGTGCCTGCATGTATCTATGTATCTTTGTATAGTCAGCAAAATGAATTCAAACGAAAAATAAATTCTTCATTAAATGCTAATATTTGGACTTAATGCAGATATTGCATTTAGTGTGAACCGATGCTGTTCAGACAGAAATCTTATTCTTTGCGACATTTGGAGCATACAATTATTAAGAATGTCAATTGTTGGGAAATTATGAAATTAAATTGTTATCTTAAGTTTTTTTTTTTGGAAAGGAAGAAAGGGGTTTGCTATACATAACTCCCCCACCATTCGATTGAGGCCCCGACGAAAATATTTCTAGGACAGTAGTTTTTGAACAAAGATATTTGTTTTTAATTAAAAGGTCAAAAACTATAGAAATAAAATTCTTATAATAAGCAAAGAGCTTATACATTTAAAGTGCATTTTAAATTTTCTATATTAACTTCGCGTGCCCCCCGTGTGTTTGTGGTCGTGGGAGCTTGCGCTCAATTTTTAACCAACTTCCCAAAGTCCGATTTTATTAAAACTTTGTACACAGGTGTATTTACGATAAAAACACTTTTTGTAGAAAAAATTGGAGTGATCGGGCCCCCGGATTGAGCGGCATCCATACAAATCTTTTTTTAAAAATTACCCGATTTTCTTTAAATTTTAAACATATGCGTATTTCCGTTGACAACACTTCTCGATCAATCAGCCGGCGATGCAGCAACTAACGAAAAGCCGCTATATACGATAAACGATACTATATTCAACTAACGCCAAAATCTTATGTCTATCATTGGAAAACTGCGACAAAAAAATAAAAACACAGTTCAACACAATAACAAGCATTTTGATTCAATTAAAGTTTTTTATTAAAAAAAATATAAATAACAAAACTATAGGTACCTACCTATACTATTCTCGTTTCAAAAAACAAACTAAAATATCACTTCAATTAGTAAAAGGTAAACGGAATATATAATTATGTCAATGTATATGTAACGTAGTTACGTATTTTTATTACTCAGGTGTCATGTGTCTAAAAAAAATCGGTTACAAAAGTTTGGAGGTTTCCGCATTTGTTTTAGATAACGTCTTCTTCCATATTTCCTAATTCGATAGTGAATTTATTGAGAGGTAGAAAATATGAACGAAGATTTTTTTGGACTGAATAATATTGGATGTCGACGGTACAACATGTATAGTATTTCCTCAACTTCTTCTTCATTATTGCATACGCGATTATCTACAACAACCTCGAAAATTCTGCGTCTGTTAGTTCACCATAGTGATGAGCAAACGCAAGACCAAGACCATTTCATCTCGGTCTTGGTCTTGCAGCCTGAGTCTTGGTCTTGCAGCCTGAGTCTTGGTCTAGCGGTCTTGCTGTTAAAATTCTTGCAGACCAAAGTTTTTTTTTTGGATAATTTTTATATGAGTATACATATCTATAAATGGATATATGTATGTCTGTAGTTTCTAGCATAACTGTGGAACGCCTTGCTCAATACACCCTAGAAGTGCATTACCATCACTATTCGCCTCAGCGACACAGACAATTGTAGAATCAACACTAATATTAGTATCCAATGTTGATAACCTCGCACCAACCCTCGCAAATCTTCCAACCACCCAACAGCTGTATACATAAATTCTCTGGACGGACGGATCTCAATATGAGCTGCGGAGAATCCACACAGAAGGAGGCAATCATCATTTCAACACAAATTCAGCGTCAATATGTGTGCAGGTGAAATTGGAAACAAGTTAATCGGCCCCTTCAAACTACCTCCACAAAAACGGGCTCTTAGCATGCGCATACAAAACCAAGGAGGACACTTTGAGTACCTGTTATAACTGTTTTAGTACACAAATAAAATAAAAATTATCTAAAACTAACTACAAAATCATATTTTTATTCAGAGCTTAAAGCAAAAAACTTTTAAAAATTTTACCTACTGCGGGTTTTCCCAAGTATCACAGGGGGTTTCCGCAAACTTCTTGTTGAGTTTTATTTTTATTATTGTTACGTTCATAAGAAAAAATAGTAAAACGTTATGTTTATTACGCATTTTTTGGAGAAAGTTGACCTCAAATTCAAAAATTAACATGGGCAAGAAAACTGGAACAGGCATTGAAGTTGGATATCTGAAGACTCAAATATGATATCAACTTCATTTAAACGCAGTTACAAAGGCTAGTAGATATTTTTTCTAAAAAATCCTAAGCGAAGTTTCTACCATTACTATTAACAGAGCAATTTGTGTTAACATGGGTCAGGGTACACCAAAGAAAGCTTTTTCTTAAATCCCCGATAAATGATGTCAACATTGGAGATATACCCTTACTGCATAATGATTTTTTCCTTAGAATATACCCAAGAATCATATCCCCAATTATTGTTCATGAATTATGGGACACCCTGTATATAGATTTCCCAGTCTACTTCTACATAAATGCTTACAGTTCTTCTATAGTATTTAGCTGTGATGATGTTCACAAAGTCTTGTCCTATAGTCTGTCCTTTACTTTACTCTCACAACTTAGTATATACACACAACACTACCAACATTTATGTTTAGCGGGTAGTTGGAAAAAAAATTGTCCAAGAAAGTCTCCTCGACTTATTCTTTCAAAAGAACTCCGTCAATTTCATCATTTCTATTTATAACCATGCCATGTCACACACGTCTTCGTCTTTTTAAATTCTCTATATTAACTTCGCGTGACCGCGTCTGGCTGGCTGGCTGGCAGAATCTTGTAATCAATTTTTAACACACTTCCTAAAGTCCGATTTTATTCAAATTTGGCACACATGTGTCTTTGCCATGACAATACTTTCTATTCTATTTGGAGCACCTCGGGCTGCTCCGATGCTTAAAAAATTTACCCGATTTTCTTCAAATGTTATACGCATGTGTATCTTTGATGGACAACATTTTCTGTAAAAATTTGGAAGTGATCGGGCCCCTTCAAATAATAGAAAGTGTTGTCTCCGGAAATACAGATGTGTGCAAAATATCAATAAAATCGGGCCTTGGGAAGTAGGTTAAAAATTGATCGCAAGATTCCACGACAGACGACCGAAGACCGACCCACGGGCAAGTGAAGTTAATATAGAGAATTTAAAAAAATGACCCAGGATCGAGGGGCTCCCATATCAATTTCTGCGATTAGAGAATTTAGATGAAAAATTTTAATATTTATGGGTTGTTTTTTCAATTCAAGTTAATTCAAGTTTGCATGTATTTTGTTAGTTTGTTACAATTTTAAAGTCAATTGAGCAGGTAAATTAGCGCACAATTTTCGTGGCCATTTTTTGGTTCAATTAAGCGAAAGGCAATTAACCGGGTAGTAGGTACTGTTTATCGTTCTCTAATAGTCTCTCTCGTAGTCTACATAGTTCTGACACAATCTTTGATAGAATAGTTTAGCGACGTTGTTATGTCTTCTGACATAATCAGTTTGTACCAAATTTGTACATCCAGAAATGTCGCATTTGGTTTGCCGCTTGCTTCAACTGTATTGTCTCCCATTATAAATCTCATATAGTTTCGTCGTGTAGCGATGATTCCATCCTGAAAGACAATTAGAAAATCTTCGGTTTCGGAAAGCAACTACTGTCCTGGCTGGAGCCATAAGTTTGACGTTTCAGTGTCAACATTTCCACTCTTAAGTGTGTGTGGTGGTGTTTTCCGTGCAAAGGTCTTGCGACCCAAGCTATCCCTCTTTTATCCATTTGGGTGATTGTGTGATTGTACATGAGGCTGGTTCTTTAAGTTCAGTAGTGTTAGGTTGTCATCAGCTTCTTCTCATTTTCTTGCATTTCTTTAATGTCATAAATTTCAACTTAAGCTGATGGTGATATTTTTCCTCTTTCAATGCTAAGAGTCGTGCATTTACTAAATCCAAATTCCATTTTCATGTCCTTGCTAAACATTTTCACTATTTCTAGAAGACGGTTGAGATGAACCATCTACCATGAGTATGTATGTTTTAAGGTCATCCATATATAACAGATGATTGATTTTAAGCTCACAGTTATTTGATTTTATTTGCAAACCATATTTGCTCAAGTTGAGCATATTGCTGAGGGGATTAATGGCGATGCAGAACCATAGGGCACTGAAACAGTCTCCCTGGATTATGCCTGATTATATGGGAATGTCTTTGGTTCTTAATGAGGTACCGTTCTTAAACATTTCGATGCATGTTTTCCATTTGCCCATACTGTGCACAAGAAATCAAATAACCGTTGGATGGATGCGGCGATATATTTCAAGGACCTCAATGCTAGTGTCCCGTACGCCTTTTTTTAGTCCATATAGCTGATATATAAGTTTCTTTAGTTTTTTGTAGCTTGCTCAGTGATAACCCGATCTCCAGTGAGTTGTTCTTTGCAGCCGCAAACTCCTTTGATGCGCATCTCTTCTGTCCTTCGCATAGGATTTTGTGGGAATTTTTGTTCTGCACATATTGTCAATGCACGAGAAGCGTACGCTACAGGATGTTCGTTTTGCATCAAACAACACCCAAGACGATCCTTCGATGCGTCAGTCTGAACAGTTATTGTCCTGTTCATTAAAAAATAAAATAGTGTGTGCGTGGAGTCCACCCACGACAGGCATATAACTATGAAAACCTGCAAGCTTCCTTGCAACTATTTCCTTTTCTTTTCGCTTATCTTATCCCTTTACTCTTCGATCAATTACAGAAGGGAGAGAACCATGCAAAAGAAATTTAATGATGAATAGTTGGCCAGCATGTTTCAAAGCATAAACTGGAAAACTTTAATTTAAGTTAAATGGGCAAACATAAAAATTAAATAAAAAAAAATAAAAAATAATCAGTGCATTGTCAGTAAATGTTTGTAACCGTTGTTACGCTCAAAACCCTCGCGGCCGTGTAGACGACACAGCCTACCCTGCTCTTTTTCTATCAGCCAAGTAGTATCTATGTTGAATTTGGTATACATTTTAAAAAAGCGAGATTGGTTTCTATTGACTGATTAATGTACTCCTTTGATATCATTTCCAAGGATTCCAAGTTGTCAAGGAGTCACGAACTCCTTGTCGCATGATTTTCATAGCAAAATAAGGGAGGTGGTGAGCAGTGACCCCAGAAGACCCCTTAAAGAATCCCCAAAAGACTCCAAAAAGACCCCACAAAAGACTACCAGAAGACCCCACAAAAGACTCAAAGAAGACCCCCGAAGGACCCCACCAAAGACTCCCAGAAGACCCCCCAAAAGACCCCCAAAAGACCCCACAAAAGACTCCCAGAAGACCCCCCCCCCAAAGACCCCACAAAAGACTCCAAACAGACTCCCAAAAGACTCTTAAAAGACAAAACACTCCTCTTTTACCGGTTTCCACCACACGTACCTAATTATTCACATTATCTGAATTGTTTTAACGCATGTATCTTAAAAATTGCGGCCACCATCAAAAGAACTTCAAAGGACCATCAAAACACCACCCAGAATATCCAAAAAAAGACCCTCAAAAGACCCCCGAAAGACCCTCAACCCCCAAAAAACCCTCAAAATATTACCAAAAGTACTTTTAATTTGGGCAGCGCTGATAATGGTTTTTTTTCGTCAAAAGAACACCCAGAAGATCCCTCAAAAGACCCTCAAAAGACCCCCAAGACCCTCAACCCCACAAAAAACCCTCAGAATATTACCAAAAGTACTTTTAATTTGGCCAGCGCTGATAATGGCGTTTTTTCGTCAAAAGACCACCCAGAATATCCAAAAAAAGACCCTCAAAAGACCCCCGAAAGACCCTCAACCCCCAAAAAACCCTCAAAATATTACCAAAAGTACTTTTAATTTGGGCAGCGCTGATAATGGTTTTTTTTCGTCAAAAGAACACCCAGAAGATCCCTCAAAAGACCCTCAAAAGACCCCCAAGACCCTCAACCCCCAAAAAACCCTCAAAATATTACCAAAAGTACTTTTAATTTGGGCAGCGCTGATAATGGCGTTTTTTCGTCAAAAGACCACCCAGAAGATACCAAAAAATGCCCTCAAAAGACCCCCGAAAGACCCTCAACCCCCAAAAAACCCTCAAAATATTACCAAAAGTACTTTTAATTTGGCCAGCGCTGATAATGGCTTTTTTTCAAAAAATTCCAGACCCCATTGTTGCCCCCTCTGTTAAAAAGTTTCACTTCAAAAACCAAAACCAAAACATGTTCCCTACTAATTTTTAATTTTTCTTAAGCTATGTCATGCTTATTTTCCCACATGAATGGCACGTTATCTTTAGTCAGTTTAGTCGCAATGAAGCTGCTGTCTCTGACATATTTTCCATAACCTTAGCCAAAAACTTGAATAGTCCCAAAATCCTGATTCACTCTTTCTTCTCATTTGGAGTCTTTAGTTTTTCTATAGCCTTGATATGTATTTTATCCCGCTTGATCCCTCCTTCAAAAAGTACTTGCCCCATAAAATGAGCGCTGTTTGTTTTACATTGAAGTTGATTGCTATTGAACATTAACATTATATTTTTTTTGCCAATTCCATAAAATTTTTTAACGCTGCATCCTGTTCTTTTTCAGTATCACCCAGTTGATTTATTGTTCATTTATTGTATAACGAATAACAAGATGGCTGAGGGAAAAAAGGTGAGCGCAAACTTTTTATTTGTAATTAAAACATACATACATATATATTATTTTAAAAAAAAACAAAAACTTTAGGGGGCGAACCCCATATAAAATTCCTTTGAAGCGATTTCTTCTTACATTGAAGGTTCACTTCCTTAATTGCAGGTAATCCCCGAAACAGAATACATTCGTTTGAATGTTCATGGGCATGAACTGACTGGTGTAGAAGTGTTCACCGTCAAGAAAGACGAGCCGCTGCGGGAGATAATGGACTTATTTTGTGAAAGAGTGGTATGTTTATAAGAATTTAAATAAACAAATACGAAATTACTTTTTGCATTTAAAAAATACATTCTTTTGTTTATCTTCGTTTAGGGATGGCCTAGGGATCTTGTTAATTTTTTCTATGACTGCCTAGTTGTATATGGAAACGATACTCCTAATAATTTTGGAATGGAGGACAACGACACCATCGAAGCTGGACAATGGTCGGTCTAAATTAAAATTAAAATAATATATAACATTCATTTATTGTACTCAATACATACACTACTTACTAAAAAAATGAAGAAACTATTCTCAATAAAATAGTAGATAGATACTATATCTAAATTCTCTAAAAGGAGAAAAATATGTGTTTGAAATTTGAACATCGGGCTAATTTAAAAAAAAATTATTACGAGGGCGAAGCTGATAATCAGAGGACAAGGAAATTTTTCTGGCGTACGTATGTCGGTTAGTCGGAAATTCTGGAACCTGGCCAATAGGGTCTGGAATTTTGGGAACCAAGCCATTTCTCAAGGGACTCGTATGAAACTCGGAATGTAGGACTAATGTGTGTGACTTTAAGACTTGTTCCTATGGAAATTCTGGGCTCTGGCCAATAGGGTCGGTCTGGAATTTTGGGAACCGAGCTTTCTAAAGCGGTTCGTATAAAACTCGGAATGTAGGACTAATGTGCTACTATAAGATTTGTTTCTATGGAAATTCTGGAACCTGGCGCAATAGGGTCTGGAATTTTAGGAACCAAGCCATTTCTCGAGGGACTCGTATGAAACTCGGAATGTAGGACTAATATGCTACTATAAGATTTGTTTCTATGGAAATTCTGGGATCTGGCCAATAGGATCTGGAATTTTTGGAACCAAGCCATTTCTCAAGGGATTCGTATGAAACTCGGAATGTAGGACTAATGTGCGACTATAAGATTTGTTTCTATGGAAATTCTGGAACCTGGCGCAATAGGGTCTGGAATTTTAGGAACCAAGCCATTTCTCGAGGGACTCGTATGAAACTCGGAATGTAGGACTAATATGCTACTATAAGATTTGTTTCTATGGAAATTCTGGGATCTGGCCAATAGGATCTGGAATTTTTGGAACCAAGCCATTTCTCAAGGGATTCGTATGAAACTCGGAATGTAGGACTAATGTGCTACTATAAGATTTGTTTCTATGGAAATTCTGGAACCTGGCGCAATAGGGTCTGGAATTTTAGGAACCAAGCCATTTCTCGAGGGACTCGTATGAAACTCGGAATGTAGGACTAATATGCTACTATAAGATTTGTTTCTATGGAAATTCTGGGATCTGGCCAATAGGATCTGGAATTTTTGGAACCAAGCCATTTCTCAAGGGATTCGTATGAAACTCGGAATGTAGGACTAATGTGCTACTATAAGATTTGTTTCTATGGAAATTCTGGAACCTGGCGCAATAGGGTCTGGAATTTTAGGAACCAAGCCATTTCTCGAGGGACTCGTATGAAACTCGGAATGTAGGACTAATGTGTGTGACTTTAAGACTTGTTCCTATGGAAATTCTGGGCTCTGGCCAATAGGGTCGGTCTGGAATTTTGGGAACCGAGCTTTCTAAAGCGGTTCGTATGAAACTCGGAATGTAGGACTAATGTGCTACTATAAGATTTGTTTCTATGGAAATTCTGGAACCTGGCGCAATAGGGTCTGGAATTTTAGGAACCAAGCCATTTCTCGAGGGACTCGTATGAAACTCGGAATGTAGGACTAATATGCTACTATAAGATTTGTTTCTATGGAAATTCTGGGATCTGGCCAATAGGATCTGGAATTTTTGGAACCAAGCCATTTCTCAAGGGATTCGTATGAAACTCGGAATGTAGGACTAATATGCTACTATAAGATTTGTTTCTATGGAAATTCTGGAACCTGGCCAATAGGGTCTGGAATTTTAGGAACCAAGCCATTTCTCAAGGGATTCGTATGAAACTCGGAATGTAGGACTAATATGCTACTATAAGATTTGTTTCTATGGAAATTCTGGAACCTGGCCAATAGGGTCTGGAATTTTAGGAACCAAGCCATTTCTCGAGGGACTCGTATGAAACTCGGAATGTAGGACTAATATGCGACTATAAGATTTGTTTCAATGGAAATTCTGGAACCTGGCCAATAGGGTCTGGAATTTTAGGAACCAAGCCATTTCTCGAGGGACTCGTATGAAACTCGGAATATAGGTCTAATATGCTACTATAAGATTTGTTTCTATGGAAATTCTGGAACCTGGCCAATAGGGTCTGGAATTTTAGGAACCAAGCCATTTCTCAAGGGATTCGTATGAAACTCGGAATGTAGGACTAATATGCTACTATAAGATTTGTTTCAATGGAAATTCTGGAACCTGGCCAATAGGATCTGGAATTTTTGGAACCAAGCCATTTCTCAAGGGATTCGTATGAAACTCGGAATGTAGGACTAATATGCTACTATAAGATTTGTTTCTATGGAAATTCTGGAACCTGGCCAATAGGGTCTGGAATTTTAGGAACCAAGCCATTTCTCGAGGGACTCGTATGAAACTCGGAATATAGGTCTAATATGCTACTATAAGATTTGTTTCTATGGAAATTCTGGAACCTGGCCAATAGGATCTGGAATTTTTGGAACCAAGCCATTTCTCAAGGGATTCGTATGAAACTCGGAATGTAGGACTAATATGCTACTATAAGATTTGTTTCAATGGAAATTCTGGAACCTGGCCAATAGGATCTGGAATTTTTGGAACCAAGCCATTTCTCAAGGGATTCGTATGAAACTCGGAATGTAGGACTAATATGCTACTATAAGATTTGTTTCAATGGAAATTCTGGAACCTGGCCAATAGGGTCTGGAATTTTAGGAACCAAGCCATTTCTCGAGGGACTCGTATGAAACTCGGAATATAGGTCTAATATGCTACTATAAGATTTGTTTCTATGGAAATTCTGGAACCTGGCCAATAGGGTCTGGAATTTTAGGAACCAAGCCATTTCTCAAGGGATTCGTATGAAACTCGGAATGTAGGACTAATATGCTACTATAAGATTTGTTTCAATGGAAATTCTGGAACCTGGCCAATAGGATCTGGAATTTTTGGAACCAAGCCATTTCTCAAGGGATTCGTATGAAACTCGGAATGTAGGACTAATATGCTACTATAAGATTTGTTTCTATGGAAATTCTGGAACCTGGCCAATAGGGTCTGGAATTTTAGGAACCAAGCCATTTCTCAAGGGATTCGTATGAAACTCGGAATGTAGGACTAATATGCTACTATAAGATTTTATCCTATGAAAATTCTGGGATCTGACCAATAGGGTCTGGCATTTTTTGGAGCTAAGCCATTTCTCATAGTCATCTCATCTCATCATTAATCGTAATATCGGCAACAACGTCAAAAAAGTTTCACTTCAACCGCGCGTAAAAGTTACACGCACTCTTTTATTTAAATAACCTACTTACTTCCTTTAAAACTTGCGCTTATTGGCTTTATCGAAGTGAAGATAATGTGAGTCGAAGTTATATTTATATTGTGACTACAGAACTATGAGCTGGTCATAGTTTTCAAACTGTTCTAGATAATTATAATAATTACCAAGTTAGAGACATTTTCTTTTCGATGCCAGAAAATTAAAGCATAGCTACATCCACGATGGCTTAAATAGTCGCTAAACAGAAAAAAACGTGAACCGCTGGCGTATCGCAAAGTGTTTACTCATAGTTTGCCAAAATTGCAAATCAGAATAATAACGATGACATTACTGTCAACAGAGCTTTTCTATTATTTGCAAAACGTTTTCGAATACCCACATTCCTCTAATCCCATCGCGATTTAGAGAACCTGTCAAGTGGTTTGGCCATCAGCTACATCACTCACTGAACTCCATGAATCAGCTGCCTGTTGGGACTGAGTGTGTTGGTACGTGACAAAATTATCACAGCTTGCTACCCAATGATAATGATAATGGCGTGTGATTTTTTTTTTAAACTCGGCTTGCGATGACGTGACACATGTCGCTCGTCGCGTGTGGCGCGTGTAAATTTTTTTTTTAAAAAAAAGGTACTTGTTTTAAGACTTGACTTATGATGACTTGACGCGTGTCACGTGTCGCGCGTGGCGCGTGTATTTTTTTAAATACTTGTAAAACTTGGCTTTCGGTGGCGTGACGAGTGTCACGTGTCGCGTGTAATTTTTTTTAAATACTTGTTTTAAAACAGTTGTCAAGCGCTCAGCTTGCGATGGTGTAATTTTGAGTTTTTTTTTTATTCATAGAGGCTAGGATTAGGAGTAAAAAAATGTTTTTTTTTAAAGTAAAATCCTTTTAAGATAATGCAGTCTTTAGGCTGAATTACAGTTATCCATATGGCGAGCTGAGAAGCTCGCTTTACTATCTTATGGGGACCCCAAGGGGCTCAGGGCCCGTTCACTCCAAAACTTTTACAAAAAGTTTTGTTAATTGGAAATAGACATGTCCTTAAATTTTGAATAAAATCGGGTTGATTTTCAAAAAATTTATATGGGGACCCCTACGGCCTTAGGTCCCGTTTACTCCAAAACTTTTAAAAAATTATATGGGCACCACTCCGGTCTTAGATCACAATAAAAATTTTATAAAAAGTTTTGTCCATCGAAGATACATATGTGTTTATAATTTAAAGTTTATGATTTAAAGAATAATCGGATAAATTAAAAAAAAATGTATGGGAGCCCCCCCCCCATACGGGCGACCGATCAATTTTTAAAAAAAGTGTTGTCACCGTAAATACACATGTGTACAAAGTTTCAACAAAATCGGACTTTGGGAAGTTGGTTAAAAATTGATCGAAAGCTCCCACGACCACAAACACACGGGCACGCGAAATCAATATAGAAAATTTAAAATGCACTTTAAATATAAACTCTTTGCTTATTATAAGAATTTTATTTCTAAAGTTTTTGCCCTTTTAATAAAAAATAAATATCTTTGTTCAAAAACTACTGTCCTAGAAATATTTTCTTCGGACCCTCAATCGAATGGTTGGGGAGTTATGTATAGCAAACCCCTTTCTTCCTTTCCAAAAAAAAGTTCAGATAACAATTTAATTTCATAATTTCTTAACAATTGACATTCTTAATAATTGTTTGCTCCAAATGACGCAAAGAATAAGATTTCTATCTGAACATCATCGGTTCACACTTAATGCAATACCTGCATTTAGTCCAAATATTTGCATTTATTATATTATAGATTTTATTTTTCGTTGGAATTGATTTTGCTGACTTTGCTGGCTATCGAAGCGCAGCACCTATACAAAGATACATATAGATATATGCAGGCACGGTAAGCTATGTAAGTTAACAGGAAACAACTTGCCTCGATTGCAGCCGTTGAGACGAGACAGAATTCTAGGAATTCAAAAAATTAACTGAATACTGAACTCGATCGAAACCACGAAGAGCAAAACCATCTCTATAGTAAGCCCAAAAAGCGAGAAAAAAAGTTTAAGAACCCCTGAGCTAGTAAATTAAATAAAAGGAAACAAACATAATTTGATCTTCTTTGACTTTCGTTACTTCATAAATGGATCCCTTCGGAAATGTTTGAAGGACAGCACTGGCTGCAAGAACTACCGAAAATCATTTATTTATAGATATGTACCTATATATTCAGTTGTCGCCAATATTGCGCGTTTCATTTTTTTTATCCTATGGGTGAATTGTTAGCAAAATTTCAAAGAAAAAATCTTTGCTGAGTTTTTTTTGCGTTAATCGTTGACTGTCTTCTACTTCTTTACACTCTCTCATTATATACCATGTTCGATGCTCTAACTCATCGTTGAATATTTTCCCTTCAACACACACACACACCATAATGCATCATTGCCTACGAAACGAAATGGAATTGAGAGCAAGTAACCCGGCAGTGTAGCAGTGGTGTAGTCGACTCTCTACTTCTGTTTCGTCTTTTTGCGTTTTTCGGTTATTCTACAGTTAGTTCTGATGCTACTTCTACTGCTTTACTGTCTCACCACAACAGCTGGTGTTTTCGCAGAAATGATTATACTGCCAAAGGCACTATTGTATATTACATACAGTTGTTGTCGCCGATGAGGTGTAGAGGAAAATCCAAATCAACAACAAAAACGCAAAATGTACCTAATCTGCGTTCTAATATTCAAAGGAAAAGAGATTGATTTGCGCTATGACCACCACAGCAAGTTTGCCTCTTATTGCGCTGATATTGCGCAAAGGCCAATGCAGTTGCGTCAATTTCTTTACTCTCTCCCTTCGAATATGATCGACAATGCAATGCAATAATAAAACATAGCAGCAGTAAGGTAGCGTAACAACATGAACCATGAAAACCCCAAAATAATCGAAATTGGCATGTACGTATGTACATATGGAAAAGCATGAGTCAAGTTCTCAACTCTCTATTTTCCTGATCGTGCTACGTGTCAACAACCCAGTTATAAAAGGAAATTACTCAGAAGAAAAAATTAATTCCCAGAAGGCCAATTCTCTAACCAATGAGTTAATTATCACAGAAGCTTTTGATTGGGTAATGGATATATGAACAAAGTGTAGACAAAATAAACGAACACATTGAATAAATTAGCAAGTGCGGTAGTGAGAAAAGGAAAATATTTATATGGATTTTGCTCTTTTGATAAGAACGACGTTTTCTTAATATGCGTCTGCGCATCAGGAAAACAGAGATGGTTGTGGGCCTTCGTAATGTGAGAGAGCACATACATACTGGCTGTTTGGAGAACAGATAGAGAGCTTTTTGATGGTGAATAGGTTGGGCTCCAACCTCCAATTATTTCCGATTAGGCAACGATGGGGATATGTGATGGTGTGTGTGTTTGTTGATGGGGAACTGATCTAAAACAAAAAAACAAAACACATGTGTATGTGTGTTGCATATTTCCATATCAAATCTATATCTTTGTACTCTGTGATGTTTTCGGACAGTGAGTAAGTAGAGTAATCGCACTGTCAGCTCGCACACAAGCTCTGCAGTCAGTTCAGCACTGGACAGCAACCGTGCATAGTGCATTCCGAAATACATGAAGTAAATTGTGTGTTTTGTATTATGATTAGTGACGCATGCGCGACTTATCTTTTTTTGACCGTTTTTTGAGGTTTGTATTACACGTTGTCTTTAAAAGTCACTTACAGAAACAAAGAGAAAAAACATATCACACAACTCGTACATATACGACAGCTCCAGCGCCCAGTCTCAAGCTCGGTCAAAATCGGCCATCAGAAGTTCCTGTGAAACAGGTTCCGAAACAGGTAACTTTTTCGGTTCACTTTGTGTGGCAGGTAGTTAAAGGTAGTCGGGTATGATTTATTAATCGGTCATGGCTTGGAAGGCGTGAGCGTATTGGTGTGTACTTTTAACACGCCTCCACGACCAGGTAAGGTAGGTATCTATAGGCATAACACTCTCTATAGACTGTATTCTTGAAGCACAGATATACTGATAGCAAAGATCTAAGAACAAAACCTTCTCTGCATATGAAATTTTCTTGTTTGACTACCACACTTACTTTTCTCACTCATTTCACTTCCACCAGTCAGAGTGTTGCTTTATTTTTCCTGCAGCGTATTCACATCTCACAAAACATTAGATTTTTGCATTTATTCACAGCAATAGGATGCCTGAGTTGGTCTTTAGAGAGTGTTTTGGGGTATATAGGACAGAGCAAGCAACACACAAGTACCTACCTAACTACCTACTCGTATCTAAACATAGTCACGTCTTATCGTCTGACTTCATATCTTTGCATGAAATTGTGCATGAAATAAGGGATAGTTACGATGGAGATGACACAGCATGTAGCAGTTACACAAAGAGCAACTTCTTGTGTTGATATATACCGGGCGGATCGGAGGATTCTTTTGTGGTCTTCTTCTTCCGACTCGGTGGCTTTACTCTCATGTGATTGGTGGATAGTGGCGGTGGGTAGGTTTTTGCCTTTCATCCCTAAATAATACCAAAAATACACATTTGATGAGGTAAGTTGTCCAATTTGCTGCTGATGCCTTTTTTGAGAGAAATAAATTTGGTTTTTGATATAGAAACTTACTACGTTTAATATTCAGAGAATTCTGTTATAATTATTTTTTATCAAAAACCAAAAATGTTGAATTATGAGAGGAATTTCTTGTCTGGATCTGTGGGCATTTTTTTGATTTCTTGGTTCCCACCTGTTTCTCTAAACAAATCATCCCACCAAATTGCAACATTTGCCTAAGTATGGGAGTCAGATGTGCGAGCATAAAGTTTGTAAGAAACGACTCTAATGTGTCCCAGAAAATGGTATGGCTACGGGAACCACATCACAAATGAAATAAATTAATAAAAATATATCAAACTGTCAGATCAAGGCACGAAAAATGCTGTCTGATTGTTCTCAACTTCCGAGAGTCACTTTTTTTACACACAGTACACGACGCATTCGTTCAGACAAATGTAGGGAATACCCGCGATAATGTGCCACTTCTGGTTGGCCGATTTCCGCCATAATCAACTGGCACCACCAAATTTATGTAAAAAGCCTAAGTATGAATTTTCATCCCATCAATTAAGCCGTCTGGGCGAGTAGATTGGACATAGAAAGACAGAGATTTGTTTTTCGCTTTTTCTTATTAAGGAGATATCTACAGTAATTGGTAAATCTGAAAAAATCCCAAGTACGAAAATTTTTATTATAACCACGGTTCCGTTTACTATGAAAAAAAGTAAACGACAGTAGGTACAAACGACAGCAAATACTTCTGTCATTATCGAGTTCCGCAAGCGGTAGCAACAACAATGTATGCGATTCGACGCACTTGGCGACGAGGCAGGTAGATTTTTGCAAACGGAACTTTAATTAACCCTTTTGTCGGGCAAAAGAATTCTGCGCAATTACGTTACCGCCACAACGTCGCCGCTTAAAAAAATGTATGTGCTTGCATCAAAACAAAACCTTCTCTATAGAGAAGGTTTTGCTTGCATCACCCAAGATGCAGCAGGAGATCGTTTGTGCGCATCAGAGCTGATATATCTATATAGAGCAATAAACACATGTAGTCTCTACCAAGAAGATTTTGGCTGAAACTCGAATTTGGTAGTTTTTTGTGTGTTTTATATTAAGAGAGTGAGAGGGATCGCCAATACTTTGAGAATAATATTTAGAGACTGAGTTTGTTTCTTCTATGCCAAATACCAACACTCACTGTTACCGTTCTTGAGCCAGTGTTGCCGAAATCGAATCGATCGGATCCATTTGGATCCTATTGCAGCTTTTTGATTATTTGGATGCCTTAATATAAAAAATTGAGCTGTGGGCACAATACGACTTTCACAAATCTGCAGTAAATGAATACACATTTTTTTTAAATTTTTTTTTACATTTTTTTATTTAAATTTTTTTTTAAATATAACAGATTTCTCCTAAGTGCTATACTTTTTGAGTTATTTGCAAAAACTCGAAAAACTGTCTGAGTAAACTGTCACTTTCGGATGTCAAAATTCCGTCAAAGTTATCTGGCCTCTCACAATTTATATAAAAAGCATAAATGTGAATTTGCGTCCTGATAAGTTCAGCCGTTTGGTTTGTAGAGTGGACACAGAGAGACATGCAGACAAACAGAGATTTTTTAATTTTCGCTTTTTCTGACTCAGGAGATACGGTAATGGGTAAATCTGAAAAAATCCCGAGTTCGAAAATTTTCGTGATTACTATACTTCCTTTAACTATGTAAAGGAAAAAAACGTGTCATTTCAGATTCTAGAGTGCCACAGGGTATTTAAAAATAAAAAACTGTTTTTTTAACCCTGGTTTTATTTTACTTTTTTAGAAAAAAGGGTTCGTGCGTTAACATAAAAACAAAACAATATATACTTTCCTTCAAAAACTTTAAAAAGGAATTGCACCAATTTTAAGTAACAAATAAACAAAGTCAGGTTAACTTAAAAACAAACGATAAAAATTCATAGGCTGAACAAAAAAGTAAGCTTAGTAAACATAACAGTATAACAATGGATAAACATTGTCTTGTAAAAATTCTTAAATAAATATATAATCCCTAAGTCCAGCGTGAAGATATTATTATTTTTATTTTATTTTGCTTATTTGGAAATATTCCAGAAAAACAGCCCTTTCATTTTGACGTTTAGCACTGTTCTTCAGGTAATTATATCCGATTCCTGAACATCATTTGAAAGAACTGAACATACATTGCATATGAATATTTGTAAAGAATGTGACGAGCACGTAACCGAATAAATATCTCCATTCTCTTTTTTGAATAAGCTCTGATTTCCTTCCAAAAAACCTCCCAAAGAAACAAAGAACCCTCCAAAACACTCACAAAAGACCCACAAAACATTACCAAAATAAACCAAAATAATCAGGAAAAGACCCGTAAGACACCCCCATCCATCTCTGATTCCTTGCATGACACAAGCGCCGTCAGCAGAAAATCGAATCAAATTGGAAATGGGCGTTTAAAAAATTCTAATACGACATTGCTAATAGATTCTGCAGTACTACCTGGTAGTTCTAAAATAGTAAGAAAACGATCGGTTATACTACAAATTTCCCTATCAAACAGTCTTGCTATAACTACCAAGCCCTTTTTTCATGACACATCTGTACTTTCGTCCAGAGTAATAAAGAAGTAATTCTTCTTCAATGTTTTTGATATCTTTGTCGTGCAATATGGTTGTACTTTTTCCACAAAACATTACCAAAATAAACCAAAATAATCAGGAAAAGACCCGTAAGACACCCCCATCCATCTCTGATTCCTTGCATGACACAAGCGCCGTCAGCAGAAAATCGAATCAAATTGGAAATGGGCGTTTAAAAAATTCTAATACGACATTGCTAATAGATTCTGCAGTACTACCTGGTAGTTCTAAAATAGTAAGAAAACGATCGGTTATACTACAAATTTCCCTATCAAACAGTCTTGCTATAACTACCAAGCCCTTTTTTCATGACACATCTGTACTTTCGTCCAGAGTAATAAAGAAGTAATTCTTCTTCAATGTTTTTGATATCTTTGTCGTGCAATATGGTTGTACTTTTTCTGCGATTCTAGCCTTGATTCAAGCACATTTAAAAGATTGGGCAATTCTAGAATCAGTATAACAGATTTTAAAAAGCCTGGTAAATAGGAAGAGTTCTCAAATCGGCTAGATATATAGTTTGACCGGAGTGAGGAACTGGAAAGATGCTTATTTTCTTAGATATAATGCTAGGTTTAGGGTGTTTAATAATAATTCCATCAACAGGGTTAACAATTAGAAAAGATATTGAATTCTACAAACAAGGTTTTCATAAAATAAAAATATACGATCTTTCAAATTTTGTGGTCGAAAATGATCAAAAAGTGCCATATAAAATTATATCGTACCACAGCGCCATTTGAAAAAAGGAGTGCCATAAATGCACGATCGTGCCACTTCGGCAACGCTGCTCGATGATTGAACTCATCTATGATTATTTGCACTTCATATTTTCTCTCTGTTGATAACCGTACGCGACCATAAACAAAGCCAGACGGCCACACACACACACACCATAATGCGTCAAGGAATTGGAATGTGAATTTCGTAGCAATAGACACATAGAGAGCAAGTAATCCGGCATTGTGGCAGTTGTGTTTTGGAGTCGTTTTTAAACGGATCGTTGTTACTGTAGTCTGCAGTCTGAAGTATTTGTCAAAAAATTAAAGTTTTATTATCCAATAAAAGAATATTTGTTTTGGTTACTTGTATTCAAAGAGACGAAAGTGTGCTGTGTTCAAATCGTACAGAGTGATCAGTAAAGATAAAGTGCAGTAAAGATAAGAAGCAGAAGTAATTGGAAAAATTTTGCAGTACGTACGCACAGGTAAAGAAAACGCGCTGTTCTACTTTTTTGTGTGTGCCACCACCGTATTTAAATTAATTTATATAATTGGTGGATTTGTTTTGATATAGGTCCTACTTCATAAAAAGTAAAGTATTTAAATATTTATTTATTGTTACTACATAATATAACTCAATTTTGTTATCAAGTTAACTTTATGATTTTTCTATTTTTTGCGAATAAAATAACTTTTATATTTCCTCTTTCGCAAAGGAAATCTACTTTAGTGCGGCCATTTCACTTTTATGTTGCAAGATTTTTAAAACGAAAATTTATATTCCGTAAAATTCCGTACAATAAAAACTTCATTAACAGGGTAATAAATAATCACAATAACAATACTTTTATTTGCTTGATTGCACTTTTTGGTTATAATCGTCAAACTATGTTTTTGAGGCAGGAGGTATTTCAATGTTTAACCGAGTATGTATCTATCCCACTCCCACTCCCATTATTACACAATATGTGCTTTATTACTTTGGCAAAGCCGGCTTGGCTTTACAAAGCAACAGCTTTTGGCTTTACCGCCTTACGGTG